>OZ010791.1:441182066-441586352 GCA_963932465.1 Maratus speciosus | reverse complement strand
CTTGCCTCCACATTTCTAACACTAAACAAACGCACTTTTCACCTATGAAGGAAATAAAAAACAATGTGCGTACCTGCGAGCTGTCATTATGCATTTCTACCAACCCTCAAGATGGAAGTATCCGATATGTTACAAGAATGTGGCCAAGTTTGAGAAGAATGTGTTTTATGGCGGTGTTCTGTTTTCATTTGACTGTCCCTCATAGTTCCAGTGAAAATACTATATTTCTAATATTTAGATAGTAAACACAAACTATAGTAATGTTGGAACGATAGTCATAGCATATATCTATGGAATAGACTTGAACATTAGTATCCAGCAGGGTTCGCAAAGCTGGGCCCAGTTCGAAAAACCCGGGGTTTTTTCAGAATGGGCCCACTTGAAAAAACCCGCTGAAAAACCATAATGTGGGTTTTTTCAATTTTCAGAAATATTTAAAATTTTAAACATATACATTTAATGAGTTTAAGTCATTTCAGTTAATTTTGAAAAAAAAAATGTATAAAAGCCATTAGATAAACACCCGAGGTAAAATAAAAATGTATTTTAGCACATTGAAATACTTTACTAATATAGAACATAGTAGGCAACATACATTGTACATAATTATAAAGGCATGTCATCTTTATATAAAAAATTCAAATGAATTATATTCATGAAAATAAAATATATGTATTTTTACTTTCTTCTATTTTTACAAGAAGAAAGTATTTAATTTGTGAAAAATTTTGACTTCCAGTTTACGACGGACTTATACATTTTAAAAATCTCCTGAAGACGATTTGATGTTTCTTAGAAAACATCTGTCTGTATGTGACAAAAATTTTGTGGGTGCTCTATCTCAAGAACTAATGCATAGAATTTCACAAAACTTTAGATTCAGTTAGACCTTGATGTAAACTGATGCTGATTAGTTTTTGGTGTATATTGCCCAAAAGGTGGTGCTGCTGTGCTGCATTTATCTCATTTTTGCAATAGCTTTATTTCAAGGACTAATGCATGGATTTTCATCAAACTTCAGATTCAGTTACAAGGTAAGTTGTTGCTTATCAAGTTTGGTGTATATCGCTCAACAGGTAGCACTGTTTTGCTGCATTTTTTTAATGATTTCAGCAATAACTCTTTTCTCAAGAACTAATGTCCGGAATTGAATAAAAATTTAGATTCAGTTAGACCTTGATATAAACTGGTGCTGATTAGTTTTTGGTGAATATAACCCAACAGTGGCTGTGTTGTGCTGTATTTTGTATGATTTCCGCAATATCGCAAGAATTAATGCATGGATTTTCATCAAACTTCAGATTCAGTTAGACGTTGACGTAAGCTGTTAATAATTAGGTTTAGGTGTAAATTGCACCTAATAGCAGGTAGTGTTGGTATGCTGAATTCTTTACGATTTTTGCAAAATCTATATCTCAAAAACTAGTGCACGTAATTTACTTAATGTTCTGCTTCATTTTCATGCAAATAGATCCTTATTAGACTAGGATGTAAACTGAACAACAGGTGTTGATTTTATACTGTTTGGGTTGAAAATTTTGATTGTGGACATCTAAGAGGGTGGGTTTCAAAATTCAATGATTTATTTGAAACAATGTGATACTTACATCTCCTTGTTAAATGCATCGAATTCAACGAACCTATATTTTACAATCCTTGTGATGGGCATAGATGTGGCACTGTGATAACGAATTTTGAATTATTAACATGTATGAGATAGAGGAAAGTTTTGGGATTGGCACATCCAACTAGTTTATCCCTTTTTTTTTCTTCCTACTTATATATTTTAAATATTACTGTTCTATTCATTATTTGATTTTAAAGCAAATTAACAATTTTATATCTTCTATTATATTTAAAACTAATTTGTGAGAAACACTGACACTTAATTGATTTAAATTCATATAATTTATACAATTTATAACTTGTAAAACAGCATTACAATTATATTGCATTTAAGGGAAGAATGTATTGTTTTATGTATAATATATATAATATATAAATAATGCAGTATACAAGAACGTAATATCGCATAGATTGTACTTTTGAAAAAACCCGATTTTCCCCGGGGAAAATTGGGTTTTTCATGAAAAAACCCGAAAAAACCCATGTGGGTTGGGTTTTTTCAAAAAAACCCGGGTTTTTGCGAACTCTGGTATCCAGTGTAAAAATGCTATTTAACTAGCTAAAATATTCTAAAATTTATTAGTGATGTTTATATGAAAATATCAAAGGATTTGTTTAACTGATCATGTCAAGGTTTAGATATTTACAATACAGTTAAATTTGGATAATTCGAAGGGACCTGAGAAAAGTCTGAAATATACAAAAATTCGAATTACATATATTCTCTCAAAAAGAAGAGATAAATACGTAAGATTTAACACAAACTTTATCTAAGAATACTGCTACATTTCCCCCCTATTAAATCAAACATTTTTTACTAGCTTAATTATTCATCACTTTTAAGAAAAAAAGTCTGATATTTTTGATTGCTTCTTTTAAATGCAATCTTTGAGCCATAACATATGATTCCAACCTATCAATTGATACAAAAATAGAATCTTTTCATTAGACACAAAAAAGCTATTAAAGTTCATGTATATGCACCATAGCTTCTGACAAACTAGGTAGGGGCTTTTCTTGTATTTCTTTGTTCTCTTCATCTCCAGATAGTCCGTCCTCAGCTTGGTTGTTTTTCCACCAGTTGAGCAATAATGTCTGCATCAGTTGCCTCGCCACACACAGCCACAGTTTGGTCTAGATGTTGACATAGTCCTCATACAAGATTGATGGATCAGATTTTTGCATCTTCCCAATTATCGACAGCCAGCTCAGGATAAGTTTCAATAAAGTTTTCCACTACATTTACTCCTTTTATTTCTTTCTTTACAAATCCCGCCTTATGAAAGCATTTCATAATCATTTTCTCACTGACCTAGTCCCATGCCAGCCTACACATTCGTGAAGCATTAAGAATGTTGAGATTCTTAATATCAAATGAGGATGTTTTCAACCAACCAGACGTCTGTAGAAATGTTTAAGGTTTTCGATGTTTCCTTAGTCCTTTGGCTGAAGTGAAAGTTTCATTACTTTTCATCATGGAAAATTTTTATATTGTATCTAAATATTTCACATGTAATGTACAACCCTTTTTATATAGTATACGATTGCTGGCCTATATCCAAAATATGTCTTCTATTTTTGGACTCAAAATTTAAATTTTTTTCAGATTTAAAACCCCTTCTCCATTTTTTTTTTCTTTCATTACAAACACGAAATGGAGTTGTATTTTTAGTGATAGTATTCGATGGAGATGTGATGTCCATACTTGTTGGACTAAAAAGTGCATTCACCAAGGTATACTGTTTCAATCAGGTCAAATTGATTTTCTTAAAGTGAGTGAGGTTTATTTTATTTATGGTTGGAGTGAAGACATGACATCAATTAAATGGTGTAAAAAACAAGTAAAAATTTCTCATTCAACAGTTGTAGATTGAAATAATTAGTATATGCAGAAAGTTTATATATATATATATATATTTCAATGTGTAGAAAATAAAATAGGAGGACATAATATGACAGTTGAAGCAGATGAAAGTTCATATACAAAAAGAAAAAATAATGCTGGATGAGTGCTTCTACAAAAGTGGATTTTCTGAGGTATTTGTCGTGAAACAAATGAATATTTTCTTGTTAAAGAAGCAAACAGGTCTTTAGATGCATTATGTAAAAAATATGAAAGAAGGAACCATGATATATTTTGATTCATGGAAAGGATATTGTACTACAAAACTTGAAAAGGAGGGATTCGATCATTTCAAGGTTAACCACAAGTATAATTTTATAGATCCTGACAGTGGATTTCTTATTTAAAAAATTGAAAGGTTTTGGGATAGCGCAAAATGGCAGAATAAGAAACATTGTGGTATTGCCCGGCATCATTTAGTGTTATTTAGCTATGTTTATAAGGAGAAGGACAGCTGAGTATCCACCTTCACAGATTGTAAGTGATATAAAGATTTGGAGATCTGCAATAACATGAATTACTGTTTCATACTTTCATTATGAAATAAATTCTTTGTAATTTATGTTATGTTTTATTCTGTTAATATATTTTAGGTATTTTTAAGTAAGTATTTTAAAATATTATAATACAGTGTTTAAAAATTGGGTATATAAAAAAAGAATACTTTTACGTCACTGTGGTAGACATTGGAGTGTATTTCGATATATTATAGTGATCTCGGTTTTAACGAATTTAATGCATTTCAGAAAGTGCTGCACAATGAGTTTCATGCATTTAGTGATTTTATTTATTTTTGTTTAATAAGCAATTAGCACTCATACTCAATTACTGATTGGGATTTTAACGAATTTCATACATTTTAGAGACTGCTGCACAACAAATTTCCTACTTCCAGTGACTTTTTTTTTTTTAACGGGCGTGTCATGCTCATATATGGGTTAGAGACCAGGTTTTTAATGAACTTGGTATATTTAAACATTTCTGCAGAAAATGTTTCATGCATTTTATTTTATTTTTTTATAGAAAATTTAGAGAAAATAGGATTTGGTAAGAAAAATTGGTGTCACGTGTCTTTAGGGCAGATTATGTAAAAAGAGCAACTGAATTGCTCTATTGAAAAAATACTCAAGATGCAATATTTAAAATGTCAACGAGATGGGCCTTTTTTAAAAATTAATGCCTGATAAAACAATGACGTTTAAGGGTGAGAAATGTTCTAGAGGCAAACTGAGCAAAGAACATATAACAGTTCTCGCTGGATCAAATATGAGCAGAATGGATAAATTAAAACCCCTTATCATCGGCAAGTTGCAGAATCCTCGCTGCTTTAAAAATGCTAGAAATCTGCCCTGCGGTTATAAAAGTCATGCCAAAACATGGATGACAAGCGACATATTCGTTAAGTGGATTCGCAAGCTCAATAAACGAATGAAAAAGAAGTCCAGGAAAGTATTGAGTCATGCCGAAAACTGTCCACCCATACTAAGGATATCCCCGGTTTACAAAATATGGAACTAGTCTTTTTACCACCCAATGCGACTAGCGTGGTTGAACCCATGGGTCAGGGCATAATTCATGTTCTCAAAATGAAATACAAAAGTCGTGTTGTTGTACGTCATCTATTTACCTCTTGGACACATGCATTTCCTGAGTGCGTCCTGGGAAGACGTAACATCAATCACCATTGAAAACCAGACTTAGATAAAATGTAAAACTGTCTGCGAACTCAAATAATTTCTTTAAAATGTTCTGCAAAAAAACGTCGCGCTCCTCCCGAGTCCTATATTGCCGCCAACAGCAAAAATTAAAAGTTATATACAAGCACATAAACATTCGCTAAAATTTCCAACCAAATAAACTTTATTTAAAAAGAGATCAACATTTAACATTTATTTTTTAAAACAAAATTTATTTTTAATCTGTTAAATTAATCTGCAAAGCCTAACATAATCTGCAGCACTTGCGTCGGTGCTGCACTGTTTCTGCTACTGGCCCTGGCAGGAGGGGAAAAAAAAAAGGAATCGTACCTGCCGTTCCGGCATAAGCACCGCACTTACAATATTTTTAAATATTTAACTCGTAAGAGCCGCGGCGCTTCTTGCAAAAAATACTGTACTATGGTACATGGCAAACACTTTCTAGCAATTTTTTTTTTCTCCAGTTGAAAAACAGCCTACAGACCTTGTCAATAGTCTGCAACGTGCGTTACACCGATTCTCTGCCAGGGATCTTGTTAATTTCTTTTTTTAAATAAAGAAACTTGTAAAAAAAAAACCCATCAAAACTGTCTGCAAACGTTGAAAATTTTCTGCGAACGACGTTCGCGTGTTCGTCTATATTATCTGACTCTGTTGAAAACTGCTTCTGTAAAGTCTTTGACGTCGACGGCATTTCGTAAAACATTGAAATCGCAGAAGAGGAGCAGCATCAAGAAGAATGCAAAGATTAGGACTCATTTGTCAAAACTGACGGTCAGGTTGTAACAAGTGAAGTTCGTTCTATCGCGGATATAATCACAGACATCAAAAGTTCCAATGAACCTAGGCCTTCAGAAGAAGCAAAAGATGACGCGGATGAAGAAACTGATGTACCATCCATACCATCATTCGCATCTGTAATGAGCTTGTCCAGTTTACTTCGACTGTACGCCTCTTCAATGGATGCTGGTCCCTCCGTCGAAGATTTTTTCTACCACATCAACAAGGCAAAAAACTTTGATAAAATCTCGCCCTACGCTGCATCAAATCAAGGTAAACGACTTTTTTTCAACAAACTAAAACTATTTCACATACTTTAATTTTGATAATGTATCAAATAATTATTGTTCCTTGCATACATTTAGTTTGTCTTTCTAAAAATAATTATGAAAATTTATTTTTCCTCTTTAAATATGTAGTGTATCAGAGTTCATTCTAGGATCAAGGGCAGGCAGGGTGCACTTTGCCATAAAAGGGCACATTAATGTAATAATAAATAATCAACTAATAACTCTTCCCCCCCTGACCCCACCCCCGTAAAAAGTCTTTGCTACTACCCCTTTACCCCATTCATGACACTTTGCAGTGCAGGGGTTGATTCTTTTACAAAAATTTAAAATCGATCATAAATCCGAAAATTTGGACATACACTATATCACAAATTTTGAGAAATGCCGAAAATTCCCCGAAAAAAAAACAATTTCATCAGAGAATCGCGAAAAAATGCCAATTTCGTCAAAGGACCTTTCCGGTTTTTTTTCTTTCTTATTTCGGCTGAATTTTCACGGTAGCCGAGAAACGAGGTATAGAGACAGAGAGAAATTTATGACTGCGTCGGTGCTGGAATTTTACTGAATTGGTGTCTGTATGAGGATGTTGGGGGGGGGGGGGGGGGGGGAGAGTGAAAAGGAACAGATTAGGAGCAAAATGGGGCTAGGACATTATATAATGTTTACAAATAGTTTAGAGTTTGCTTGAAATAAGCGATGAAATTAACTTAAAGTGTGCTATTTTTCCCTCGGTCGATTTTCCGAGTGATAGGGCTCGCGGGGTGGGGATTTCGAACAGTGGGGGCATCAGGGCGTCAAAGTTTGTAAAAAAGGGCAGGCAGGGCGGCCCTCCCTGCAAAAAACGCCTAGAATGAGCTCTGAGTGTATTTTGGTTTCTGTTTTCTAAACATTAACAAAAATTTCGTTTTATGGCCTTTTTTTATTTGGCAGAGAGTATTGCATAAATGCGTTTTAATTTTGTTATTGTACAAACGACTCAATAAAATTTTGGAGGAAAATAAAGTTATTCCTTATTTCAAAATCTTAAACTCAAATTTTCTAGAATATCTAAAACTTGTTAGGAATGTTTAAAATGAGAGTTATAAATTGCTAAAATACGTTAATAACAATGTACACTGGCTTTATATGCATTATTACTCAAGAATCTATGAAATCCGGATAAGATACGATCCCACTTAAGATACGAAGTAGGGATGCAACGAATAGTGATTTGGCCAAATAGCCGAACATTCGGCCAAGTTTTAGGCCGAATACAGACTTTAATTTTTTTTTTTTCAATTTTAAAATCAAAAATTAAATTAAGGACTAACTGAAATTAATTTTTTGTTTGAGTGTTCAAAAATCCTAACAGCTGAATGTATTTTTTGTAATATTTTAAATACTTTGATGCCAATAAGATAACATATGACTTTCAAAAATGTAAATAATAATTTAATTCATAGTTTATTTAATCCATAGATAGTTCTAGTAATTTATATATATTTTATCTAAAACAGAAACTCATTACCTGTGTAAAAATGAAACTTTTTTTATTTTAGTAAAATCATTTCACCACCCCAAAAAATAAGAACGTGCATGTGTCCTCTGTCTTTTTATATCCTTTCTCATTCAACTCAAACTTAGTAAATTTAAAGAAAATAAGTTAAAACTGGTGTGAATGACTAAGAACAAACAATCTTCTTGAAAATCTCGAATCTTGAATCTCTTTACAAATTTTTGATGGTGTTTCAAGAAGATTGTTTGTTCTTAGTAAATTTACATTCTGTATGTAAAGAAAAAGGTTGTCTTCTTAAAATATAATTATTCATTCCATTAAAATATAATTATTCTTTTCTGCTACCAAGATATACTTTTCTCTTTTCTTTCTCTCAAAAGTAACAAGCCCCTTATAATCAGGGTTCGCAAAATTCAGTTTTTTTTTTAAGCCCAACCCCCATGGGCTGTTTCGGGTTTTTTTCATAAGTACAATATATGGGATATTACATTATTTATATATTACCCATACTATACAGCAAAAAAAAAAAAAAAAATCGTTCCATTATTATATCATCATATATATTATAAAGCAATAAGCTCTAAAAATTTGGCTTGAGTGTTTTCAAAAACTACACTGTGAATTTTATTTCAGACTGTATCATTCGATAGAGAATATTCCCGCGGTGGTTTATGCATCAAATATACAGGGATAACTATGATTTTTGGTAATAAATTTCGTATTTTATTGATATTTTCCGCGAAAGGGTTGCCAGTAATTATATTTTGACGATATTATCATTGGTAAAAGAATGGAAAAGGCTATATCAGTTAGAAAATAATGTAAACATCTCGCCAAATAAAAGAAAAAAACTTATTTTTTAATTAAAAATAGGAACAAACAAAAATTCTTTTAATGAGAGAAATTTAAATAGCGAAAATAATTAATTTAAACATGAAATAAATATTTGTAAGGCTTAAATTGAATTCAATATGAAATATTTCAATAGATACAACATTTGGCGATTTATCGCTTGGGCCAGGTTAAGAAAAATGTGTACCACTTGATTATCCAGTCGACTAATTTTTCCAAATTATACAAATCGTTAAACTATTCGCCAAATTATACACATGGAAGAATATTGCCACTCATTTTCAGAAGCAGGTAACATTTATGCAAAAAAAAAAAAAAAAAAGAAATAGACAATCACCTGAGAATGCTGAATTATTATTAGTATTTCTGCATCACAATCTACGTTTATTGAAAACATTTTAACTGTTTTTAAGGCAAATATAAACATTACAATGCTATTATTGAAAAAATTATGTAAAACGTAAATGCTACTAATTAAAAGAATTTAGTAGTACTTGCATTTCTTTCATTATTAAACTTCCCATTATGATAAAAAAAAATTTGAATTTGCTTGTACAGCTGTATTAAAACAATTTTGAATAGATTAATTTTAAATTAAACAGATTATGTTAGCTTATTACAGATACTTTTTGTACTTACTGATACAGCATAAAAATTTAACATGATTCCTAAATTAGCCTCTTATATAAAAATGGGTAGATAAAACCCCTTCGAGGTATGAAAGTTAATGGAAAAAAAGTGTTAATTTTAAATAAAATTTTCATTATACATGATGAATATAAATTGTGAAATTAAAAAAATATATACTGTGTACATATAAAAACATTTATTACAGTATTATTCGGCCAAAGCCGAATAATGGACTTGATATTCGGCCGAAGCCGAATATTCGTTGCATCTCTAATACGAAGTACTATCGGTCCCTTGATTCGTATCTTAAACGAGTTTCACTGTACTTAAAAATTTGCACAACAATAAAAGGGCTGGCAAACAAAACCCGATAATATTTAGAATATATCTGAGTAGAGAAATATAAAGCAAATTATTGAGATTCATCTTTAACATATTTAAGCTAAAGAAAGTTTAAAAACATAAATAGCATATTTTACTCTACTCATGGACATAGAATAGAGAAGGACTTCTAATGAAATAGGTTTTAGAAGGAAATTATGTGAAATATGTGGTGCTATGTAGCACGGTTTTACTTGGTTCATCTGCTTCAATATGCTATACCAATAATCTTGTTGACCATTGAGAGCCAGCCAATAAACGTTGCCCCCTAGATCCACTGGTATGTATATGCAGGGGTCTGTCCAGACTTTTCTCACAGGGTCCTGCTTTTATGAAATTGTGAAGTTTTTCTTATTTTTGTGAAAATTCTAGTCACAATTTTGTGAATTTTAAATTATCGATGTCTTCATGTTATAGCCATCATATATAAAAAGCTAAGTAATAAGCTCTTTGGTGAGTTAAACTGCTCACTTACAAGCCAGATTTTATTTTCAAATGGCTAAATTTGTGAAAAGTTCAATTTGAAGGTGAAAAAATTCTGTGAAAGGTCTATTTAAGAGACAAATAATTTTGTGAAGGGTCCTGTTTTAAGATATATTATTTTGTGAAGGGTCCTTTAAAGGACCTAAAATTTTCCTAAACATATCCCTGATATGGTTCTATTCTGCACTGTTGCCATTGCCATATTTAAGTTCAAACACGCAACATGACATTGATGCTATTTCATTAGAAGTCCTTACCTATTTCTATGTTCATGACTCTACTCAAAGCAAGTAAACAACAGGTTGCACTGATGCCAAAAAATTACACATAAAAATTAGTGTTGCCACATATTTACATTAGGAGAATAGGAATATAATCACAAAGTTAAATAGTATTTACAACAAAGTTCAGTTCAGTCTTTAAGAACAGTTATGATCCTTAAGTTGCTAAAGGTCACCTCCCCAAAAAAAAATAAATAATTCATATTCAATACTACATGTAGAAATTAAAAAAAATAAATTTTTAAAAGGAAATACCTGAGAAGTAAAAGAGTCTGCCCTTGATAAAGAACGAATAAGAGGTTGATCAGGCTCAATATTCCTTAATTCAATATCATCCATCATGTAACTGAAATATAAAATGCATATACTTCTTAGAAATTAAGACAAAATAACATGAGATTTTTTTAATGCATAGATCAACATTGTATTGATAATAGAAAGAAATTACTCCTTAGTAGGATCTTATACAAAAGTTGTAAATTAAAAGCAGCTAGTAACTGGGCGATTCCATGGGAAGTGTCACACATGTAACACAGGCTTTAATTTGCATTTATTCAATTATTTATTAAATTTTAATGTTAATTCTAATTTTAGGTGGTATGGTAAATAAGTTATTACCATATTTTTTAATTTAAATATGTGGCAATAAAACTCACAGAAGTATATCATTTAATTTCATTACTCAAAATGTGCTTATTTTCTACTTCAGAAAAAAAGCACATTTTGAGTATGAAATTAAATGATATATTTCTGTGAGTTTTATTTCCGCACATTTCAACTAAAAAATATGGTAATAACTTATTTACCATACCACCTAAAATCAGAATGAACATTAAAATGTAATAAATAATTGAATAAATGAAAATTAAAGCTTGCGTTACGTGTGTGACTCTCTGCATGGAATCGCCCAACTGCAAAAACAATTATAAAAATTTCAATGCTTTTTTTTTTTTTTTTTAATTTCCGGTATTAAGATATTTTAGCATTTTTTTTTTTTTTTTTTTTGAGCTACTGCTGTACATTATTTGTGATACTACCTGAGTGCAAATACTAGATTTGTCAGAAATTAAAGATGATTAAAAGATTTTTCATATTTCCCAGACTAAAATTTATGTATTTTTAATGAAATCTCAAATTGCTTTTTACCCCAGATTTATTACATCCAGATTATTGACATTATAAGAAGTTTATTAGAAATATAATTAAAATTAGTCAACGGATTATTGAAATTAATGATAAGAGGAGGTCATAAATAGAGTGATAGATTTTGTTGGGAATTTGTTATTTTTTAGTTTTCATATAACAGTTTAACAAAGCACACCAATTAAAAACAGTCAAATAGAATGCATGTAACCCAATAATAATTATTAATAATAGGGAAGAATAAATTACATCTTTTCTTAAGCATTAAAAACAAAACATATCTTACACACTACTTTTACTACATTAAAAATCTCATCCTCTACCCCTCATAAATTACGTTTCAAAAAATAATTTTCGGATATTTTCATGAAAGAAGAAAAGAAAAGTTTACACTGTTGTTTAAAAAAGAATGTAGGCACTTAAACAAAATCAAAAAGGTTTTAAGAGATGAATTACATTTTTCCTTGCAATCTAATACAAAAAATTAAATGTACAAAAATTAAGACTATCATAATAATTTATAACAAAACCAACAATTAATATATTAAAATGAATCATAAAGGAACATTGTGACTGAGTACTCAATTAACAGGAAATAAAACTTTTGGGGTTATCGCCCTTTAAATAATTACACAAATACAAAGGAAAAAATAAATAATCAGTATCAACACGCCGAAAGTTTCAGAGTTAAATTGAGAATAGCAGAATAAATTGCAGTACACAAACCGATCTTCTTACATTAAGAAGAAAAAAAGCTAAGTAAAACGATTGAAAAGCTTTACATACCCAGATTTAAAAGTCCACACAATACAGTTTTCAATTCACTTAGATCTTCCACTACCTCAGGATCAATAGAATACCCGCTTACTATATTACAACATTACAACCGATATAAAAAGCATTTGCTAAATAGTTATAACAATTAACTACGCACACATGACATGCTTTTGTCTAACAAAATTTATTAATCCATTCACTATTCACGAAAATGACGTGACTACACACACACAACAGTCACAGAAATGCATTAGCACGGAAGGAAGTTAAAAATTTTCACTGCGCACGCGCAATGAGTAAGTGAGCTGATAAAAACTGAAACTGTATAGCAAAATAAAACACGCCCACTTGCTCCACAGCCAAGGATTAAGGATAAATGAAAAATATTTTTATCACAGCTAATATAAATATGGCTTCGCATCAGATGTTTGTCAAAAGCTCTAGGTATTTATTTCAAAATTAATTGAAGTAATAAAAAGAAATCTTAAATGTCAACTTTTGTAAAATCTAATCAAATGTTTTTTCAGTTTGAAAACAAGTGGTTAATTGTCATTTATGCAAAATCTTCAAATGTATCTTTTTTGTTTCTACCAACTTAATAAGATAGCCTTGACATAAATAATAATTTAAATATTTTTCCTACAGTTAAATAGATATTATCTATCTTTTATTTAATTTTGAAGGAATAAAATTAAAATGCATCCCAAAACATCTTTGCCTTCAAGATTGTACTACAAGTATAAAAAAGATAGTTATAAACAAACACACTGGCAGTGGAAAAATACAGATGATGTCATCTTGATTTACGTTTTTAATTAAATGTCTGTAGGAAAAGAAGGACCCCCTTCTATGCAATGCTGTATCTTCTCATTATTTCAATCACATCTCTAGTTTAAAATATCTTTCAGCTTATATACTCATTTTAATTTCTTTATAAAGAATTTTTGTATTCATTCAACTATTAATTTACGTGAAAAAGACATAAGTAGTAAAATACATTCATTTTATTAATGCCAGCTTATGTATTGTTTACAAAAATGTAGCTATGAAAATTTTCAGGTACTTTTTGGTTAGCCGGACGCCAGTGTTATGTATACATACATATATATGTATATATATATACATGTATGTATACATGTATATGTCTATATATATTTATATATACATATATATCCACATACATGTATGCAGGGCTTAATTTCTAACAAAAAAAGTACCGGAGCCCTAATATCTTGCGAAACTAATAACCGTAGTGTTTTCCCCACCCTGCATCCGCTATCACTCCAATCTGCATATTTATATTTCATACATTATTTGCAAAATTTAAAGACTGTTTTTTTCTTTAGGAAAATAAAAATTTTAAACATATCTATCTATCTGCGTAACTCAGCTGTCAACTATTCCACTTCTTAGTTATCACTTCTTCCGAAAAGAAATCTTTGCCTAATTTTAATGTTAATTAATAGCAGAATTCTGCGATTAAATGTGATTGGGATTATGATTTGGCAATGATAATGATGAATTATGAATAGTGTTAACACAAAAAAGGAATAGTTCGCAGCTATGCATTTTTATGAAAGAATTTATGAAATTTATAGAAATTAAAATTTACATACTGAAAAATGCAAACGCGTTTTTCAATTTTCTACAAAAGGTGATAACAATAATAAATTTTCCCTCTGCATAACAGTCCTTTCTGGCGAGTCACTGAAAATGAGATTAAGTTAAAAATTTGACATCGGTATCGGAAAGATTCGATGCTTTTATAGAAAAGGGAAAACACTGCTCGATTGCTTTCTATCAGAATAACAATACATGGCAATTATAGCTACTTACAAATGAAAGTGACATCATGAATGTGCAGAGTAGAGCCTTAGTATGGGCAGCGTTCCCGTCCACAATACAATAGAAAAATCACTAAACGGATTTTTATAGTCGTACACAATAGAATTCAATCAAACGAAACCACAAACTGATGCTCATTCACTACAAACAAAAAATATTCTTTTCAGATTAGATATCTAAAGTAAAAAAATAAAATAAATCGGCCAATTAAGAATTATCCTACTGTCACAAAAGAAAATTGAACTGAAAGCAAATTCATCGCTCAGTCTCTTGAGTGGTATTGTATCAACACGTTGATGCCAGCAATGCCAAACATAAATTTGCAATTATCACTAGAAGAGAAAAACACGATTTCTGTTTTCTCTTCATTCTGATTAAAATAGCATTGAAATGATTTTAAATAGAATAGAAAACGTAATTTTTAAGGAGAGAAAGTTTTTATATATATATATATGGTATGATCCATGTCAATTCAGGCAGCCAAAGAAAAAATCTTACCTTCATAGTCCGAGAAGTTTTTGAATTGAACATATGTTAAAATTAAATAAAAAATAACATACTTGTATATTTTGGTTTTGCCCAAAAAAATTCCTGGCCCGAGATACAGGCTGCCAAAGATGGCATCCCGGGCACCATTTCCAATTCGCCATTTTCGATAAAAATTTTGAAGTGCTCTATCTCTAGAACGGTGCAAGATATTTTGTTGCGTTTTTTTTTACTTTAAAGATAATATTCTTCTGTTTAAAATGATATACCCAATTTTGAAAAATGTATTCAACTTTTCTTGTGGCAACCTTTTGAAAAAAAAAATTTTTTTTTCAAAAATGCCAATCCTAAAAATTTTGATTTTTTTGCTGTTGATCAATACCATTGGGAACTATCTTCACTGTAAAGGAGAACTTCCACTTTTGAGTTTAACAAATTTTAGAAACATTTAAAAAATTCAGAGAATTTTTCAGGAACTGTATATATACAGTTTCAGTAAAAGTCACTGAATTTTTGCTTATTTGTATCATATTTGTAAGGATAAGCCTACTATATATCCTAAACAAGTTAGAAATTGCAATATCAAATGTGGCAAATGAGGTGTGTGCGTACTATAACTAGTTTTATAAATATTCAGATCTTGGTGCAATAAGTGTTACATTCTTGGGCAAAAAGGCATGAATACAAAATTTACTGTAATTCCATATATTAAATTCAGTAATACGGAAGTAATATGAATCCATCTTAAAAGGACTTAATCGCCATGGCAGCCTAGAATCATTGCCTATCATGGTATATCATTAAATCAATTATGTATTATAGGATTTTTAAATAGAATGAAGAAAACTTTTATTAATGTCTTTTATGTTTTAGTTTGATTTTCATAGCATTTGAAGTGATACATACTTTATTGCAGAGGTTTACAAAAAATTACTTCCTGTGTCATAGAAAGTGCATAGTGTTTACAGGGACATACAAAAGATTTCGGATACTTTACCTTATTGGAAATACTGTACGTTAGCAATGATTGCTAGAGGTGCATTTTTAGTTGCAATATGAGTTTTTAAGTTTAATTAAATATTTCCATATTATGTTGTGTGTATAAAGGCTGTAGATCATATACAGGGCTACACAAAAGAAATCGTAAGGGTATTGCTGGAAGCGCATTTTTAGTTGTTTGAGTTTTTAAGTTTAACTAAATTTTTCCATATTACGTTGTGTGCATAAATGCTGTAGATCATATACAGGGCTACACAAAAGAAATCTTAAGGGTTTACTGAGTATGAATGGAAGTAGCTTAAAGGTGATTTTTAAATGAGTTATGTATTTTTACACTGAACTACATTTAGTATACTAAGATGTGTTTGGAGAATATAGATAAAATGATATACAGGCCCACGCAAAGAATTAGATACATGGCCGTCTATGGATGATAATCTCTGGAAGTGTGATTTCACTGGTTTTAAGGATGTTTTAATCTTAATTAAATATTAGCTAAATAGTGGCATGTATATAAAGATAGTAGGTAAAATACAGGGTTGTGTGAAAGTATTCAAGTATGCTTCCGTCTATTGACAAATTTCTAAAAGTCAAATTCCGACCTATTTATGTGCTTTTAACAATTTCCAACATAGTTGAAAGTCTTTATGGATTCGATTTGTCTGCCCATCTGTCTGAACTCTAACTTGTATTAATATAATTTGTATTGCTGTGTAATTGATATATGTTATTGATATTGTTTTACTATGTTCGGTATTGAAAATAAAGTATGTATCACTTCAAATGCTATAAAAATCAAATTAAAACATAAAAGACATTAATAAAAGTTTTCTCCATTCTATTTAAAAATCCTATAATACATAATTGATTCAATGATATACCATGATAGGTAATGATTCTAGGTTGACATGGCGATTAAGTCCTTTTAAGATGAATTCATATTACTTCCGTATTACTGAATTTAATATGTAGAATCATAATAAATTTTGTATTCATGCCCTTTTTGCCCAAGAGTGTAACTTATTGCACCAAGATCTGAATATTTATAAAACTAGTTATAGTACACACGCACCTCATTTGCCACATTTGATATTGCAATTTCTAACTTGTTTAGGATATATCGTAGGCTTATCCTTACAAATATGATACAAATAAGCAAAAATTCAGTGACTTTTACTGGAACTGTATCTATACAGTTCCTGTAAACTTCTCTGAATTTTTTAAACGTTTCTAAAATTTGTTAAACTCAAAAGTGGAAGTTCTCCTTTACAGTGAAGGTAGTTCCCAATGGTATTGATCAACAGCAAAAAAATCAAAATTTTTGGGATTGGCATTTCCAAAAAAAAAATTTTTTTTGAAAAAAAAATTTTTTTTTCAAAAGGTTGTCACAAGAAAAGTTGAATACATTTTTGAAAATTGGGTATATCATTTTAAACAGAAGAATATTATCTTTAAAATAAAATAAACCGCAACAAAATATCTTGCACCGTTCTAGAGATAGAGCACTTTAAAATTTTTATCGAAAATCGCGAATGAGAAAGGATGCCGGGGATGTCATCTTTGGCGGCCTGTATCTCGGGCCAGGAATTTTTTTGGGCAAAATAAAAATATACAAGTATCTTACTTTTACTTAAATTTTAACATATGTTCAATTCAAAAACTTCTGAGACTATGAAGGTAACCCCCCTACCTGAGTTGATATGGATTCAGCCATATATGTCGTAGGCTAATTGAGAAATCTGGCTCTTTGCAAAAAGCCGGGCTAATTGGAGAATCCATCTCCCTTTTTCCAATTAGCCTGATATTTTTCAGGCTTATTGCAAAGAGCCTAGAAAGCGTTAGGCTAATTGAAAAATGACCACTTATTATCCGATCAGGGTGATATTTTTAGCTCACAGGCTATCAAAGCCTGAGAGCTTATGTGCCTGCCGATTCTGTATGTACGTGTGTACGTACGTAATAACTCTTGGTAGAAAAATCCGATTTGCTTCAATTTTTTTTCTAGGTTCATTCTGATAAAGTGCTTCCCTGATTAGTTTTTGGGGTTCATATTAAGGATAAAGGGGGTCTAGCCCCCCCCCCCCCCTCCCTTTATTTATATAAATGGGTTTTTCATGCAGAAATATTCGATTTGCTCCAAATTTGGTATACCGGTTTATTGTGTTAAAGAGCTTCCCTGATTAGATTTGGAAGCTCATTATTTAAGTATAAAGGGGGGGGGGGAAAGGAGGCTACCCCCCTTAATTTAGATAAATCGGTTTTTCATGATGAATTATTCGATTTGCTCCAAATTTGGTATACCGGTTTATTAAGTTAAGGAGCTGCCTTTATTAGATTTGGAGGTTCATTAGTTACATATAAAGGGAGGAAAGGGGGCTCCCCCTTCCCCGTAATTTAGATAAATTGGTTTTTCATGCAGAAATATGCGATTTGCTATAAATTTGGTATACCGGTTAATTATGTTAAGCAGCTTCCCTGATTACATTTGGAAGATCATTATTATGTATAAAGGGGGGCAATTGCCTCTCCCCTTAATTTAGATAAATGCGTTTTTCATGTAGAATTATTCGATTAGTTCAAATTTGGTATACTGGTTTATTATGTTAAGGAGATGGCTTGATTAGATTTGGAGGTTCATTAGTTAAGTATAAAGGGGGGGGGGCTACCCCCCCTTAATTTAGGTAAATGCTTTTTTAATGCAAAATTATTCGATTTGCTCCAAATTTGTGATACAGGTTTATTATGTTAAGGAGCTTCCCCGATTAGATTTGGAGGTTCATTAGTTAAGTATAAAGGGAGGAAAGGGTAGCTAGACCCCCCCCCCTTAATTTAGATAAATGGGTTTTTCATGCAGAGTTATTCGATTTGCTCCAAATTTCGTATACCAGTTTATTATGTTAAGGAGCTTCCCTGATAAGATTTGGAGGTTCATTAGTTAAGTATAAAGGGAGGATAGACCCCCCCCCCCCTTTAATTTAGATAAATGGGTTTTTCTTGCAGAGTTATTCGATTTGCTCCAAATTTCGTATACCGGTTTATTATGTTAAGGAGCTGCCTTGAATAGATTTGGAGATTTATTGGTTAAGTATAAAGGAGGGACAGGGGCTAGTGTCCCCTTAATTTAGATAAATGGGCTTTTCATACAGAATTATTAGATTTGCTACAAATTTGATATACCAATTTATTACGATATGGCTTCCTTCATTTGATTTGGAGGTTCATTGGTTAAGTATAAAAGAGGGGAAAGGGGGCCAATTGCACCTCCCCTTAATTTAGATAAATGGGTTTTCATGCAGAATTATCTAATTTAGTTTAATTTTTTTTCTAGGTTCATTCTAATAAGGATCTTTTCTGATTAGATTTGAAAGTTCATTGGTTCAGCATAAAGTGAGAAATGGGGGAGCTAATACTCCTCGTTAATTTAGTGAAATGGTTTTTTCATGCAGAATTATCTGATTTACTTCAAATTTGGTATACCAGTTTATTATGTTAAGTAGCTTCCCTGATTAGATTTGGAGGTTCTTTGGTTAAGTAGAAAGGGGGGGGGGGGGCAACGGGGACTAATCCCTTCATTTATTTTTCGAAGGGCATTATTCTTTGAAATAAGAGTAGGTATAATATACAATTAGTGTGAATAGCCTGTGAGCTCAATGCCATCAGTTTAACTGGGCAGTTTTCTTTTTATTAGGTTTATTAACTCATAACCCTACCCAAACCCGAAACATAAATTACAACAGACCGTACCCTGATACGAGCAAGACAAAATAATTTCAGTGTACATGCAACCCGACCCGAACCTGAGAGTTTCATTTGAAAAAATCCGAAATCCCAAACCAAATCTGATAACCAACAAAAATATTCCAAAGATCCATAACCGGATCCGAACAAGACAAATTAGTTTCCGTGGACACGCAACGCTACCAGAACCTAAAAATTCCATTTGAAGCCAACCTGAAACACGTCCTGAACCGAATCTGAACCAACAAAAATAGTCCAAAGAACTATAACCCAATGCAAGCTAGACAAAATAATCTCTGTCCACCGGCAACCCTATCCGAACCTGAAAGTTCTAATTGAACTCAATCCGAAACCTGGTTGTGGTCGGTTTTCGGGTTGACTTCAAATGGAACCTTCAAGTTCGGATCCGGTTGAAAAAAAATTAAACTAAATTAGATCATTCTGCATGAAAACACATTTATCTAAATTAAAAGGAGGGCAATTGCCCCTTTTTCCCCCCTTTTATACTTAATCAATGAACCTCCAAATCAAATGAAGGAAGCCGTATCGTAATAAACTGGTATATCAAATTTGAAGCAAATTGAATAATTCTGCATGAAAAACCCATTTATCTAAATTAAGGGGACACTAGCCCCTGTCCCTCCTTTATACTTAACAAATAAATCTCCAAATCTAATCAAGGCAACTCCTTAACATAATAAACCGGTATACGAAATTTGGAGCAAATCGAATAACTCTGCATGGAAAACCCATTTATCTAAATTAAGGGGGGGGGTCTGACCCCCCTTTCCTCCCTTTATACTTAACTAATGAACCTCCAAATCTAATCAAGGAAGCTCGTTAGTATAATAAACCGGTATGCGAAATTTGGAGCAAATCGAATAACTCTGCATGGAAAACCCATTTATCTAAATTAAGGTGGGGGGGGGTCTATCCCCCCTTTCCTCCCTTTATACTTAACAAATGAACATCCAAATCTAATCAGGGAAGCTCCTTAACATAATAAACTGGTATACGAAATTTGGAGCAGATCGAATAACTCTGCATGAAAAACCGATTTATATATATTAAGGGGGGACTAGCCCCCCTTTTCCCCCTTTATCCTTTACCAATGAACCCCAAAAACTAATGAGGGAAGCACCTCATCACAATGAAACTAGAAAAAAAAAATTTGAAGCAAATCTGATATTTCTATCAAGAGTTATCACAATACGTACATACGTACGTACACACGTACATACAGAATCGGCTGACACATAAGCTCTCAGCCTTTGATAGCCTGTGAGCTAAAAATATCACCCTGATCGGATAATAAGTGGTCATTTTTCAATTAGCCTAACGCTTTCTAGGCTCTTTGCAATAAGCCTGAACAATATCAGGCTAATTGGAAAAAGGGAGATGGATTCTCCAATTAGCCCGGCTCTTTGCAAACAGCCGATTTCTCAATTAGCCTATGACATATACATCAAAAATAAAATTTTACAATTTTTCAATCTCCAAGCCATAGAATATGGATTAACGATAGTAATGATAACTAAGAGATTTACATATTACCAAAGATTCATTAAAAAATAAATATCACAGTTCAAGACACTTTTTTTTTAAATGAAGAATATAAACATGAAATAAAATTATAAAATAAGCATTTTTGTTAGAACTTCTCGTACAAGACAATTTTAACCTTATAGGCATAAAAATCTATGGTCAGCCGGGCCGGGCCGAGCCGAGCCGATTAATTTTTTGTACAGGCTGAGGCGAACTTTTAACTTTTATACCGGGCTGGGTCAGTATTTTTTTGAACGGGCCAAGCTGGACTCTGAGCAGTTCTGGTCGAACTCTGAATTTTTATACAGGGCTAAAAGAAAAATTGTCTACTGATCGCGCTCGACCTGAAAATTTCTTCCCGTGCAGACATTTATTTATATATGTTAATGAAATAGTTGTACCGTATTTTATGGAAGAAACGCCGCACTCCTCAAATTGACCTGAATAAACTTTAAAATATCGTAATCGCCGCACCCGTTGTAAACGCCGCATCCGTCAGAACGCTACTTTTGTCGACAGCGTCCCATTGACCTAACTTTAATCAAAGTTTTCTGAGCAGTGTAGGATGGCCCGTTTTTAATATATCTTAAGATGTCTGAAGTTTTATTTAGAATATTTAAATCCGATTTTAAATATTTTTATGAATTTTTAAATTAAGGAAACTCAGTCGGTATTTAAAAAAATCGTAAACGTCGCACTTGGAAAAAAAATTAACTTTTAAACTCATAAACGCCACGCCGTTTCTTCCATAAAATACGGTATGAAAAGAAAGAAAAAATAAAGTTTAAATCTAACAAGCACAGGAGGCATATTTAAACGTTCAATGGTCAAAATTTATTTTTATCAATTTGTTTTTTATACGTTTTCATTTATACTAAATGGTGATAGTGTAATAATTAGAATTATATCTTTAGTTTTCATTGATTATTTGATATATAAAAATAAGTATACAGCGAGCGGAGTAGTCCAGGGGAAATGTACATTTTACCTTGCAAAAGGTCGGGTAGAAGATTTTTTTTTCTAAATTGTTTATAATGATGCCAACATGGAAAAACTAAGTTTTCTAATAAAATTTCTTAAGGCTAAATTTTCTGTGGCCGAAAAACAACAAAATTTTGGGACATTTTTTGATTTTTTTTAAAATATCTCGAGACTCTTTGCTGTAGCATATTATTTGTCAATTACAATATTAAAGAACATAAAATTTTCTACACGTTTCATATTTACAATTTTTTTATACACTCAATAGCAAGCACAGTACGCTATTTCAAAAATGAGACAATTTTTTCAATTTTCTTAAAAACCGTGAAAAAGTAGTTTTGGCGCGATTATTCAAATGTTCCCCGCGGATTTAATTGTGTATGTCGACTTCTAAAAATTGATAGCAGTAAATTATCTATTATTTGCACACTCTCGTCTTTATTTTCATCTCAACAGACATTTTATATGCAATAAATTTATGTAATTTTAAAAGTAGGGCAGAGTGTAGATGAATGAGACAATTTTCATATTTACACAGTAACTTTAAGTGTATACAATATTAACTTTAAAGCATTATTTAAAAGAATTTTTCAATATATAGCAACTTATTGGCATGATAGTTTCAATTAAAAAAGATTTCTTGCTTAATTTTAATAAATTTTATTATTTTTATAATGCATACATATTTTTCCAAGTATCAATGGAATAAGTGGGTCATTTTCAAAATCTGTCCGTGTTTTGGAATAACAAAATCAAATTTTTAGAAGTAATCAGAAAGTTTGAATTGTTTGTAAATAATTACCTTACTTCATAAACATTAATATACAAGCATCAGCAGAGACCCAATTACTAATTTAACATTTTAAAACTAATTTTTAAATTATAATGCACTTGGTATAATGACATAAGTGAGCACGGTAATGACAAATTAAGCAAAATATTTTTATTTATCCCCAGGCATAAATGGCAGCCATTATATCTTCTGTTCCATACAATGATTTTCTATTTCTCATATAATAAAAGCAGATTAAGAAATAAAAGTTCATTTAACCCCTTAATCGTCGTGCCCGAGATATTCACGGGCAAGCCTGTATGAACAAATTTCGTCGCGCCCGTGACACTCACGGGCTGGACGTCTCATGACTTTAGCTAATTTTTTCTAGTATCTACTTTGCAGTTTTCTTTCCCGAAAATATTTTTAAGCCTTAAATACGCGATTCTACTTTTTTATTCTGTTCGCACCACTATATTTTTAAAGTTTTTAGTAAATTGCTCTTGCACTTCTTGACGGAAATCAAGTACAATTATTCCTTAAACAAATAGTGGTGCCCAGGGAATAAATTCTCTTATGCCGATATTGCAGCATCGGTCTGTTAAGGAAGTCTTAAACGCTTAACCCTTTAGTGCACAGCTTTGCATATATGCAAAGAACAGTGTTTTGAATTTAATAGATTTTTTTTTTATTCGTATATACCTAACTGAAACCAGAAAATTAAAATAGCAATATTTTCTTTAAATAATAACAGACTTTCCGTATTTAAACAAAGTTAAATTAACCATTGAAACTTTCTGGTGTAATGTCAGATTCTCTGTACTATGTAATTTCAAGAACGTATTCTATCATCGGAATTAAAGGTTAAAGGTTAAGCTTTATAAAATAAATAATTATATAAAAGAAGGTATTTGGAGACATTCTTATTAAAATTTTTACTAATTTTAATAATTTAGCGTAAAATAGCCACACGACAGTAGTTTTTACTTGTATTGCAGATGTGCAACAGAAGAAAAGATTGACGAGTTACATGAAAAATGTATCTCTCATTTTTTTATTTTCTTCTATCTTTACAAGAAGAAAGTATTGGATTCATGAAAATTTTCGAATTCCGGTTTTCGACGGATTTACACGTTTTAGGGTTCAGAGATTCCAAAAAACATGTTTTTACAAAATGTCTGTCTGTGAGTCTGTCTGTCTGTGTGTATGTGACACAAATTTTGTGGGCGCTCTATCTCAAGAACTAATGCACGGAATTTAATAAAAATTGATATTCAGTTAGTGCCTAATACAAATTGATGCTGATTAGTTTTTGGTGTAAATCGCTCAACAGGTGGCGCTGTAATGCTGCATTTTTTACGATTTTCGCAATAGCTCTGTTTCAAGAACTAATGCACGGATTTTGATCAAACTTCAGATTTAGTTAGTCCTTGATATGAATTGATGATGATTACGTTTTGGTGTAACTCGCCCAACAGGTGGCGCTGTTATGATGAATTTTGCAGGATTTACACGATTTCCCCAATAGCTCTATCTTAAGAACTAATGCACGGATTTTCATCAAACTTCAGATTAAGTTAGTCCTTGATATGACTTGCTACTGATTAGGTGTTGGTGTAAATCGCCCAACAGGTGGCGCTTCTCTGCTGCCTTTTCCACGATTGCCTCAATAGCTCTATCAATAGAACTAATGGACCAATTTTCATCTAACTTCAGATTTAGTTGTATGTTGACACAAGTTGTTGTTAATTAGGTTTTGGTGTTAATCATCCAATAGGTGGCGCTGCTATGCAGAAATTTTCACGATTTTCGCTATTGCTCTATCTCAAAAACTAATGTACGGATTTTCTCCAAACTTCAGATTCAGTCAGACGTTGACATAAATTGTTGCTGATTAGGATTTGGTATAAATCACCCAATAGGTGGCGCTGCTAGGCAGCATTTTGCTGAATTTAGACGATTTCAGCGATAGTCATATCTCAAGAACTAATGCACGGAATTTCATATTGTTAGAATCCTCATGAGATGCATAGATTGCCATTTAATTTTGGCAGTGTGATAGCGAATTTTGAAGTATTAACATGTATGAGATAGAAGAAAGTTTTGGGATTGGTACATCCGACTAGTTCATTATTGTTCCTGTGTAATAAACCTTTCAGAGAATCATATATAATTTTTCCGAAACAAAATAAAAAATCGCGTATTTCAGGGTTAAAAGATGGAAACACTGAAATGAGAAGTTTGTTTTTAAGATCGTAATGTTTAATTTAAGGAATTGTACGAAATACATCTGGGTTACCGTTTTATAAATTTCTATGTTGTGTAGCTCAAGTGGAGAGAAAGATTTTAGTGTTAAGATATCTGGAAAGAAATCAGAAGATTCCATTTTTTCAGATGTTTTTGACTCTGAAAAATCGGAAACTGAAGATAGTGATGATGACCCAATATTACGTGCCTCCATGCTTGCAAGTCAAATCAGAGCCTAAGATTAACGTTTCGTTTGTAGCTATTTCGGGTATTCTGCAGTACTATAAACATTTTATAAATGATGAATTGGCGGATAATATTGTAATCGAAACTAATCACTATGATGAGAAATGGGGAAATGTTTGAGAAAAAAGAGAGAAAGGCAGATTGGAATGACAACCTATTTCTTAAAATAAAATGCTGTTGTTTCTTGCTCTTACTACTGTTGAAAAAATTGTGAAAAAAAATAGTAAAAGTAAAAGAAAATATATTTTGGACTACACTATATTTGTTAAACCCCATTCTTTCGCGATATTTTGATGTACAATATGTACAGCGAATTTTTAAAAAAAATTACATTTTTGGAATAATGAAGCTCACGATCCTCAAAATCCACCTAATCCAAAACTGTATAAAACTTCGACTGATTGTGCGCATCTGAATGATTGGTATAGAAAAACAATTATCAAAATTAAGTCATTTATGTGAACACCATTTTCTGGATATTATGACCCCTATGGACAAAACCTTACACAGAATGAAAAATTTGTTCTTCCCATGAGAATAAATATGGAAACAAAATTATAAAATAAACCAAATATGAATAAATTCGAATGAAATTATCGTCCTTGTAGTAATATAAAAACTTACTTCTTTTATATATGTCTTTACCTTTAATTAAAATGAAACCACAGGTTGCAGCATTGCATCGATGCTTCCCTGCACGTCATGTGTGTACAATACAATCAAATAAAAGATAAATAAAATTGTAACTTTTAAAAATTTTATTCATCCTAAACACTTTTAAGTATAAGGCCCCTTCATTGCTTAAATGTAGAAATAAAGGATTGACATCAGAATTTATGTACAGATTTATTTCCAAATAAGAAAGAGCCAAATTTCGCAAATTTACTAAAGAAAAAGTTTTATATTAAATTTCTGGGATTAGTGGACTTTTGGGTATTAAAATTAAGGGATTTCATACACTTCAAACCAACCTTAAAAGGATTAAATATTAAGAAAATACCCTGTTTTTTGTACTAATGAACTCAATTTTATGAATAATAAAATCGGGCAATAAAAAAAATGGACGATTTTTGAAGGGATATTCGCAAAATTATGCGACGATTAAGGGGTTAATTATCAATTAGAATTGGGTACGGTAATGACTTACAAAAGAATTCTCACCAAAACATTCAAAGTCTTTGCTTGTTTTATTGAAACTATAAAACTATTTACTCTATTCACCTAAGCCTGATAACAAGTTAACTTTTAAGGAGTGCTTTTGCCTTGATAAAAAGGCATGTGCTGTCCTCTAAAAAAAATCCAGAGAAACTTTTTGTCAGAAGCATGGCAATGACACTCTTTCTTGGGACACGGTTTAAAAAATTTATTAAAAATTATGGATAAGTTTAATTAATGAAAATAAATATTTCTTTAATTAGTAGCATCTTAATAAATTAAAATGTATAAAAAAATTATAACCATCTGTTTTAAATAGAACTTTGTCAAATCTTTACCTAATAAATTGCTTGTTTGGACAACCTATGGTAATGACGTTTTGACTACAAAAGAATATAGTTCTTATTTTTAAATTTTTTATAGATAATAATATATCTGTAAATTATCATTAAAAAACATGATAGTTAAAATGCAATAATTAAAATTATGATATTTAACTATTTTTCTGTGCAAATATGAAAGGACAGTAAAACATAAGACTTTTTTTGAAAATAACCCAGGTATGAAAATTTGCGAAAAACGTATTTTATTCCCCACTACAATGGTATATTTTATTTACCAATTATTGATAACATATGTTTTAATGTTTTACTGTTTTAAAGATAGCAAGCATTGAATTGTAGTTCCATATAAAAGGGGGGGGGGGGGCTCAAAAGATAAATATATTTTATGAAAGAAATACTTTTACCTTATAAAATAGCTACAATAAAAGTGACACCAGATTATTTCACTAACTAATGTTATGCATTTATATCTTGTAAAATTTATGTATAAATTCTGTTAATAAAATATTTGAGATCGCTAGTTTTAAAAAATTATTTAAAAGATTAGTTTTAAAACATATTGTCATTTTTTTCCACGTATATCAATAAATATAACAAGAGATTATAACATTTTAGCATGCAAAAATATGTAAAACATTAAGATTATCTATTAATTGCTTTAAAGCTCAAACAGGATACTTTAAATTTCAGAACGGGTTCCAAACAGTTTTCCAAAAATGAAAGTCTCCGAATAAAAATTAAAAAAAAAAAACCCTGAAAAAGTACAAAAGCACAACATTAGATATTGATCTCAGGTGTCCCATTAAAAAAAATTATTTAAAAGTAACAAAATGCGAGCGAGATATTTGTCAAGAACGCTCCCATACGTTTAATATTACCTTGCGAATGTCTTCTTGTGACTAATTCAGTCCCATAATTCATATATAACTGTGTATTTAAATGCCTCAATACGACAACTACCGTAAAATCTTTGAAAATGAAATCTGTATATACGGAATTCGATCTTTAAAGAAAAAGTATATATTTTTTCAAGAGAAAGAATATGAACAATTGTACCTGCTAAGATGGAAACCTGTTAAAAGCGGAATGTATTTCGGTTAATTTTGGTACGGTTTTCAAGGTTTTTAATGAATCAGTATTTGGTAAAGCTGATTACGTAGTTCAGCATTACGTATTTAATGTTTACACATTTATTTTCAAAATCCGGGTATTAGAGATTTATTAAAATTCCCGTAGTAAATTTTCTTTTTAAAAGAGGGGGGGAGGGGGCGCCAAAATCCATGTTTGCCACGGGTGCAAAAAAGGCTAGTTTTAGCCTTGAAACACATAATTTACTGCTACTAATATATAGAAGTTGACATACACAATTAAATCCGTGGTAAACATTTGAATAATCGGGACAGAACTGCGTTTTTCACGGTTTTTAAGAAAATTGAAAAAATTGTCCTATTTTTGAAATGGCGTACTGCGCTTGCTATTGAGTGTATAAAAAAGTTGTAAGTATGAAAATTGTAGAGAATTTTCTCCTCTTTAACATTGTAATTGACAAATAATATGCTACAGCAACGAGTCTCGAGATATTTCAAAAAAACCAAAAAAGGTCCCAAAATGTTCTTGTTTTTTGGCCACAGAAAATTTAGCCTTAAGAAATTTTGTTAGAAAACTTGGTTTTTCCATGTTGGCATCATTATAAACAATTCAGAAAAAAAAATCTTCTACCCGACCTTTTGCAAGGTAACCCCCTTTTTTTGGTACATTTCCCCTGGACCAGGGGTGCAGAAAATGTTTCTACTCCCAACATTTCCCCCAATCCATATGAAAATTTCCACAAAATTTTACGATATGTTACATAGGCTTACATAAATTCTGTGTTAACGTAGGTTTAGAATTATTTTTTCACACATTTCTCAACTTACGTGCAAGCATATATGGTACATATTATTCTGAGATCGATTTTGTAGAGGTCGCCATACAGTGTAGTGAAAATTTTTCTGTTTCTGGGAATTACATAATTCATTGTTAAAATTTAAATCAATTATGTATTTTCCGGCAAAATTTCCCCAGATGGATGCAATTTCCCCCGATCCTAGATCGCCGGATCGGACATATTCTGCACCCCTGCCATGGACTAAAGTATAGTATAGTGTTCAAATCTTGACACCCCGGACAATTCCCTCCCATGTAGTGGCGCTATTTACAGCCCTAGACCCTGAGGGACAAGAAGTTCTTGTGTTGTGTTGATATTATCCTAAAGAAATGACAATGGTCAGAGTCAAGACTGTAATCAAGATATCTTTTGCCACACGTGCAGTCAAACATTCCTGAGAATGAAAAGTAGAAAATAGCCTTTCAACTTTGGAGAAAGAGGGGAAAAAAAAAAGGGGAGAAGGGAAAATATGTCAAGATGAGATAACATCTCAAGTCTATGGGAAAACAGTTTTAATTAAACTGTTTCTAGACGTAAAACAGAAATTACTTGTCAACATGAAAACATTAATTCTGATAATTTTGATCGTGTTTTATCCAATTCTAGTTTACACCCACGATAATATATAAATTATTAAACTGTAGGAGGGAAAAAAAAGGAAAAATGAAATACAAAAATATGTTTTTACTTGAAATCAAGACAAAAAATCTGGAAGGACAAAACATAACTTTGCCCCTGCTCTTAAAAAAAAAAACAAAAAACAAAAAAAAAAAAAAAAACTGAAGGGCGGGGGTATATACCCTCCTTACTTATGCCCATGTTATGGACGTTTTACTGCATACAGATTTTTAACCTTTTTATTTTCAACATTGTTTTAAAAAATTGGTTTCTACCCGAATCCGACCCTCAAGAGTCAAAACCCAATTCGAATCTGAAACAGAAGTAAATATCTAAGGTCAAATAAGAACCTTTTAACCCTTACTGGCATGGTGTCCTTAAAAAAGGACACCTAATTTTAATTCCAAAACTGACAAACGGCACCAAGAATATTTAACTAAAATCTTCCTATTATAATGTATATGAAAATAAGCAAGTTCGTATTCTCTAATAAATTCGTTTATAAATTGTGGTGTCAGTCCATTATTTCATCAGTTTATAAACAGAATTGCTCCGCGCCAGTAAGGGTTAAACCACTATACAGGTCACAAACAGTGTTGCTAAATATGACGGATTTTTACTCAGAAATTTAGAGTTCGCTCCATAAAATTTTTAATACTAATTTTTCTTTATTTTATTCACGAAATATTTATACTTATAATAAAAAAAAAAAAAAAAAAAAAAACTATTCAAACTTTTTGGGAAGAATTTAGAATTTCTTAATGATAGTTTTTATAAATGATGCATAAAAATGTTAGTTGTTCTGTACCGATATTTATTTTTACGTCGATATGTTTAAAATTTTGCCTTGTGCAAGGAGTTCTGACAAAAAAAAAAAAAAATATATATATATATATATATATTATTACATTCTCTTTTTCATGTTTATATTGTTCACTTTAAATAAAAGTGCCATAGACTGCAAAGTGCAGGAACCACATTCCAAAATACTGTTTCTCCTACATTTGTTTCTGTATATTCTATTGTAAACTATATTGATTTTTCAATGGATGTCTATTTGTATGTATCTGAATTATTATTAATACCATTTATCCATTTACACGGCTTGGAGACTTAAAAATCTGAAAAATTCTATATCGAAAAACCTTCTAAGGCGGAATCACATAGGAGAGAAAATAAATGTTATAGTTAAGTTCCTTTTTTACGAGGTCTGTCGTCTCTTGCAACTGTATTAATTATTTTCAAGCGGATTATTATATCCATTTTGCACCGATCGAGAAATTTTTTCATTTAAAACAGGATTTCGTCATACACAAATTCTCATAACATGTTTTACAGTACTGACCCCCCCCCCCCCCCCCGCCAATAGAAATGTATGTGTAATGTATATACTATTCTTTAAAGAGAATTATTTTAATTGTAGAATAATGGTAATTTTAAAATATATGTATTTTCGAAAAAAAATGTTGACCCAAGGAGGTTGTTTCTTAAAGCTGTTCGTAACTGCTCTGCTCAACAAGCACAAAACGTTTTGACACATTTACAAATTCATTTTTTAACAGAAAGATATAAAATTGGAAAGCCTGACCATGGAAGTGATTTGGAATCAAACTGTGTTTTCCATTTTTTGATATATAAATTACCTATTGAGTTATAAGAGATTTTGATCACGTGATAAACATGTTTTTCACCCTTTCTTGAGTGCTTATTCTTCTTTCGTGTGGAGATTCGGTTCAAAACGTCCACTTTGACACTATTTTCTGAAAGATCTATTGCGTATGCAAAAAAAACTGAACAAAAACATCTGCCAGTTTCATGCATTTCCGAACAAAAATAAGTTAAAACTTATGTCATAAAGTTGCCCTTTTGGATTTGAGAACAGCCTTAAACAGATTTTTGCACGAGTCAGACAGGGATGGGTCAATGATTTTCATACGAGCAGGGTTATGACCATGCCAAAAAATTTCGGTTGGTGCAGACTTCTAGGAACAATAAGCACAGACTCAGAAATAAGCCCGGTTCAGCCCAGCCCGATCCTCCAGAGAAAGTCAGACCCGGGCACGACCCAGAAAAACTGATGATCAGACTCGACCCATACCGAGTCCGTGTAGGCCTCTAAATGGCATTTGAATGGGAAAAACGAGTTCTTAATGGCTGGAAAAAAGTTAAATAAATTATGAAAAAAATTGAGTTTGAATTGTAAATTTCGTTCAAACTCACAGATTTTTTGAACTTTTGTTCAGCTCACGTTCATTTATCAAAAAGTGAGTCAAGTTCAAATCAACGTTCACAGCAAGTGAACTAAGTTAGTGAGTTTTCGTTCAATGAACGCGTTCATACCCAACACTGCTGAGGTCGGTCTCTACAAAGAGTCATTTTTACTTTTTCGATTGTGTTTAGAGGCTTTTTTTTTTTTACTAGTATACTTTCACTTAATTAGATCTTTTATTTTACTTTTTTATTCAGAGATCTATCACAAAATAAATATTTTCTTCTGTTTTACCCAACGAGCATTAATCTTGAATTTTATGATTTTTTTTAATCTTCTAGCAGTTATGTTTCTTGAGGGAGACTAAATAGTGGAATATTTTTATGTAGGAAGTATAATTTTATTTGTTACAAACTGCTGATCTGATAAGATGGAATGTAAATTTTCATAAAATTGTGTGCTTGGGATTAATATATATTTCTACATAAGAAATTGTTTAAAAATGAAATGTATCTTTTGAAGCAATTTTTAAATATGATGCATTTTTTTTTTCCCCTAATGCTTTCAGTAAGGCTGGCCCTGGATGGTCTGGTAATTTATAATGAGCAGAGTTTCAGAAATTCTAGATGAATATTTTGCTTACCTTAATCTTCTTAATTATAGTAATGTTTGGATCTTGAGCATCACTTTTCCTATTATCCTTATTCAAACATCAAAATGACTCACGCTTACCGCCTTTTGTGATGACACAGCCACAACGTGCAAACTTCATGCAAAACAAAATAAGATTAAGAACTGATCTCTGGAATGTTGCCACTTAGCAAAATATAAGATCACAACACCACCCTAATAAACGCTAAAGGACACTGAAGCGAGCTCGAGGCAGGAAGAGAGAGAAACACCCTTATCGGTACAGATAATTGTTAGTAAACCTATAAGACCCCCTTTTTTCTGAGAATCGAGAGGGTTGTAAATGATGAGAAAAAGGGTGAAGGCACAAACAAGTGTGCTCACCACCCCCTATCTTTCTTCTCTTTGTTGTTTATTGTATGAATTTCCTAGAAAAAGTAGACTTTATTTTCTAATTCAACAATGTATTGTAAATAGATGTGGTGCGAGAATTTCTCTTGTGGGTGCTTAGCCCGTCTGAAATATTCCAGGAGGAGCCACAGCTCCCCCGACTCCTACGCCTTTGGTTATTCCCCATATCACTAATTTAATATTTGAAGAAACCTCCACAAAACAGATATTTGTCATCAAAATAAAAAATCTGAAAAGCTGCAGAAAATTGATTTTTAAAAATAATAAATTACATTTAATGAACTTTATAATTTGTCGGTTCTTGACTGAATGTTGATTAAAATGCAACTGATTTGAGAAGTGAGTAAACAACCAGTTTTATATGCAATAAAAAAATTTTCGATAATTCTGGAAAGGTGTCAAAGTCAAAGCTTGTAATTGTCTCTGCAAACACGAAGACAGCGAGTCCAGCGTCTGTGTTGTTTGGTCCAGTATTGTCTTGTGTTTCCTTTTGGCATAAATTTGTTTTGTCAACTGGCAGACAAGAAACTGACACATTGAATGCTGACTGCCTTTTTATATAGTCAATGTTTCACCTGATCAGTGATAAATTATTTTTACTTGATATTTTGCTACACACAAGGGTGCAAAAGATCATAATATTCAAATATTTTTGTCTCTTTTTTTTTTTTTGTGAAAAATATTTTTTATTTAAAATTTTAAAATATGTTTAATAAAAATATTTTTAATTTAAAAAATGTCCTACCTTCTTGCGGAGGACTAAGTGCTCCAATTTGAGAAGCAATGCATTAGTGGATACATGGAGACAAACATGTTACAATATTTATATACTCTTTCTGAGAGGAGGAGAGACTTAAAGGAACAAAATTGTGTTAAAAATATATCAATGCAAAAACCCTTGACGGGTTAAAAGTTTCTGACGCAGCACTTTATCTTATGCTCTAAGAATTTTAAATATGGAACTTAAAAATACTGATATCAAATTTTGAGTGACGTTATGCTATTTCTTAAAAAATATATTTGTATTTATTTCACCATTTTATTTTTGTTTTATTTATAATCGCATGTGCAAAAGTTATGTTCAACATGAAAAGCTGCATAAAATTTTATTCGCTGTTGCTTTATCATTTACATCTCTCATAAATTCAAAATATGTGTTTTAAAAGATATGATATAAAATTTAAGTGACGCCTTGATGTGACTTTAAAAGGTTTGTTTTTTAAAATTCAATTTAAATTATTTTTGACTTGGTTAAAATATTTTTTTTTACATCTACACAATACTTTTAATTTTCCAATTCACTGTTAAATATATCACTTTCATTGAATCTATACTATGCATTGAAATGTATTTATTTCAATAAATTGATTTATCTTTTGTGTCACGCTATTCAAAATTGTGAGTAAGATTTATGTAAATGGTTTATTTGCATCAAACTATCCTTTTTCATACATTTCATGTAGTTTGGACACAATGACGCAAATAAACCATTTACATAAATCTTACTCACAATTTTGAATAGCGTGACACAAAAGATAAATCAATTTATTGAAATAAATACATTTCAATGCATAGTATAGATTCAATGAAAGTGATATATTTAACTGTGAATTGGAAAATTAAAAGTATTGTGTAGATGTAAAAAAAATATTTTAACCAAGTCAAAAATAATTTAAATTGAATTTTAAAAAACAAACCTTTTAAAGTCACATCAAGGCGTCACTTAAATTTTATATCATATCTTTTAAAACACATATTTTGAATTTATGAGAGATGTAAATGATAAAGCAACAGCGAATAAAATTTTATGCAGCTTTTCATGTTGAACATAACTTTTGCACATGCGATTATAAATAAAACAAAAATAAAATGGTGAAATAAATACAAATATATTTTTTAAGAAATAGCATAACGTCACTCAAAATTTGATATCAGTATTTTTAAGTTCCATATTTAAAATTCTTAGAGCATAAGATAAAGTGCTGCGTCAGAAACTTTTAACCCGTCAAGGGTTTTTGCATTGATATCATTACTTTTTTGAGGTTAGTGATAAAATGATTAAAAAAAAGATACTTATGGAATTTAATGCAGATTTAATTTTTACTATTTTATTACAATTTTCCTTATAGCTGTTTGTATATAAAAACAACTGGGTAAGTATAATCGCAGATCGCACAGAGGGTTTCATTTGATATTCCTTTAAAAACACTTTATCCTTAAATTAATAAATCCAAAATGTTAATTTATAATTATTAAATCCTTACATAGATGTAGCACCAATACTTCCAATTTTCATGGGGCAGGGAACGCACTCTTTTAAAAAAACCACCTTCCAATTGAAGTCATCAAAAACCAAGTTGAATAAGCCAGAGCCCGTTGTGTTGTTTGACAAATAGCAGTCTCATGTCCCCTCCTTCCCCCCTTTTTCAAAATTTTTCAGACCAGTACCTAAGAATGGAACCGAAATAATTTTTTCTCTTCAGAAATTACGATAAAAAATAGTATGCAGTACTCATAAATTTACTTTAATGCTATATAGGGTGATTATTAAGTTAATTATAACGTTTGGAATCTGTTACATTGATGTCCGAAAGGTAGTTTCTGAGTTATGGAAGCTGGACCCATAAGGCGCCATAGAGGGGCGAAGCCCGCTAGTGTCTATCATAATTATATCTGCCATGTAGACTAATTGCGATATTTAATCAAAATAGCCCCCCCCCCCCCTCCTCATCCCCGGAAATATAACAAATACAAAATGTGTCTTTATAAACCTATCGTCAAATAGGTTTTTATTTCTTTTTCCCTAAAAAAAAACATGATTTTTATATCCGTAACGTAAATAGCGGACGAAGCCCGCTAGTTCCTATCATAATATATATTTTTAATAATTTTATATAGTCTATAATAAAAATCAGACTTACAATAGTCTAGTTCCATGAGTACTTGTAGTGTCAGTTACATGCTACGATTTTTGGATACCAGTATTTTAGAACAGGAAAATGTGACTTATTTTATCGGAGATATCTCATTAATTGAATAAGGTGAAGCAAACTTTTTGAAAAAAAGGTGGCCAACAAGCATGGCAGTTATCAGCTATGTGACTTTGTGCTAAAGTCCATTAATTTGATCTGCTTTTAAAAGATTACGGAAGATTGAATTATAGTAGAACCTGGATTAACCGAGCTTCGATTAATCGAGGTTTCTGTTAACCGAGCCGATAACAAAGTCTGATTTTTTTTTTCCTTTTGAATGAGCCTTAAAAATAACCACACTCTTTAGCTCACTGTCCGTGCTATACAGGCCCTTCTGCCCCCAAAAGCCCTCAACTCCAAAGAAACATTGGACCCTGAGAAGTCAATAGCGAACAATGCTTTGTTTCCAGTGGCTGTGTGAACTTTCGTAAATTTTTCAATTTGCATTTTAAAATTTACTACTGGTAGTTGATTTTCTTTTTAAATTTGTTAAGCTGTGAAACAGAACTTTACATATATTTACTTTTATTATTTAAAAAACGTTCTATATATTTTTTAAAAAGAGATGTTAAATTTGCAAGCACGGCGAGTTTTTACACACAGTTTCTATTAACCGAGATTTCCGATTCCGATTTACTAACAGTCCCAATTAGCTCGGATAATCGAGGCTGCTCTGTATAATTAAAAAATCAATGGCGATCTTACTGTAAACGGGTTTCCCTTTTACTGAGGGATTTCAAGACCGAATCAGCTGATGTTAGTTGCTGTTTCCGTGCTTGATTAAATAAGATCAGTTAAACATTTGAAAATTACCAAATATAAAAGGAACTAAGTCAACAGAGTCTTTGCTTTATGGTATTTTTTAACAACACTATAAGAAAATGATTTTAAATAAGAGATTTTAAATGTAACGTTTTAAATCTGACATAATTTTCACCAAACTTTCCTTTCTCTTTGTAACATTCAACTGAAAATATTTTTATTATTAGAAAGATAATATTATTATTTGCGCTACCTTAAAATTAGCAACTATAGTTAAAAATATCATCTTGAAATTTGAAATAAATCTCTCATATAAATATATTTTTTTAATTTACACTGTTTTGCAATATGTTTTGCAATGTGTTTTGTAAACTGTTTTGGCCACTTTGGCCAATATGACATAATTTCCTCCATTTACGACTTTTAACACATATCAATGAATTTATTATTTAAAAATTTTCTTTTTCTTTTAATATTCACGTGTAAATATAATTTTTATGACGTAATTTTCAATGTTTTCCTTCTTTTAATGCGTAATCATTTAATTCTAATTTGAAAAAAATTGATTATTTTATAATTTTCTTTCATTTTAAGTAAGCATGTGTAAAAACAATTTTTATGACGTAATGTTTAATATTTTCCTGCTTTTAACACGTTATCATTTAATTCTAATTTAAAAGGATTTTTTTCTGTTTATAATAGTCACGTGTGAATAAATTTTTAATTTAAAGGATATATTATTCTTTGCGCTGTTTTAACATTTGGCAACAATTTAAAATAACCTTTTCTAAAATATGTAAAAAATATCTCTGGAAATTCTGAAAATTTTAATTTAAAATTGAAATAAACCGTCAAAAAATTAGGCAAGTTAAGAATAATAAATGCACTCTGCAAACTTCGAGTTTCTATTGAATGATTAAATTGAATGAAAATGATTAAATTCCCATGTATATTTTTTTTCCTATGAGACTTTTTTAATGAGACAATTTTATCCAGATTTAACATTAAATATCTCTTAAAATAATTCTTCGATTTAAAAACTGTCTGCTTCAACGTTTTTATCAAACATTTCTCTATAATACTACACAATTGCGTCAAAAGATGGTGACACCAGAATTCTGATATGCTTATTATGTAAACTGTAAATATTGCAAAGTTAAATAAAAAGAATTGTCTCGGGGTTATCAAACTTCATTGATATTTATAAATAAAACATTTCAACTAAATTATTTATTATAAAAGAATTATTACATCACAATAGCTTTTATGCAAGGAAAATAATAATTACAATAATAATAACATTATGGATGTCAGTGATTATATATTGATTGACCGTCATAATAATAAAAAATGATATTATAAAAAGAAGAGCTGAAATGAATTATTTTTTTACGTTTCTGATCGTGTGATTTATATTCAAATAATAATTATTAATGTATATTTTTTGTAAAGTGGTTGAAATTAAATATATTTATAAAATTTATGGTAATATTTTTATTGCTGAAAAATTGCCAAGAAATAATCATCATCAAATTGGCGTCATTATAATTGTAATTTTATTTAACTTAATAGTAATTAAAAAAATTACAAAGGAACTGAGAATAATGGTCAACTAGCAGACTTTAAAAAAAAAAAAAAAAACATTCACATGTGAAAACACGTACCACAGAGTATCGAACTGCCTATCCTAAGGTCAGTAAACGATGGCCCTTAGCCACTCAGCCAGTGGGAAGACAAAATTTTTCTCCCCAAAAGTGGTTAAAAAGAAAGCATGTGTATGAATACAGTGTCATGCATTTTCGGTGAAATTTCCATGGAATGGCGAAGAAATATAGTCCGATTTTTCATGCGCATTATAAAACGAACAAGAGTCTTGCTGGAAACAAGTAAATTGTTATTTGGTTCATCTGAAACATATTTATTTGATTTTTAAAAAATCGTCCGTGTCATTTTCGAGAGAGAGAAAAAATCGAATTATTTAACGAACGAGAGTTTTCCCAGAAAAAAGAAAAGTGTTATTCACCTCGCCTTAATCACATTTATATTATGTATCAATTTAAAAATAATCGTTAGAACCGTTTTCGAGATTTTCAAATTAGGAACTTCCTCGATATTATACCAACGTTTTCACTTTAAAAATGGCTATTTAGATCTCAAAATATACTGCACGTAGAAATGCAAAAATTTCAGTATACGATTAGACTGCAGATATAAGACTGTTCTACAAAATTCAGAACAATAAGACATATATCTGCTGAGTTATTAAAAGGCGACTTTTCGCGTTTTCTTTGATGTCCAGTTAGCTGTATATATGAGTTCCGCCATCTACGAATTCTATGATACGATACGATTTTAACGATACAATACGATACGATTTTAGGCTTAAGGCTGCGTCACTCGAAATACTACCGTCTTCCATGATTATGATAATTATTTAACACTATTTCAAATGCATGTAAATTCTCAGTTTGGTATACATATACATTGTCAAGCTTAATTTCCAATTTTTTTTTTTCTTTAAGGCTTTAAGTTAGTTATTTGATATGATTATAAAGCATTGTTTTTTAAACCCTTTTGTCTCATGCCACACGTGAATTTAGAATTAAACTTTGTGGCACACTTGCATTACGATAAGAAAAAAAAATAATTAAAAAAAGCTTTTATAATTTTGTATTTATTAGTAAAATTGATGTCTTTTTTAAGTTAAAAGTTGATATAAAAGAAATCTCAATCAAGTTTTTTAAAACTTGTCTACATTAATTTATTTTTCTGTATTACAATTTAATATTTATTGATGTATATAAATTTGTAATGTTTTACTTGGTTTAAATTTTTTAAATCTATTTTATAAAGTTTAATGTTGAACTGACCTGTTGAATCTCTTTCCCAGTACTCTACCATGATTGATTTTTACTTTTGATAGTTACATTGTAGGAAAGTTCACATCACACTTGTGTGATGTGAACTTTTCTGCTTGTAAAATAATAATTAATGTAATGCTTGTAAGCATTATGTTCAATATTGAACAAGTACTTTCTCTTACTTTTATTTATTTATATATATGTAAAATTCATTCTTGAGAAATGACCAAAAATGAATAATTTAGTCTCTAAAATATTTTACAGCGCACCTGAAACCCTTTCACAGCACACAGTGTGTCACAGCTCAGGGGTTGTAACCCCTAATTTAAAAAAAAAACTGGCCAGCTCTTGGTTTAGTTTCAATCTTGGAGGCTTTTGTTTTATTCAATAGTCTAATAAATTATTAATTTATTTCGATTATTTTTCATGGATCGAAAGAAAGTACCTAAAGGTACTTCCATAGCCAGTGCTGGGGAAAAAAAAAAAAAAAAAAAAATTGTTATCCAGTTTATCTAATTTCAAAATTCTCTAAATTTTATGTTGTTGCAAAATAAATGGTGTTTTAAGCAGTAAGTACATTTCTCCAAGAAAGTTCTTCAAATCATAGTGTAAAAATGTGATATCAGATCAATACCTAAGGGTATTTCATTATTTTTCTTATGTTCATCCAGGGTCGGACTGGGTCAGGGAAAAAGGTGCAGACCTTGGATTTTCAAAGGGCGCAAAAATTTTAGCGAACTCTCATCAATTTTACTTGCTTGTGTTGTATCTGGCTTGACAAGGTTTAACACTTTAGCATAGCAATAGCACCAAGTGTAAAAATGGCTTAATATTATATCTCTGAGTCTAGATAGACTCCATTATATTCCCTGTGCATGTTTACAGTTCCAACAAATCTACACAATGTTACGCAGTTTTCTAAAATGAATCGTGTAACATCTAAAAGTTCCAGAAAGTTGAACACAGATTACCTTGTTAGCAGTGTTGAATTCAGGCACTTTTCTCCGGGAGGGATTTATGTGGCTTAGAGGGGGACATTATAGAGTTCCGGGGGGGGGGGGATGTCCCCCCCGGGCCACGCCCTGAAATCAACACTGCTTTTTAGTAGATGGCTTATATCAAGGTTATGGCTTTCTTAACTTATTCTTTTGTCAAGATATACCATATAAGAGTCATGAAAAAAAGTTATCAAACCCCTAACATTTCTCCAGCAAATGACCGTATGAAAAAGGCATAGGTACCAATTGATTGGGAATAGTACAGTAGACTCCCTTAAATCCGCAACCCTAAAATCCACGAACACCTAAAATCTGCGTATTTTTTTCAGATGCGAACAATGAAATTTACAGTTAAGTTGCAGGAACAAAATTCAAGATGGCGCCGAAATCAGCGACTACTGCAATGTTTTTTTTTACTAAATTTTTTGTTAATCATTCTCTTTTGGTTATTACAGCTGATTTATTACTAAATAAATTTATATTACTTTTGATTTTGATATAAATTAGCCCCAAAGCAGAATATGCTTAAAACTGTGACGTACATCGCAGAAGAACAGACTTCTCTGTAGAACATTTCAAATTTTGATTTTAAGTAAAATTTACCATTCAGTCATCGGGAAAAAAAAAATCGCGAAATTCATCAATCGGTTGCAGAAAAAAATTGCGAAATTTGTTAGTCGATCTCGATCATAAGAAAAAAAATCGTGAAATTAATTCTTCAGCTGGTTGTAGGAAACACTGCTAAATTCATTGAACAGTCGCTGAAAAAAGATCTCCGGTTTTTGTCAATCGTCAACCAGAAAAAACTTCAAAATTTGTCATTCGGTAGAAGCAAAATTTCATGAAATTCACAAATCAGTTGCGAGTCAAAAACGTGAAATTCGTCAATGGATCGTCTGATAAAATCATGAAATTCGACGATCAGTTGCAGAAAACCCTTGCAAATTTTGCCAATCAGCCGCAAGAAAAAGATGTAAAATGTGCCAATATGTAGAAGGAAAATACTGCTAAATTCACGAATCAGTTGCGCGTGAAAAGGGGAAAGTCGTCAGTGAATTGTTGGAAAAAATTGTGAAATTACTTGATCAGCTGCGGAAAAAGACACACGGCTTTCTCCAATCGGTTGCAAGAAAAGGCTGCAAAATTTGACAATCAGTAAAAAGAAAATATTTCAAAATTCTCCAATCAGTCGTGGGTAAAAAAAAACTGCAAAATTCGTTTGTGGATCATCGGAAAAAATTGTGCGATTCGTGAGTGGATCGTCGCAAAAAGCTGTGAAAAAAATCATTGAAAGGAAAAAAATTCGCAATGTTCTCCAATAGGTCTGAAAAAAAGACTGTAAAATTTGCCAATCTATAGAGGGAAAATATTGTGAAATTCGCTAATCAAAGTGGATAAAAATTGAAAAAAATCGCAAAATTCATCGATCAGTCGCAAACTAATTTGCCAGTCAATCAAGAAAAAAATCAAAAAAATATTGTGAAATTCGCCAATCGGTCATGAGGAAAAATTGCAAAATTCATCAGTTGGTCGGGGGAAAATCATGAAACTCAGTCAGCTTCGTAAAAAAATATCCTGAAATTCTACTGATAAATCAGAACTCTAAACAAACCAGTTCAAATTATCTCTTTTGAACAGAATGCATTTCTATCAAAGATGCAAAAACACTCCTACATATACAAGAACACCGCCCTGGGTTTTTCTTTTTTTCTCCCACAGAACATTTTTGATCAGCTTTTGATCAGGCTTGATTTGCAACATACTTTCGTATGTTGCAGAACATTGCAAAATATTCTGCTTTGGGGTAAATTAGCATATCTATATCAAAAATTCCAGGATTCGAAATTGAAAAATCCACGAACCGGAACGCTATTTTTAAATTATTGTTCGCGGAATTTTTTTTTAAATTATAGACAAATTTATTTCTAAACATACAAAGCAGTATAAGAAAAGCATTCAAGACTCTAAATAACAATGAAAAAAGTTACAGAGAATGCAATAAGCTATATATACTAATAATAGCATAATGACGTATCGATCATACGATCGCTTTACCACTAGATGGCAGCATAGGAGTTTTGGAATCAAATTGAATCGATTTCATCGGTAATAATTTAATATTTTTCTAAATTTTTATTTTACATAATTATTTTAATAATTACTTACGTTTAAACTGATAAATTATTTTAATATTTTACATATTTTAATGTTTCACTTTATTGTAAGCATTCATTATAATTTCCCTCGCTTAACTACCAATCAAATTAATGTTTCAAAAATATAAACAAATCAATGACCAGAAATCCGCACAACCTCTGGTCCCAAGCTGTGCGGATTTGAGGGAGTCTACTGTATATCTATACTATTAAATGCTATTCATAAATTTTGCTTTGGGGAATGTCTGCATATTAAAATATTCTCAAACGTTGATTTTTCAAGCGGTAACATTCACTTTTGATGCCCTGTTTGAATTTCTTGCCAGCCAGGAAAGAGATATTAGTTCTTATAATTTTCTTAAATCTTAATACAGTTATAAATTAAAAAGTTTTATGGGTTATTCATAAATTTCGGAAAATAAAATGAAGATCTTGCAAGAAAAAGTACCGAAAATGCACAATTAGTCACCAGTAAAATTATACAGTAATTTTAAATTTATACAGTAGCCTCCCTCTTAACCGGCCTCCTCTTAACTGGATCTCTGCTTTAACCGGCCAACTTTTTTTCCCATCATCAGGAAAAATTCAGCAATGACGGCCTCGGGAACTCAACTTATGCTTTCGAGTTGAAGTGCAATCCCGTGGGGAAGGATGCAAAATTCAGAAAGGAGAACATAGGTTCTAAATGGATGCGCATTAACCTTCATCAGTGTTGAATTTAGGGTGTGGCCTGGTTGGGGGGGGGGGGACATTGCCCCCAGGAACAATGAGATGTCCCTCCAGAAGGTTTGAGATTTTGAGTTTTTAATGGTAAAAGTGCAATCTCCCCCCCCCCCCCCCCCCCCGGAAATTTATAATGTCTGATCTATCGGCAAACTGTTTTGTACAAATATTTAAAAAGCTTGAGGGATGCGAACAGATCACCTTAGAAGATGTATAAGAGTTGTTTGACTCTGATAAAAATCTCAAACATGAAACATTATTTGACGAGAATATAATTAAGACTGTAACTGATGTTATTCAATACGAAGACGATCCTCATGATGATCCAGTTGATGTTGACACTGCTAAAATTCCTCATGCGGGAGGGGTAAAAACATTAGAGTTGGCGCTACGCTATGTTGAGCAGCGGCCAACAGCTTCCTCAGTTAAACTTATGATATTAAAGTGATGGATAGATTATGCTTCAAAAGGTCTGGCATCTTAATTTCAACAGAAGAAAGTCACGGATTTCTTTATGGTTCATTAACTTAAATATACATAATGTAGAACAATTTCAACTTATAAAGGAGTGTGACAGGACTTTCAACAATTTGTGTTAAATATTTTTTATTATTTGGGTTGTTCTCTACAATACTTGCAAATTTGGCCAAGCAGTCTGACTTGAAGGATACATGTGTAAATTTTCATAAAAATTAAATAAATGGTAAGAAATTGGTCGATTATTGAAGATTTTAATAACAGCAGAAATCGTTTTAAAAATTTGACTTAACAAAAAAAAATAAAATAAAAATTTCTGGAAAAAATAAAATAAAAAATGTGAGGGAATGATGAAATAAGACATTTTTACTAGTTGTAGGTAAAAAATGCAAAATTATGAAGAAATCCAAACTGTTTCCTTTAAGAGTAACACTTAATATATAATGTATGATAAAATTCAAATTTTTGATATTTGTAAAAAAATGAGTATTCTGTGTGAGGGAATGACTGCTAATAAAAACACTTGCAGATATATTGACTGAAAATTTTTTTTGAAAAATTAACAAAATCTTACACCACCAATTTATGTTGCTGGACTGACAAGTGCTCAAAATGGCTTCTTCTCTGTGAAGGATGCTAGACTGCTACTGCTCTTTAGTGGTAGATATTTGAGATAATAGCAATGTGTGAGGGAATGATGGTCTAACATGGGGAAATATATAATTGATTGAGTAGACTATATAATAATAGTAAAAAATAATATATTTGTTATTTTTTGTAATGTACCAAATAAGAACTTTATTTTGCTTAGGGTATTTTTAATTATTTTTATTTCTGTATGGAAAGAAATAGGCAATAAAATATGGTAGTACAGGTGGGGGAAAGGTGAGGGAATGATGTTTGCATGATATATATTACATTTTTAAGTACTAAATTTATTTATTTTTAAATTTTACTTTCAGTCCCTAATAAACTATGTTTGGACCTTCTAATAAAAATAAAAATAAATAAAAATGTAATGAAATTAAGAGCATTTATATGACAGGGAAACACTTTTGCACTATTGTAGAGAATAACCCATTTGTTATCAGTGATAATTTTTCTTTAAATTCAGTTAATTATAACTAGTATTCATTTCACAAAGTATAGAAAATACGTACTTTTTAAAAACTATAGAGATTGAAAAACAAAATGCATCGTACAGGTTTAATTAATTAAATTACGCAGTTACTTATTTAATTTTTTTTTACTTCTCCGCTTTAACCGGTTTTTCTCTTAACCGGCTAACCCTCGGTCCCATTTAGGCCGGTTAAGCGAGAGACTACTGTAATAAAAAGAAAATATTACAAAGTATTTCTGGTACACATCTGTGATTATTTTCTGTGGCTCTTTTGATAAAAGAAGACGGTCCCCTTAAATTATGGAAATGCAAAATTTCTCTATATCTCGAATACTAATTATTCAAATGAGCTATAAACTTACACAACAATGCTTTTAATGATTGTGGCTTGTTGCAGGCTCATAATTCATAATTTTTTAACATGGATTTATTAATAGTTTTCAAAATTAAAAAAAATTGAGTAGAGAAAAAAGTCTGTAATATGTTTTGATGTATTCGGTGTATCTCTTTAAAAAATTAATAAAAAAATTATCAGATGACATTTATGAAGACATAAATTAGTGCTTTTCAAATGGGTTTAACTTTAGCATCCTCAAATTTAAACCCTTCTAACTCTATCAAGATTTAAGATAATGTATATGCCTTTTCCTGGCTGTCTCGATCCAAGAAACTTAAATAAGATGTCAAAAATGTGTTATTGTTTGAAAATTCAAAGTTGGTACAATTTTTAATATGTAGAAGACTTCTGAAATATAATTTTTACATAACAGTAATTAGTAGACATTATTTCCCTTCGATTGGTACCTACAGATTTTTTTTTTTTTTTTTTTTTTTTTTTTTTTTTTTTTTTTTTTTTTACGATTATTTTTAGTGAAATTGGTAAGGTAATTACTTTTATTCCTCTTATCACCACTGATGCACTGAAAATGGGTAGAAAAACTAACAAGGTTTTTTGTACCAGGAGCAAAATAGAGTTGCTGTGGTGCTACAAAGAGATTCAATCTTTTTTTTTTATTATATTTCTTTAACGTAATATGAATTAGTTATAATCCAGTTAAAAATAAGATAAAACCAATTTATGTTACAATCTGACAACTATTACTTTTTATTTAATATAGTTTTTTTTTTTTTTCGGCAAAGTAGCATTTTTAAATGTGGTATTTGCAGGTGCCTCCCTTTACCATACACAAAAAATCAATATGCAAACTTCGTTTATTTTTTATTCATATATATTTTGTATCTGGAACAAAAATGTACATTCTGTATGGAAATAGAAATTTTGCAAACTAAAACCCATGCTGCTTTTGTTCTTTTATAAAAGTACAAAATATTATAAATTATTTGAATGTTGAAATGTAAGGATATTTCAACATTCAAATCAAAATCACATTAAGGAATGTGAAAATAACACTTGCTTGCGAAAATACTACTTATTACACTTGCAACATTAGATATAAGACGATCAGATATTTTTGTAGGAAGAGGTATTTTGTATCTTTAACCCTTTCCAGCACAGACAAATTCTGTTCGTAAAATGATGACTGACACCAGAATTTACAAACGACTTTTTTAGAAATTAAAAACTTGTTACTGTAAACTTTCATTGTAAAAGCAAAATTTTAATAAAATATTCTTGGTGCCGTTTGTAAGTTTGGAATTAAAATTAGGTAGTCCCGACGTGGGACCACCTCGTCGGAAAGGGTTAAATAATTAATGAATATATATAAGAAATAAATAATGAATTTATGTATGTCCATAATATGCTGAATTGATATTGTACTATTAAAAGTTTTCTTGCAGAAAAAGTACACCAAAAAAGTCATTTTGTTAGTCTAAAAATCACCAAAATATTTGAGTAAATTTATTCTTCTCAGAACACTCTTTCCATGAGTTACAAAATTCTTATCATAATAAGAGATCAAGAGAAATGTATTTAAGTTACCACAATTTAGAAAAATGCCCTAGGAATTGTATTTATGAAAGTTGCAGGATCCTGTGGCCAGCGTTTTTTTTTTTTCTTTTTTTATTAAGAAGTACCTATCGTAATTTCTAAATAGTAATCAGTGCTTTATATAATGGTAGATTTTTCCGTGATTAAACTAAACAATTTTTTTATTCAAAATCCATACTATAATTTCCTAATACAGTTATTTAACCACGGAAAGCAAAGATTACTAACCGAAAATTATGATGTAGATTTTGTGAACGAAAAAATGCTGGCAGCGGGATTCCATAGCTTGTAGGATTGTAACCCAGACGTGTCACCATTCCTCGAAAAGAAAGATCATGTTCAACAAAATCCTCACAAAAAGTTATTTGCCTACTGATATTTATATCTTTCTTTTCTCAAGTTGTTTTCAAAAAATCCAGTTTCAATTATAGGTGCATTCAGGCTTCAGGGTCCACTTTAAAGGGCAAAAGGGAAGGTAGTAAAAGCTAAAGTAGCTGAAAATATGCAAAATGTTTGTTTAAGATCTAAAAGATATCATTAAAAGAAGCTATGAGAAAAGCTTGACCAGGGCACCATGGCTGCTAAAGCTTTCCCTGGGAGCCTCTTTTCTCTCTCAATAGCATGCTAAGATGCTCACTTTGGTTTCCGATCCAGAAATTGCTTCGATGTATGTTTAATTTCTTTGTGATAATAAAAAATAGCTCACTTGTGCTGTCTGTCTATTAATTTATGATTATCCCTAAACAAATTCTCAAAATTTAGTACACTAGTTAGAATGTATGTGTACAACAAGGGGAAAATATTGGAGAGGCTTATGCACTCAGGGCGCGAAGTTTTCCCGGGATGAGGGCGCACCGGCCGATGGGTCGGCAAGCCAGTCCGAGTCTGTGTTCATCATTGAAGATGTCAGATATGAATAAATACAAGCAGTAAGAGCAACTAGAAAAGATTGTATTATTTTTCATATAAAGAGTATTTTTCAGGGGTGAATATAATTTTTTTTACTCTTTGTTACAATATTGAACCTGAAACCCAACACTTAAAAGTAGTAAATCACAAAAAAATTGAAAGCAAAAATAATTGTTCACTTCAATGATAGACAGCACCACCTTAACACAAGCATATATCACATATATCACATGATCTTGATGATGATGAAATTCCATTTGTGTGAATCCATTCACAAATTCGATGAACACTCATTATTATTATGATGATGATGAAGCTCATTATTATTTTCTTTCAAAAAGATTCTAGGTTCGGTACCAATACTGCATATATAATACATTTATAGTGGTTTTTTTTTTATAAATTGCTTTCATGAAATTGTATATATTTATAAGGTTAATGATCTCTGTTATAATAGGGAAGAAAGGCATTATTATTATTATTTTAATAATGTGTCATTTTAGAACAAAAAGAACACATTTTTGTTGTTGAAAGATAATCAGAGTGCAGTTTTTGAGTTGAATGCATATTGAAAGTTAAATTTTATTTTTAGAAATAAGGTTTGCAAACAGTTGTTCATGATAAGTTATTTTCTGTAAAGTTAAGATGCAATATTTCTTTCTATTTTGTGACTTGAAAATTTAATGTATCTAACTTATAATTTGATGAATAACTAGCTATTTATTTTTATAACTAGAATACAACAAGCAGCAGCTTTAATAAATAAATTAGATGACTCTAAGTTTCCTCTACTTCTGGCAAGAATTATTCCAAAGCTTCATCTCAAAGTAAGTATTAAAGTCTAGCAATTCAAGCTTTTCATATCGTTATATATCTTAAAATATATATACAAAAATGTTGATAGTAATAAAATATAATGAATGGAGTTTCTGCTGTTTAATACATTGTGTTTCACTCACTGTTGAAGCTGGAAATTTGATTATTGCTTTGGAAATAACATTTGCAAAGTGAGAAACAAAGTCTAAGGAAGCAATCAGAAAACATTTTTTAATCATACTAGCTAACCCCCTGATATTGCCCGGATCCATGACAATAAACTTAAATGAACCTTAAATTTGTATGATTATATATCTTTAACTCAATTTTGTCTGAATTTATATTTTTAAATGAAAAAAATATCGAAAAAATGTTCAATTTTAGTGGTAAAAGTACTTCTAAGAAGACTTTTTCATTTGAGCAGGGCCGGCCCAAGGGGTATGCAAAGTGTGCCACCGCACAGGACGCCGAGCCAGAGAGGCGCCAACCAGATAAAAGGACGTCCACAAGAGCACCGATAAAAATAATTTTATATTTAACTTTATTTTACTTTATTTTTTATATTTTCTATAGCTAGGCTGGGGCTGGATCGAGAATTATTCTTCATTGTGTTAAAATTAAAGAGTGCTGAATTTCCACATGTAGGCAGCGGCTTCTGTTTTTTATCTGAATGGAATTGCCTTTAAACTATTTTATAGTGCTTAAGCTATATATCTATAGATATATATAGTAAATATATATATATATATATATAGCTATAAAAATAGCTAGATAGCTATAAGAGCTTAAGCTAGTGCTTAAGCCTTTAAGCTATTATTAGTGTCCACTTTGTTGATTTTTTTATGTTGTCCTACATTTGTCGTTTAACTATATTCATACAATTATAATGACACTTTTATTTTAATCCAATTTCAGTGCGGTGCTAAGACTTTAGACGTAAATTCAGAATACTTAAATGTACAGTTATAATAAAGAGAAAAACTAAATTTTACACCCCCTCTTTTTTTAAATCACTCATGATAGTTGTTTTTTCAAAAGGGTGGGGCAAAGGCCTTCCTTTGTACCCCCATCCCGCCGGCGTCCATGAGATGCATTTATTATTTGCAAATCTAATAAACATAAGTTGAGTCGAATTACATTACTTTGATTTCTCATTATTTAAAACACCATTCCCAAAAAACATCATCCAAAACAACCCTAATTTTTGGAGTGGTTTGTTTAGTTCTAGCACGGGCGTCAATAGAAAGAAATCCAGGAAAGGCCAAACTTTTTGGTGGGACATTTTTTGTTAAGGCTGTTCTCAAATCCAAAAGGACAACTTTATGACTTAAGTTTTAATTTATTTTTGTTCGAAAATGCATGAAACTAGCAGATGTTGTTCAGAAACTATGTAATCGAACTGTTTTTCCTTTTTTTTTTGCAAACGCAATAGATGTTTCAGAAAATAGTGTCAAAGTGGGCGTTTTGAATCGAATTTCCATGCGAAAGAAGAACTCAAGGAAGAGCGGAAAGCGTCTTTGTCATGAGATCAAAATCACTTATAACTCAATAGGTAATTTATTGATCAAAAAATGGAAAACACAGTTCGATTCCAAATCGCTTCCATAGTCAGGCCTTCCAATTTTATGTCTTTCCGTTAAAAAACGAATTTGTAAATGTTTGAAACGTTTTGCGTTTGTTGAGCAGAGCAGTTGAGGACAGCCTTAAGCTTATTTCTTATTATTACAGATACAACTCGTATTCTCAATCATAGTTTTTTCTTAATGTATACATTTTAGGTTACTTAAAAAATTACTAGATTTTTTTTTTCTTATGGTAAAAGTTATCATCATTTGTTTTAAAAGAAAAAAAAGCGAACCAATTGCAGTTTTCATCTTTCATAGTTGCTACTTACTAGTATTTATCTTTTTTTAATTGTAGAAGTATTCGAAACAGTTAATTAAAATAAGGAAGTTTGATCTAACAAAGTTTCTTATTTTAATTAACTTATTATTGTTATTTTCGTCCAATACATTGTGTTGTGTTTTGTGTTTTAGTTTTGGATTGTAATGTTACACATTAAGACTGATAATTACGGTAAAATTCAAATTTCCCTTATGAGACTTGATCTTACAACTTACGAAATACAAACTGAAATTTAGAAACTTTTATCTGTTTTCTAAACACTTTAAATTAATATCTTAAATAATTTGTAAAAATATGTATAAAAATTACAAATATTAAAAAAAATGAAGAGCATAAGTCAAGCAATTTTTTTTGTGTGTGTGTGGGGGGGGGAGGCGTCCTGATGAGTGCTCGCACAGGCGCCAAAATATCCTTGGGCTGGCCTTGCATTTGAGTAACAGGATTTCTCTTTTATTACAAAATGTTATTTTTCACAAAAATATAAGTAAATTTCACAACCTATAATTGTCCAAATGCTTAGAGATTTAGATATATAAAATGCGTGTCTGCTGACCGTGTCGAAAGTGAGCAAAACCGCGATGAAACACTAGGGTTTTTACTGTTTGCATCGAAATTTTCACACATTTTATTTTTGTAAAAAATAGTTCTACCTGTCCGAGCATTTCAAAATTTTTGTGTGTGATGTAAATTGGTCTATTGAGATGCTCTAAACAGATTGTGTTAAAATACGGACGCTTAGTTACTTTTAGTCTTGAAAAAACATCGTCTCCGTGAGGTGCAAAGTGACCTGCATTTGCCAGTGTATTCATTATCATTAGCTAAAAGGTTAGTATATAGTAAAAAAAATTAAATGTATTTTTGTAATCAAAATGTACGCAATATTAATTCTATTGTAAAATGCATGGAAAAAAATGAAAAGTGACTTCGAGGAATGAATTTTTTCAAAAGATTAATTTTTGTATTTTTTAAAATGTTTTGCAGTGTTTCAAAGAGGATTGAAAGTATATGCTATTTGGTATTTTCTTTTCTGCATAATTTGATTTTTTGAGTCATGTGTAATTTTGAAATATACCGGAAAAGGAAGGGAGGGAGTGGCGAGGGTCTTCTGGTATTTCAAATGCTTAAAAAAATTGTCGTTATCTTCCAAACTTTTTAAGAATTAAAAGCATAATGTTTTCATGGTCTGTGTAAAAAAATATTGATATTTAGTGGTAAAAGGGCTTGTAAGAAGACTTTTTTTTTTACTGTGACAAAACACTCAGGTTTTTATTGATTTCGTCAAAATTTTCACACATTTTATTTTGTAAAAAATATTTCTACCCATCCGAAAATTATGAAATTTTTACTTGATGATGCAAATCTAGTATATATTGAGATTCTGTAAAAAGATTGTGTTAAAATATGGACGTTTAGTTACTTTTAGCATAGAAAAAATATTGTCTCCAATAGGTGCGAAGTGACCTGCATTCGCTGGTGTATTTGAACATTTTAAGAACATATTTTTGGTTTGTCGGCACCTAGGCACCTATAAAATTTCACGCTAGAGTGACGTTGTCATAAGCGAGAAAAAGTTTTTCGGAAAAATGTCCCTTTCTAAAATGTTTATTTTTTTTCAAAATGTTTACTGTGATATTTTTTCAAATTGATTGCGGCATTTGAGACGTCAGAGTATGATGATCTTTCGGAAAATGTCTTCTAATTTTAACTGTACCTACTGGAGTGGCAATTAAGGTTAATTCTGGGCATGCGCGAGTGCTATTCCGAGCTTGCAATGAAAAAGGTGAATTTTTGATGAGATGACATTGTCATTTTTAATTAGTAACTCGATTAATTAACAAAATATTAAAATTCTGAGCTCAGGAGGTACACCAAGAGAGGCCTAAGAGTATCCTCACAAAACATTTCAGCTTTGTATGTGCAGTAGTTTTCACTAGCCATCGCAGACAGACACGCACAGAACAAAACTTTCTTTTATTAGTATGGATTAAGTTGTTATTCTAACCAGATACAAATGACACTATAGTTTAATGGTACTCACTAAAATTTCTGTAAAAGCCAAAATCTAGTACAGAAGCGAGCTTTAAGGCTGCATCTATGTTTCTGCAGTTGCATGTCTATATATTATAATGAACAACTTTTATACAGTGTGATTCATAAGTATTGAAACAATAGGCTATCGCCTTAAATATTGCCCCTTGGCACATACTTCCAATTGCAAAGGTTCATAAAAAAAGGTGCAAAATTTGATGAGATAAGTTGCAACTCCATGGGGGGTCTATTTGAGAAAATACAAAAATTAAATTTTTATATGACCCCATAGGGTAAAATTTCCTATTAGGAATGTTTTCCTTATCCATTCCCGAATTAAACACAAAAAATTCCATCTCCATAGCTATAAAACTTAAGAGTTATACTGTTTAAATAATTCATCAGCTTTTAAGGGATTAGACATAAATTGAAATGCGTGTAGTCCAAGAAACAATGCTATTTTAAGAGTTCCAGGAAACATGTAAAAAAAATATTTATTGGGTTAGAATTTTGATTTTTTTTTTTTTCTTTTTTGTGATGGTTAACCATATAATTTGTAAACAAAGTCACATCCTCAAATTTCTCATAATTTTTTTTTTTAAATATTTAAAATGATTATCATTTTTTCAGGTGGGGTGTGCCTTGGGGCAATATTTAAAAGGAGATAGTCTATTGTTGCAATATTTATGAATCACACTGTATACTAATTACAGGCAAAGTTCTTTAATCCGCACAAGTTGGGACCAAGGGTTGTGCAGATTATGGAATATTGCGGATTATGGAGTATTTTGGATTATATGTCATTTTCTTATTTCTGGACATTATTTTAATTCCATATTCAGTATAACATGAAAAGAAAAATATGAAACATAATAATTAATTTTTCTGGACACTATTTTAATTCCATATTCAGTGTAACATGAAAAGAAAAATGTGAAATATAATAATTAATTTAATATGCTATCTCAAAAAATGCATTTTTCAAATTCTTGTATTAAAAAATTGATTATATTCACTTTTATATTTAAAATTTTCAGATATTTCTTTAAAAAAATCATTTTTGGATCAGGAATTTGTAAATTTTGTTTAATTGTTTACATTCATTAAGCAATGCGAATTATAGAAAATTGCGGATTATGGGTGAGCGGATTATAGATCCTTGACTGTATTAATATATAAAATATATATTAACTACTGTTAAGAGTTTAATATTAACTATGTGGTAAATAAAGTCTAGTAGATAGTAACGGAGGTTTTTGAAGTACTACTTTACTTTAGTATTGAAGTTGATAATTAGGCATTTTATATAGAAGCTTTTATGTTTATTTGTACTAAATGAAAAAAAAAACTGTTAGGTGTTTAAAAAATACAGTTTATAAAATAGTAGCAAAACCTGCGGCTTTGCATGTGTAGTTTTTGACTTATGCCTAATGGTATTTGTATTAGGAAGAAATATGTAGATGCATATATTATTAAGTCACATTTTTTAAGCAAGCATTGTTCTTGTGCTGCATAAGGTGACTGTGAGACTTGAATTAATGAGAAAATGTTCATTCCAGTCCATTTGCAGCCACCCCTATTTGGTAACTCTACTTATTAGCTATTGCACAGTGAAAAAACTTTTAAAATCCGTTCAATAGTTTCAGAGTCTATTTCCTACAAACAAACGTTTCTTTTTTACATTTTTAATATACCTTGATTCACCATGAAAATCATAATACTGTTAAGAAATATGTTGGAAAACATTAGTTTAGCAACTTCTCAACTTAGTTTTTCAACTGTCATTTTTGTATGTCAGAAGGCCAAATATAAAGCACTGCCTTACCTAGTTAGCAATCATATTTCTTTATTACTATCATTTTAATTAATTATAGCAGTTACTGGTACTTGCATTTTGTCACCTTGCACAGAAAAGTTCTAACAGGAATGACAAGTAATTTATTTTTCTCATCTTTTCACTCTTTTTTAATTTAAATTAAAGGGGGGAAAACATTGTACACTTGAATGTCTTATTGAATGAATTTACAGGGTCTGTCCAGAAAGTAATGAGGCTGATTCCATAGAATTTGTTTATTTGAAGAAAATTTTACAGACACTTAATATTCTTCAATTTATGCATTAATACACCATTGCCAACGACTCTGCCACCCATTTATGCCCACCTGGAAGTCTTCAACAGGAATGCTGTTCAGAATGCACGTTACGTAATATGCAAGTTCTCCAGACTGTGGAAACAATGACCTTTTTAGCTGGATTTTAACCAAAGTCCAGCGGTGACAGATCGAGGCTGTATAGTAGTTGGGGCAGCATTACAGCAGGAACTGAGTCACTTTAAAGGATGTTGTGGAACCAACTTGGCTCAAATTTTCCACATTTCAAGTTCTTCCATGACGATTTGATACACAATCGATTTTGTAAGTCCCAATATCTCCGCAATCATTCGGACACACATTCCATGATCAGAGTTCAAAAGCACTTTAATTTTAGCCACATTGTTTGAAGTTTGAGAACCTGATGGACTCCCAGTGCGTTGTTCATCATTGACGTCCTCTTTTCCATCTTTGAAGGCTTTGTGCCACCCAAACACTTGAGCCTTAGACAAAGAATCCTTCTCGTAGACTTCTTGTAACATGGCAAGCATCTCAGTAATCGACTTTTTTAGTTTTATGCAAACTTTATGGCATATTGCTGCTGGACACTCCGCTGCATTCTGAAAACCTAATGCAATTTTCAAACATGTCTGCTTCACAAGAAATCCGTGCACTGTAAAGGCTCAAGGCCAACTAACTTCTGGTAGACTCTGTAGCTGACAGCTCCTACCGCACATACCGTCCACAAACTCTGCCCCTTTGGCCTTCTGCTTGGCGTGAAAAAATTAGTCCCATTACTTCCTGGACAGACCCTGTATCTGTATGCCAAATTTAAAGTTTCTGTGCTGACAGTTTCTGAGAAATCATGCTGAAAATATAACTGTAGAATGCTTTCCTCCCATTTCGCCATTTGAAATTCAAATATACTTTTCTTTGGGAGCATCAAGTCCTGATATAAATGTACATGTCATATTTTAAAGGTTTAGTCCTGGTAGTTTCAGAGTAATCATGATTTATAGATATATTTTCCAATCATTCCATCCTTTAAAATCTGAAATACAGTAGACTCTCTCAAATCTGCAACCCTAAAATCCATGAACGCCTAAAATCCACACATCATCACAAATGTAAACAATGGAACATTACGTTCAGATTTAGGGTCAAAATTATAGACATTTTAATTTTTAGATCATTCTGTACATATTTTAAACATAATTCTCATAAATATGACTGAACTTATGCTTTTGTTTCATGAAGGAAGAATAAATTTATTTCTGAACAAATTCAAGATAGAGCTGATATCTTTAGTAATCACAATCTTTTTACCAAATATATTCATGTATTAATCGAGATTTTTGGTTATTAAGTCTGGCCAAACCTGAAATAAAACGTCCTTATTATATGATTTTGATGTGAATTCGTAGGTTACCTTTATGAGGCAAGTCAAGAAAAATGTATCTTTATGGTGCAAATTTAATTATAGATTATTAATTATTTACTTGACATTTATTTATAATAATTTAATCATTCTTAAAACCATCTTAATTTTTATTATTTTAGTTTTTTACTTTACTTAATTATTTTAATATTCTTCTATATTTTAAGCATTATTACATTTGGTTGCATTATTACATTCAAATTATGTTTAAAATATATAAACAAATCAATGACCAGAAATTCACAAAATTCTAAAATCCATACAACCTCTGGTCCCAAGCTGTGTGGATTCGAGGGAGTCTACTGTATTTTGAAAAACATTCTTAGCGAGCACTTACATCTTAAAGGTAACCACCATATCAAATTTCATCTTTTTACCTCAACAAAAATCTGAATATCTCAACCTGCAAAAAACTCTGAATTTATAACATTTTTAGGGTTTTGTTCATCTGATGAAACCCTATTCATCTCACTTCTCTGTCTGCCCAAGTGTGTCTGTCCATCACACAGCTCGTTCTAATAAACTGTATAAGTTAGAGACTTAAAATTTTGCATACCTCCAACCTAGCTGAATACCTCCAGCCACACGACAAATAATAAAATTTTGAAAAAGTCTTAATTAACACATGTTGTTAATTAAAAACTCCAATTAAAAGAATGGAAAATATTCATAATTCAACTAAAGCATTGATTTTAATCAGACCACAAAGATTTTCATTCAGAAACTCCAGAAGATGTAGGGGGTTTGCTACAATTCGCCTGACTACCAGGGCGGTAAAGTACTGGGTGTTTTCAGAAACATCTGTATCTTAAAACTACTGGATTTAGAATTTCTAAAAAAAAATTTTAATTCCAACTAGAAGTCGAAATATTCATTATAAATTTATTTATATAAATTTGTTTAATTTTATTTCAAAGACAATGAGTAGACTGCAGATGTTTGAGATATCTTTCCGAGCCAGACAGCTGTCACCAGCAGGGACGTGCGAGGCAGCTGCCCTGGCCCCCCCTTCTCAGAGGCCCCCCATGAGAGTAATAAGGATTTTCATTAAAAGGTGTCAAATGATTAAAATTAGCCAAAAGTGACCAAAATTCATATATTTTCAAACATTTAGGAAGGGAGTATGATCCCCCTTCCCCTCTCTGCATCTGTTTCCAGTACCCCCTCCACACATGCAAAAACAAACTATATCAATAGAAAACTAATGATTAAAATTTTATTATAAAAGCTTAGTATTCCATTGTTTTCAAAAGAAATTATTTATTAATGTTTTCCTCATAACATAGTAAGTTAAAATCATCAATTATGATCAATTTGGGGCATTCTCTTTTAGACATCTTATAATGTACGTAGATAAGCAAAGTAAAAATTTGCAAAAAAATATTCGTGTCAACCAATCTATCCTTTTTCTACTGTTATCCTACTAGTATTTTTTCTTAACGTTGCGACCATCTTTTTTGTGATACCCTGTGTACAGATATGAGCAGTTCCGGGTACAAAATTTATGCATACATACAATATGAATGAAGTTTAGTACTAACCACTTCCACATTATTCACAAAAAAATCTATAGATAGATAGAAGAGGGCCCCTCCCCAGAATAACGCTTTCCCTGGGGCCCTCCATAGCCTAAGTCAGGCCCTAGTCACCAGGGATAGTGGGATTGTTTTCCAGCCTATAAAATTTTTACAAATATTGCATTTATAAATGAAATATGCATCTATGCATATTTTTTATTCTGATTCCGAATATGTAATTTTCATTAAAATGCTCCCAGTAGAACTTGAAATATCAATTAAAAATCTCATTTAATAAATTAAATGATTTTATTTTCTTTCAAAGAAGCATAATTCCTTTGAACAAGACAATTTAAAAGGCAGACACCTGGTTAAGAATAAGAAAAACAGATATTTTTATAGTGGTATTGTTTTGTGGGCTATAAATTTTTTACAAATACTGCATTTACAGATTTAAAATTTATGCATCTATGCTTATTTTTTAATGCTGATTCCAAATATGTAATTTTCGTAAAAATCCATTAAGAACTTTTATTTTATCAAAAAATCGATTTTTTAAACGAAAAACTAATGTTTTCGTATGGCACATTATTTAAATCTTAGTTTTTCTCCATTAATTATCATTATTTTATGTCCAATTTTTTATTATAGGCTAGATAAAATTAACATATTTCCCCTTAATTTATGAGTGGTAGTAGTTACCACTATTTCCAAATAATATTTTCAGCAAACTTCTTAAATTCTTATTTGAGTCCCACACCTCCCTCGACTAATATATTTATGGATAATTGTATAATGGAGTTTCATTCGGATAGAGGTTTGTTTAGAATAGAGTGGTCTCCCAGGTGGTGAAATATGGAACTAACAAATTTTGCAGTGCATGCACAGCATGCCGCATAATTTGAGAGTGGTGGTTACGATTATTTCCAAATATTAATTTCAGCAAATTTCTTAAATTCTTATTTTAGTTTCCCATCCATTCGACTAATATATCTACGGATAGGTTGTACAATGGAGTTTCTTTCAGATAGACATTTGTTGGAACTAACAGATTTTGCAGTGCATGCGCAGCACACCTGCTATACGGTGCCACAGGCAGTGAGAAAGGGACAAGTATCAAACATATTGCCCTTAATTTATAAGTCGTAGTTACCATTATTTTCAGCAAATTTTTTAAATTCTTATTTCAGCCCCCCCTTTCCCCCGACTAATAAATCTACGAAGGGCTGGTATAATGGAGTTTCATATGGAAAGTGGATTGTTTTTAAAAGAGTGTGTCCCCTGGTGGTTTAAAGGGGAACTAACAGATTTTGCAGCGTGTATCATTTTAATATTAAAATTATTGGTGCTACGATCTAGTTAAGAGTTTAATAATTATAAATTAACAATTTGGATATATTAATTAAAGGATAAACTGTTTTGAAAGGAATATTAAATTAAACCCTCTGTGCGATCTGTGATCACACTTACCCACATGTTTGCTCTTGCACCTCCTTGAAGACAGTTTGTACAGGAATAAAATATGGCCTATTTTTTATCAGAAGTTCTCATCATTTTTATCTAGAAAGAAGATTTGAAGTGAGTTCAATAGTTCGTTAAACTCATTCTTCACATATCTTCTAAACAAGTTTTTACTACATCTGATTATTTGGCTATAACGTTGGATAAAATATTATGATTGAACAAATTGTATTGCATTCTATTCTGAATTATCTTTGCAACAATGCATACCAGTGGCGTGGCGTGAAAATTTTCGGTGGTCATCGCAATTATTTAAGTTTGTGGTGAAAAATTATTAACTCTAAAATTCAATGGTTGAATGTTCAAAAAAGAAACTTTAAATCTTACCTTCACTTATACATGAACTCCAAATGTTCTGCTAAAACTGGATCGTAGAGTTTTAAAAGATTTAAAGTTTCAACATAATTTCCTTGATTCAAAGAGGAAGTTTTTTCATTGTGCCTTCGGAAGGGTAATTCTTGTTTGGCAAGAAAACATGTCACATCTATGAGTCGTTTTAAAACTTCACGATTTTTCTTAACTTTTTGGTTATGCAAATTGTTATTAACTTTGAGGGTTTTGTCTATTCCTTCATCTATTCGTTGCTTTCCAAAATTGTACAGGTCTACTACACACTGAAGATGTGATTCAGAATTTTCGTGTGCCTTGGTTGATTTGGCTAATCCATTCAAATTACTGAAACCACTAAAATTCCAAACGTTTTTGGATTTTGAAAATAAAAGACAGGGCCAGCAAAAAAGTTTGGACAAACTTTCACTACCACAGAGCCAAGTATGAGAATCATAATTAGAAACTGTAAAGTGTCTGGTATATTCTCTGCCTCTTTCTTTTACTTTAGACGATAAGTTTTTGAGTTATGGACAAGGTCTACCATTTTGGACAATATGCAGTTTATCCTCAAATCTTAAAGAACCGAAAGGTTTTTCCAGGAGTTCTTGTATAATATCCGATTCAGCCATATTCGAATCAGTAAAATGGGCATCAATGGGGAAAAAACTTCAGTTCATTCAATGAAAACACTGAATTATCACAAACGAATATTCAAAGCCGATGCAAAAACTTACCAAAAAATAATTAAAACACCATCTCAATTAATAAAAATATGTATGACACAGCAAGACACAAAAATCACTGAACAACAAACCCGCCAAACAAACAGAAATATCTAAAACAAGTTGGAAATTGCTCGTCAAACGTGGCAAATGAGGTGCGTTCGTACTATAACTAGTTTTATAATTATTTTTTGCACCCCATATTGTACTGAATGTATATTTTTTTGCGTTTCATAAGTGCATAGTCTGTAACATCATTAAAATGCACTTAAAATAATTTTTTCCCCATTCCCCGTAATGTAACGGAAAACTTTTGACTGTCCCTGTAATTAAACTATACATTCGATTTTCATAAAATTTGAAATGGCTCGACAAAATTTTGCAGCAATTATATATTAAAAATTTCAGACCATTCGGAAGGCTGTAAAATCATTAAAATGCATTTGCAATAATTTTTTCCCATTGGCCATAATGTAACGGAAAACTTTTGGGTGTCCCTGTAATTAAACTATACATCCGATTTTCATAAAATTGGAAATGGCTCAACAAAATTTTGCAGCAATTATATATTAAAAATTTCAGACCATTCGGAAGTCTGTAACATCATTAAAATTCACTTGCAATAATTTTTCCCATTGGCCGTAATGTAAAGAAAAACTTTTGACTGTCCCTGTAATTAAACTATACATCCGATTTTCATAAAATTGGAAATGGCTCGACAAAATTTTGCAGCAATTATATATTAAAAATTTCAGATCATTCGGTCGGGTAGTTTTTGCTCTGTTATATGCGGACGGACGGACGGACAGACGGACAGACAGACGGACTGAACGACGACTATAGGTGCTACGTATTTATATAATTACGAACGCACCTAAAAACACCCTTTAAAAAAAGAGAAATTTTAACTGAATAACATTTCATAACAACGGGGAAATACAGCGGATAACTTGAAGAGTGCGAGATCTTTTTGGCTTCTGTCCAACAGAAGCGCAAAAATCTGCGATGAGTAGCCTACCTTTAGTTGGGAAAAAGATGTGCGGGGTGAGTGAGTATGAAGTAGGAAAAAAACGTTATTTGGATGCGCTAAAGTTTGCGAATCGCGTGAGGTTTCTCTTCGGTTTTTACACATTTTTGATCGGGATTTTTTTGTTTTTTGGAAAAATCATAGTTTTTAAATTATATTTAAACTTAAAATACTCTATCTTATTCTCTGAAATATTGCTTGGTCATCGCCGCATCGTGCGATGACCGGACGCCACGCCACTGATGCATACGTACTTATGATATTACTAAAAGAAAAAGTAGTGTTATGCTTTATTAAAATTCAAAAAATAATTTTTTCTAGATTCACTTATTTTTCGCTACTAGTGTACATAACTATTTTGATAAGAAAACTGAATATTGTAATATGAAAAAAGCACAAAACATAAATAAGAATAAAATTGGACATTACTTGAATATAAAAGTTATGCAAAATAAAGGTCTTCAATGTAGAGTTAAAAATTTAGAGTTCCTGTTTACTTATACTAGCAAGAATTACCCGCAACGCTCAGTTTCTTCAAATGAACCTTGAATCAAGCGTAATATATCGGTGATTTTACCTTGTGTTTTAAAGCAATATGGACCTTTACCTGGAATGTCTTTTCATATCGCTGAAAATTATACAGAGGTCATTGCATTATTATATTTTATAATGTGCCAGGTGAAATTTGGTTTGTTAAGAACCACCTCTTTTATTTACAGTAGGATTTGGTTAAGAGTGATAGAACGATCTGTAATATACTAAAACCATCTGTAAAAAAGTATCTAACAGTGCAAGCCCCATCAAAATCCATTCAGCAGAACTCTAGTTATAAGCGGCTGGAATGAAATCTCCATTTCATATACATACAGTCCCTGGCCAAATTATTAGACGCACCATTGTTTTTTACGAAATACATGTTTTTGACGAAGTTTATATGCAGTTGTGTTATATTTAAACATAGATTTAATGAATTTTTATTCAGGAGATTTGTTATATACTTCCTATTGGTATTTAGTTTTAACGTATGGCAACACAATGTGAACCAATGGATACGCGGATGTAAACAAGTGGAAACCGGTTGCAGTCAGTTCAAACCGGCGTTCGCTAGTGCGTCAGCTGAGGACGTGTTTCTGGGGCGTTATGCTCTTGGTTTATTTGTTTCAAAGTTGTATGCTACGTAGTTAGTTGTTTTTTGTGTGTGCAGTGTTTAGATAAGCACGTGGAACATTTTCAGCATGGGTAAAACAGGTGATCTGTGACCGCATAAAAAAGCTGAAATGAAAGCCCTCGTGGATGCTAAAAGTTATTCAAACCACGAAATATCACGAAGATTGAAGGTTTCTGAAGCTAGTGTACGACGCATAAAGAAGGAAATTGAGGCAAGGGACGAGTTGAGCGCAAAACGAAAGCAAAGAAGTGGCAGAAAGCCAATTTTTACTCCAAGGTCAGAGAAATGTTTAAAGAAAATTTGTGTGGAAAACAGATGGTCTACCACAAAAATTATAAAATCGCAACTCCAAGATGCTAACGTGAATGTTTCTGAGCGCACTGTTCGCAGAAAATTAACAGAAATAGGTTTTAAGGCCTGCCACCCCGCCAGGAAGCCCAAGTTAACAGCTGCAATGAAAGAAAAGTGTCTAAATTTAGCCAAACAGTGGCGTGATAAAGATGTGGACTTCTGGAGATCGGTAATATATTATAATTTCATCACTAGTCATACATTCAATATCATTTTCTATGCAATGACACAAGATCCGCAGAGATGTTTATATTTTTTTCTGTTTTTGACAGGTTTGCTTCAGTGATGAAAGCACATTTGAAATTTTGCAGAATAAAGCTCAGTTTGTGCGTCGTCATCCTGGTGAAAAGTTCCATTCAGACTGTTAAAAACCCTACAAAAATCATGATTTGGTCAGTCATCAGCAGCAAGTATACTGGACGTCTGTACGTGGTAAAAGGTACAATGAGGCAAGATGAGTAAAAAGACGTCTTACAAAATCGGTTGATTCCGTAGCTCAAAGAATGGCTTCTAAATTTAGAACCATTCATTTTCATGCAATATGGAGTTCCCTGCCACACAGCATGGTCAGTTAAAGCTTTTTTAGTACAGCAAAGTATCCCTCTGTTAGATTGGCCGGGTAATAGCCCCGATATGAAGCCAATTGAAAACGTGCAGGAACTCATGAAAAGAGAAGTGGCTAAAGTTGTGATTACAAACAAAACTCAGCTCTTAGAACAGCTCATTCATGTGTGGAATCATCATCCTCAAATGCAAAAGACAGTACAGTCTTGCATTGATAGCATGCCGCACAGAATTAAAGCTCTCATAGCGGCTAAAGTTGAATCAACAAAATATTAACTTTTCATTACATTTTCTTCATTTTTGTTCAAGAGTTAATAAATAAATATTTTTTCTATAATGACGATGTTTTATTAATGTTACAGATACTTACGTGATTAATAATATAGTAAATATACATTGTATCTCGTAAAAAACAATACAGCTGTACAGTATCAGGGTGATTCTGTGGAGAGTGTCACACACGTAACGCAGGCTTTAATTTGCATTTATTCAATTATTTATTAAATTTTAATGTTAATTCTGATTTTAGGTGGTATGGTAAATAAGTTATTACCATATTTTTAAATTTAAATGTGTGGCAATAAAACTCACAGAAATATATAATTTAATTTCATTACTCAAAATGTACTTTTTTTTCTACTTCAGAAAAAAAGCACATTTTGAGTATGAAATTAAATGATATATCTCTGTGACTTTTACTTACACACATTTAAACTAAAAAATATGTTAATAACTTATTTACCATACCACCTAAAATCAGAATTAACATTAAAATTTAATAAATAATTGAATAAATGCAAATTAAAGCCTGCTTTACGTGTGCGACTCTCCACATGGAATCGCCCATCACCTGATAATTAACGTTTTCTATCAAATCTTATGGTGCGTCTAATAATTTGGCCAGGGACTGTAGTAGATAATTGCAAAAACACTAAGACAAGTTTTAATCCACATTATTTCAGACACCTTTCTTTTTTCTTTTTATATATATGATGGATGATTATTTTATGACTTGTGGTTTTCTTTATCATATTTTGCTACTGTTTTCTTAGGAAGACATTTTTACTAAAGAAGAAAGTGCAAAATTAGAAATATCTTTAGCTGTTAGTCAAGAAGAACTGAAATTAATTCTTCAGACACTGACATTTATTTTTCAGCAGGTATATTTTTTACTTTCTGTTTTCTTGTACAAATATATTGTCATACTATATTGTGTTATTTATTATTTACATAAGTAAGGAAAAGAAACTTTTTTTTTTATAAATAAAATGTTAGCCAGCGCAAATCTCACCAATAGCTTTTTTTTTTTACTCACCAATAGCAACTTTTATATTTTGTGTGTGTATGTTAGAAACAATTCTTTGATGATGAAATAAAATGTTTTGGTTTATGGTATTATTTCTTTTTTTTTTCTTTTTAGTATTTTAAATAAAATTAATGAAAGGCATGTATTTTAAATGAAAGGATTGAAAAGCATATATTTTAAATGAAAATGAATGAAAGGTTTATATTTTAAATGAAATGAATGCAATATGAATATGGTATGGGAAGAATATTTGATGATTTATCACTTGTGTCTGGCTAACATAAAAGTATCCTTGTTTTTTCTCTCGCCAATAGCAACTTTTACTTTTCACATGTGTATACAGTAGAAGATCTTTATAACGCAAACCTAAAAAAGCAAGGTTGTGCGTTATATAGAATTTTGCATTATATGGATCACATTTCATATATCATTAAATTTACCTTGTTAAACATGGCCAAATATGTCTGATACATGTCAAAATACAATTAGAATATCTTTATACTGCATGCCTTGTTACCAGAAGTTATCCAGATAATTTTTTGTATAATATAGATCATTTCACACACCAAATCATTCATTATATTACTCATTTTCAAAAATGTTTATTATAGCATGTTAATAATAGCAATTTTTTCATTAAAAAGTTCTGAATTAAGAATGTAAAGTTGAAATAATGTATCAGATTTAGTTCTCTAAAAAGTCACAATTTTTTACAATATGGGAATACAGGTACTTCTTAACTGCAAAATTCATTGTTTACATCTGAGGAAGTTGTGCATTATATGGAGAATTGCGTTATAAAGATCCTCTACTGTATTTGAAACAAAGCTTTGATGTTGAAATAAAATGTTTTGTTTATGGCATTATTATTATTTTGTATTTACAATTAAATTAAATGAATGAAAGGCATAAATGTTTAAATGAATCTTATACAGTCTAACCTTGTTATCCCGACACTCTCATGTCCAGAAAAAAGTGTCTCATAAGCGGAGTGTCGCGGTAACCAGAGTTGGAGAAAAATATGTTTATAAAAAGCTATATTTTAATTAATTTAAGGCAATTTTAAATTCATAACTGTTCTTGGAGTTTTAAGCAATAAAACATTAATATTAAACAAAATAAATGCAAAAACAAAATTGAAAAGAATAAAAAATCAGATTAATGATGACTTGTTTTTTTATTGTTACATGGAATATTGATTAATCCTTATGTTTGATTATCCTTAGATGTGTTGCCTACAATTATTGTTTCAATGTTATACAATGAACTGTAATCAATGTTCAGTGTTTCAGAAATGAATGTTAGATAATTTCGGATCATTTCAATGTAATGATTCGGTTTTAGTCGGATGAAAAACTACGTGTAACCACAAGAAAGCGTTGCTTGACCAGAACAAAAAGACCGCAAGTAGACCGATACATCTATCTGGAGCTTAAGTGGGTCATTCACACTGTGTTGGTTTGTTTATTCAGATAAAGGATTGACGTAAAATTTTTCAGTTATCTCAGTGTATACTTTAGACATTTTTGTAAAATGTTTGTCTAAGACATTTCTTACCTCTTAATTTGCTTGCTTATAAGATGGATTATGAAAAATGGACAATTTTCCTAAACCGCCGAGATATTTGGAGTTAAAAATTATTCAACGACGTAAAATCCGGAGTTTTTTACATTAAAACCATATATAGAAAATCGGGACTTTGAAAAACTGACGTGATACCCGGGTGTCGGGATAACAAGGTCCGACTGTACTATAATATGAGCAAAAATTGTGTGTGTGTGTGTGTGTAAATTTTATCTTAAAAATGGCTCTAACGATTTTGACTAAATTTTTTATTTTACCAATTTTGGGCACGAGAAGACCATTGGGTTAGGTTATGTGTTCGAGAAAACTCGATTAGTGGGTCATAATGGGTCAAGGTCAAGTTAATTATATCTAAAAACCGGCTCAATCGATTTTGACTAAATTTTATATCCAACCGTTTTGGGGCATGACAAAACTATTAGGCTAGGTCACATGTTCGAGAAATTTTGATTAGTGGGTCACTTCGAGTCAAGCTAATTTTATCTAAAAAACGGCTCTAATGATTTTGACTAAATTTTGCAAGCAACTGTTTTGGATTATGAGAAGAACAATGAGCTAAGTCACATGTTAAAGAAAATTCGATTAGTGGGTCATTTTGCATCACTGTGGATCAAGCAAACTTTATCTAGAAAATGTCTCTAAAGATTTTGACGAAATTTTGTATTCTATCATTCTTAGGCATGACAATACCATTAGGTTAGTGCGCATGTTCAAGAAAATTCGATTAGTGGGTCATTTTGGGTCATAATAGGTCAGGGTCAAGCTAATTGAATCTAAAAAAAGGCTCAAAACATTTTCACAAAATTTTGTAATATATCGTTTCCGGGCATGAGATGACCATTGGGCTAAGTCACATGTTCGAGAAAATTAGATTAGTGGGTCATTTTGGGGTCACTGTGGGTCAAACTAATTGTATCTAAAAAAAGGCTCAAATGATTTTGACAAAATTTTGTATTATACTGTTTCCGGGCACAAGAAGATCATTGGGTTAGGTCACATGTTCGAGAAAATTCGATTAATGGGTCATTTTTGGGTCACTGTGGGTCAAGCTAATTGTATCTAGAAAACAGCTTTAATTATTTTGATTAATTTTTTTTTCTATCATTTTCGGGTTCGAGAAGACTATTGGTCTAGGTCGCATGCTCAAGAAAATTTGATTAATGAGTCATTTTGGGTCCCTATGGGTCAGGATCAAGCCAATTGTAGCTAAACAGCAAGAATGAAACAGTGAGAATAAAATATCAAATTGAACATGAACTAATTTTGACCGAGCTTAGCTCGGTCATCCCTGCTAGTATTATATATTTCAAATGAAATGAGTAAAAGGGTTGTATTTTTAATGAAATGAATACAAAATGACAGCAATGAGGACAATAATTGATGATTTATCACCTGTCTCTTTAACATAAAACTAGGATTATAAAATCATGTTAGACACAAAAAATTTACTGAATTTTTTAATATGAAGCAGAAATTTAATAATTTAATTATCATAATACAGTAGAGCATTGATTATCCGAACTCCAATTAACCGAACTTCCAATTATCCGAACAGCTAATTTCTTTCAAAAAATATTTTTTAACCGAACTTCCAATTATCCGAACAGCCTATTTCTCTCAAAAAAAAAAATTTTTTAACGAACTTACAATTATCCAAACACCCTATTAGACCTGGATATCAGATTTTAAATGATGATGATATTCAAGACAAAACAGAAATTGAAAATGAATGCTCTGAAAATGATCATGGTCCATCACATAACGAAGCCTTTGAATGTTTGGAAACAGCTATGAAATGGCTCGAACTGCAAAAGAATGCTGATGCTATTCAACTAACGTATTTAAGAAGAATTCAAAATATGGCAGCATGGAAAAAAATGTCTTCATTGAAGCAAGCAACAATCGAATGTTTTTTTGCTTAAATTATAATCTCTGGCGTCCAGAAAATGATAATAAAAAGTAAACAAAAAAAATTAAAAAGACAAAAATCAATTTTTAAACACGCCAGCATTAACTTGTGCTGTCAGTCTAATGTGTGGATAAAGTGTAAAGATTTTAATATAGTCAGGTACATCTGTCCGTTTATCCGAAATTTTGCTTATCCGAACTAGGGTCGGCCCCGAGTTGTTCAGATAATCGGCGTTCTACTGTATATTCAAAAACTACTTGATAAGCTTTTGCTTTTAAAATTACATCCTCACTGGTTCAATTTTCCACAGCCCCAGTGTGTTTTCTGTGTAAGATTTTCATTATTTTTCTTCTATGTAATGCATTCACAGATTGTTTCTTTTCAGAAAGACACCCCCCCCCCCCCCTTAAAAGTATACCCTTATTGTCAAAATTGGTACTGTTCAGTAAAACCACTTTATTTTTTTCTTTCTATAACCAAATTTAAAAAATAAAAATTACTTTTATCACAAATATTATGCAAAAAATGTTAGTTCATTTTTGTGTATGCTTATTTATTTTCAGGCTTCATACCATTTAGCAAAACCATCTGTATTATCACAACAATTACAGAGCATAGACATAAATGAGAAGAAAGTAAGTGTACATTTTCTGTTTATTATTTGATTGGCAATGTTTTATTCATATCTTTATATTGTTTTAATGTTACTAAAAATTTTAGTATAATGTATGATTTTATTGGCATTATTTTACATCTTAAATACAGTCGAACCTCGTTAACATGAAATAATACTGAGGTCCCGTCAGATAAGTCTGAAAACTAATGTACATTAATTCGTTTAACATGAAATAGAATTTCGCAAAATCCTGCTTAAGGCGAAAAATTTTTTTGCTCAAAAATCAAAGCATTCTTTCTTAAGCGAAGTTTTCAATATTTCAAACTTACATGTCACATCTTATTTACTAAAAATGGAATTTTTCTCACTGTTTGAAAATGACAAAGAGGAAGAGGGTTTCAAAAAATGGTGAAATTTTGGCTAATCTCTGCTTTTTTTTTTATCCTCTGATATTCTGCATCCCCCCCTCCCCTTTCGCTTAAGTTGCATTTATTCACATCCTGAGCAAGTATGCCTGAGATGGAAATCAATCATATGTCTTCCTATTCTTTTTGAATTACATTTTGTGGTCATCGACAAAAGAAAGGGTAGGTAATCAGTAGAAAGGGGTGGTGTCCGAACTGTCAGGGGCTCCTGCTCTTGACCTCTGATCTTTAGAAATCGTATCTGTTAGCTATCTGTTTGGTCCTTTATGCAGACATATTCCCTCTCTGAGCTATAGATCGGCCACAATGAATGTTTGGGTGAAGGAGTTTCTTTTTTTAATGTGATTGTTCCATTTACTGTTTGACTGTATTGATAGTGACATAAACCATAAACAGTGTTTCCGAAATCCCATATCTTCGAGTGAAAGAAGTGACAATCCTTACTTCTATACCTGACTACTGAAACTTTGTTCACAGTTGCTCTGTAGAATTCTTTGAAAGATAAGTTGAAAACAGCAAGCTGTATCTTTAGAAACAAAGCAAAAGATTTTAAATGAAGTCAGCGATAAAGTACTGAAAAAATCAGAAATTACGGCAAAGTATGGAATACCCAATAGCACACTCTCTACGATTTTAAAGAATCGTGAAAAGATTGAAGTGGCTTATGCTATCAGTCAATTCGAATCAGCAAGTAAACGGATGCACACAGGAAAAAATGAAGAAATTGAAATTGCTCTCTTATGGTGGATAAAAGAAGCAAGAAGCCAGAACATTGTTTTAACTGGTGCAGTTTTGCAAGAGAAAGCAAAGGCTTTTGCTGATGCTCTCGGTTACAATGATTTCACATGTTCCAACGAATGGCTGACAAGATTTAAAGAGCGTCATAGAATTGTCTGCAAAACGATATGTGGAGAAGATCTGCCGTAGATGAGAATTCTATACAGTCTTTTTTATTAGGAAAGTGGTTAGACGTTAAAAAAAATTATGCACCCTGTGACATTTTTAATGCTGATGAAACGGGGCTTTTTTTCAAAGCACAATCCTCACGAACACTTACTTTAAAAGGAGAAAAATGTACTGGAGGAAAATTCAGCAAAGAAAGAATTACGATTATGGTCGGCTGCAACATGGACGGAAGTGAAAAATTGCCATTGCTCGTGATCGGTAAGTCGGCGAAACCACGTTGTTTCAAAAACATTAAAATTTTGCCAGTTTGCTATGATTCCAACAAAAGTGCATGGACAAACAATGTTATTTTTACGAAAGGGTTACTTGATCTGGACTTAAAATTCTACTGAGAAAAGAGAAAAATCTGCTTATTGCTGGACAATTGCAGTGCTCATAAAGATGTTCCAGTATTAAAAGCAATTGAATGTGTCTTTCTTCCCCCGAACACTACAGCAAAACTTCAGCCTTGAGACCAAGGAATTATCCAATGCTTAAAAGTGCAGTACAGAAAAAGAATTGTTCATAAAATGATTCAATGTTTTGATAATAAAACGGAATTTTCTGTGAATTTACTAAAAGCTATAACTTATCTAAGAAGTGCCTGGAACAGTATCACTACTGGAACTGTGAAAAATTGTTTCCGATGCGCGGGATTTAAGCATGAGATAAATGAAGAAACTAATGAAACAGAATCTGAAATGATGACTGATTTAATAGAAGAAGCCGAAAAACGGGGAATTATTTCGCAGACATTGTTTATCGAGTATATTTGCATAGATGAAGATGTGCTGACTTCGGATGTGACGACAGACGAAGAAATAATTGCTTCATTAACTGAAAAAAAAGATGACAACATCGACATCTCAGACGAGGATGAAGAATTCGACACAGAACTGAAAAGTTCAGTGTCATTAAATGAAGCTACCGCAGCATTAAAAACTGTACAACGTTTCCTTATGGAACAAGAGAATGCTTCCCAAGCTTTGAACAAATTAGATGAGGTCCATACGTTTCTAGAACAAAGCAGTCTACATAAATTGAAACAAAAGTCAATAACAGACTTTAAAAAAAAATGATTAGCAGGTAAATAAACTTATTGCCTAAAATGATGACCAATTTGTTTTATTTCTTAATTAAATTTTCTATTTCTTAATTAAAATTTCTATTTCTTATTAATTTATGATTTTAGCAGGGATATATATTTGTAAGCTTATTCAACAAACAAATTTCCATTCTTTCATTATGTCTGACGCAAAATTTCACAACTTTTTGACCAATAGTTTCGTATTTAGACAACTTTAAAGTAGGGTCGTTTAATTATGGACACCCTGTATATATATAGTGACTTTTCTAATGTCATTTTATGTTTCAAATATTTTTTATATGTATCGCCTGATTAATTGCATATTTGCATAACTACGATGACAGTGTTGGTAATAATAAGCATTTTTTTTATTTGCCACCTAACATGTTTTAATATATTTAGAATAACTTAAATATTAAAAAGTTTTTTTTTTAGTCAATTAAATACATTTTTTACAGAAAATTGAAGAAAAAAAATCATTATTTCATAACTGTGGTATATTTATAGGTACTACTTGATTATCTTGTCGACCAATTTCACCAAATTATACAAATTGGCAAACTGTTCGGTTTACCAAACTATACAAATTAACATAATTTTTATATTAAATAACTAAAGAACGAATAAATTAGTGAAACATTAATAAAAATACAAACAAAATGTCGAATTAAAAATCTCTTGATGACGCAACAAACACGTTGTTACATTTTCAATATTTCAGATTATTAATTTATCGTCTGCATTATTTCTCTATTTAAATTTAAATATTTAAGTTCAAAAACAACTTTAAAAACGTATTAAGTAAATAAATAAAAAGCATTCTAAATAATTTATATTCCGTTAATAATCCTATAATTAATAATTATTCAAAGTAATAAATATTATAATATGCAATTAAATATAATTCTAATAGTGTACGGATCTTTTAAAATATAAACATTTAGGCATATCGTTCGTTAAAGTAACTTACAATGCTTTTCTTACAATCGCTAACTTCCGAAAATATAAATTAAAAAAGTTATTTAATATTAATTATTTTATTCCAAAACAATTTTTATTGGATGCTACTATTTATTTCTAAGCAATTGCCAAAATTTCATTAATTTTAAACCGTAATTTAGCGAGATATCCGCATTACAAAATTTAATCACTTCTGTCAGTTTTAAAAGACGTGCGATCCATTTTTTTTCCCCGACGCAGTTAGACATTTTTTATCTTTCTTCCTCGCAGAAAAGGACGTTGTGACGTCACTCTATCCTCCATCTTGTTTTGGTATCACGGCGTGATATCGCCGGTACTCAGGAATGCAGGGGGAATGCAACTTCGATTACGATACAAATCGTTATCGATATTTCGATTGCGATGAAAATCGCTATCGTGATGACTCAGATGTGCACGTGCCGGTCGCTGATTGGCGAATTTGAGTTCAGCGTCGGCCCAACGATCTTTTGGGGGGCCATGTGCGCTTCGTCTCTGGGACTTGTTAACAATGTAAGGAGGAGGACACACGTATGTTTGGGGCTCTAGCCCCAGACTAAGAATTTTTCAGGAAGAAGTAGCATTACTGCATTTTGGAAGCCATTTTTTAGTTTTCGGAGCCAGACGAAGAAATGTTCTTTTCTTTTCAATTTTATGAACTGTAAGCTCTCCCATGTCAATTTTCTGTACTCCCAGCAGCTGAAACTTCATCATCAATTCTACTTTAATGTATTCATTTCTTTGAGATTATTAATAGCCCTCAAAGGATTTGCTTAATAACTGAGTGTCCTTTCCCGTTCGTAAAAACATCTGCCATGTCGAGCTGAGCTCCACCGATAATGTGCCATCATCAATTCTACAGTTACTGCTTATTGTCTTGAATCTTCAATAGTAAAAAATATAATCTCCAGTTTATCTCCGACAACTTCAGTACGGGTCTGCATCTAACCTATTGTGATGACTATTTCAACACTGTGATCCTTTGTGCCTTCATCAATTTTACAGTTATTGCTTATCGTCATAAATCTTCAATAGTAAAAAATATACAATCTCCAGTTTATCTTCAAACTCTCATCTACCAATATATTCCTAAATACAGGACCTTTAATCTGGACTATGGACATAATACTTCGGACAGTACAAAATTAGTTTATATAGTGAACTCTCAGGTTTGCATCAATTTCAGCAATTTTGAAGGATTGTTTACATAGTGCAATATCATGTAAATGTATTTTTCTCTTCACACAAATATGTCGTAATCCTGGCCAGGAAAATTTTAATTTTCTACCAATAATAGTCATTCAAATTATTATGCATGCAGTGCATATAAAATATTTCAATAAAATATGTGTCAACTGTACCTTCAATCTCCGGGTGAGTTATTTTACACTTTTTTATTTTTCAGCTTCCGTCATTGAATATTTCAAAGGCAACATTTTCTAAATTAATTATTTTGTATATTTAACTTTAATTCTTAATATTTTCATTGGTTGCCAATCCATTTTAATTTTCAGACAACCACTACGGCGATCCACGGCCACATACAATAAATATAGCACACGTGTAACATGTTTTGTCAAGTGAATGTGATATTTACGATCATTTATTATTGGCATTTAATCTTATAGTTTTTTGGTCGACAGGATAATCACGTAGTACCTATTTATATATATATATAGAGAGAGAGAGATACGGCTTTTCTGGTTCAACATTATTTAGCTGGATATTGGATCTTTTGTCTTTAATAGGATTTTATCAAAATTTGGTGGTTTTTTTCATATGTTTTATATAGATTTATCGCCAGCAATATGCTAGTGAATTAGTGGAATTTAGCAAGATTCTGTATTACTAGTTACCAGAGTTGTATAATATAGACACATGCACGAATGCCGTGCTCGGAGAATTTTCTGAAAATTTCGGGACTTTGTGGAAAAAAGTTACAAATAGAAAAATATATGTATTGTTTTTGTAACTTTTTTTAATACCAAAAGTTTTAAATATTCCCCCATTTTACGTACGATTTATATATTGTTTGTCCATAATTCAAAATTATATACAAGTTTATAATTTTTATACAAGTCTGCTAGTTACATGTTCCATCTTTATTCTGTATAATGTCAGTGTTATGAATATTAGCTAATTTATAAATTTAATTTTAGTAATTGGAAATCGATGACGATTTGTTATATATAATGGTTATATATATATATATATTGTCATAAGATTATGCTATTATAAGTTAATTCATTCATAATATACCAAATGCTATATCATGGTTCGTACGCTTTGGAAAAAATAGAAAAAGTGCTGGAAAAAAAAGTGTTCATTTTCAAGGAATGAAAAGTGCTGGAAAAAAAAGCATTCATTTTCAAGGAATGAAAAGTGCTGGAAAATATTGCGAACTTCGACAAATGGTCGCCGAAAAATATCAATTTGAACGATCGTTCGCATGAAAAAAATCCGGTAATTTCGCTAAAGAATCGCTGAAAAATGCAAATTTTGTCAAAAGGTCGTGGAAAAAACGCATATTCCGTCAAAGAATAGAGAAATAACGCAAATTTCGGCAAAAGATCTCGAATAAATAGCAAATTTCGTCAGAGGATCACGCACAAAACGCGAATTTCATTAAAAAATCGCGTAATTACGCGTGTTTCATCAAAGGAACGCGAAAAAACGAAAATTTCATTAAAGGATCGCGGAAAAAACGCAAATTTCGTTAAAGAATCGCGAAAAAAACGCCAATTTCGTCCAACAAACGCAAAAAACTTACAAATTTCGTCATAAATTCACGAGAAAACCTCAAATTTCGTCAAAAGATCACGAAAAAACGGCAAATTTCGACGGAAGATCGCGAAAAAACGGCAAATTGCGTCGAAAGATCGCGAGAAAACGGAAAGTTTCCACGGAAGATTGCGAATAAACGGCAAATTGCGTCGAAAGATCGCGAGAAAACGGAAAATTTCGGCGCAAAAATGGCAAATTGCTTCGAAGGATCACGAAAGAGTGGCAAATTGCGTCGAAAGATCGCGAAAGAGTGGCAAATTGCGTCGAAAGGTCGCGAAAGAGTGGCAAATTGCGTCGAAAGATCGCGAAAAACAGCAAATTTCGTCGGAAGATCGCGAAAAAACAGCGAATTTCGTCAAATTGTCGTGAAAAAACTGCATAGTTAGTGCCTGGAGTGGATTCCCCCCCCCCCCCCCCTCTGATGTAACTTTTCAAAGAATTTTATGTGAATTTCAGAATTTTTTTTTTACTCGGAATCGCCCCTGAAAAATTGTCGAGAAAAATACCCCAAAATTCGTCCAATGGTCACGATAAAAAATGCAATTTTCGTCAATTTGTCGAAAAAATTGCGAATTTTGTCAGTTTGGTGCCAATTTTACCTAATGTCCCCCCCTCCCCCCCCTTCTAATATAGTCAATCGGTCATTGAAAAAAAAATTATTAAATTTGTTAATCGGTTGCAGAAAAACATTGTAAAATTTTTTCAATCGGTCATTCATAAAAATCGCAAATGGTGTCAATCAGGAAAAACTTCACAGAATTATGTCAATTATAAATTTTTCGCTGTGTAACTGATAATAAAATTTTTATTCCTTTTTATAAACTCTTTTTTTTTTTCTTTTTTAAATCTTTTGTTTTTAAAAAATAAAAGTAAATTATCTAACCTTTATTCCAATTATTTTTGTATGGATAAGCGCAAATGCTGTAAGGTTTGAGAATTCAGGGAATAATATTTATTAAAAATATTAAAGTATAACTTAGAAAAAATTATGCACAACTTCAGGGTTGGGTTGATTGTTGACGGCCGATTATCTACTCGAGGGATATAGGCCCTAGGGGGAGTGCCCTTCGTGGGGGTCTTTCTAAGGGAACCTAACCCGTATTTACGCATGGAAAATCCACGGTTTCGAAGAAAACCACGAAAACTCCGAAACGGTTAGGCCGACGGGCGCGATTGGGTTCGAACCCAGCACCTCCCGTCTACCAGCTTCGAGAGCAGAACCTCTCAGCCACTGGTGGGGCTTGCACAACTTCAGAAATGCTAGTATTTGACCCCTGATGAGTTTTCAAGATTCCTAAAATTTAACTAGTTTACTCCTGCCTTCTTCTCTTGTAGTGATATCATACCTTTTATTTATTTTGCACTTAAATAAAAAAAATAATCTAGCTCTGTTTTCTTATCTTTTTTAGCTCACAGGCTATCAAAGCCTGAGAGCTAATGTGCCCGCCCGTTCTGTATGTATGTATGTACGTATGTATGTATGTATGTATGTATGTACGTAACGCAATAACTCTTGATAGAAACATCCGATTTGCTTCAAAATTTTTTTCTAGGTTCATTGTGATAAGGCGCTTCCCTGATTAGTTTTGGGAGTTCATTGGTTAAGGATAAAGGGGGAAAAACGGGGTTAGTCCAACCCCTTAATTCAGATAAATGGGTTTTTCATGCAGAATCATTCGATTTGCTCCGAATTTGATATACCGGTTTATTATGTTAAGGAACTTCCCTGATTAGTTTGGGGGGTTCATTGGTTAAGGATAAAGGGGGAAAAGGGGGGTTAGTCCACCCCCTTAATTCAGATAAATGGGTTTTTCATGCAGAATCATTCGATTTGCCCCGAATTTGGTATACCGGTTTATTATGTTAAGGAACTTCCCTGATTAGTTTTGGGAGTTCATTGGTTAAGGATAAAGGGGGAAAAACGGGGTTAGTCCACCCCCCTTAATTCAGATAAATGGATTTTTCATGCAGAATCATTCAATTTGCTCCGTATTTGGTATACCGGTTTATTATGTTAAGAAACTTCCCTGATTAGTTTTGGGGGTTCATTGGTTAAGAATAAAGGGGGAAAAGGGGGGCTAGTCCACCCCTTAATTCAGATAAATGGGTTTTTCATGCAGAATGATTCAATTTGCTCCGAATTTGGTAACCGGTTTATTATGTTAAGGAACTTCCCTGATTAGTTTCGGGGGTTTATTGGTTAAGAATAAAGGGGGGCTAGTCCACCCCCTTAATTCAGATAAATGGGTTTTTCATGCAGAATGATTCGATTTGCTCCGAATTTGGTATACCGGTTTATTATGTTAAGGAACTTCCCTGATTAGTTTTGGGGGTTCATTGGTTAAGGATAAAGGGGGGTTAGCCCGCCCCTCTTAAATTAGATAAATGGGTTTTTTATGCAGAATGATTCGATTTGCTCCGAAGTTAGTATACCGGTTTATTATGTTAAGGAACTTCCCTGATTAGTTTTGGGGGTTCATTGGTTAAGGATAAAGGGGAAAGAGGGGCTAGTCCACCCCCCTTAATTTATATAAACGGGTTTTTCATGCAGAATTATTCGCTTTGCTCCAAATTTGGTATACCGGTTTATTATGTTAAGGAGCTTCCCTGATTCGTTTTAGGGATTCGTTGGTTAAGGATAAAGGGGGGGGGGGCTAGTCCACCCCCTTAATTTAGATAAATGGTGTTTTTTTGCAGGATTATTCGATTTGCTCCAAATTTGGTATACCGGTTTATAATGATAAGGAGCTTCCCTGATTAGATTTGGAGGTTCACTGGTTAAGTATAAAGAGAGAAAAGGGGGCTAAATCCCTTCACTTATTTTTTTGAGGGGCGTTATTCTTTAAAATAAGAGTATGATATACAATTAGTGTAAATAGCCTGTGAGCTCAATGCCATCAGTTTAGCTGGGCACTTTTCTTTTTTATATTATATCTGAAATTTCTTTCCATTGTACCTCACTAAGTTAAAACACATTATTCTTTAAAAATTCTCTAATAATATAATGTCTTGAAAATGCCTTTTATAAAAATTAAAAGATCCAATAAGATTTTTTTTAAATAGATTTACTATTTTCCTTATGTGTTATTCTACGCCAATTTTATGCATGTATCTAAACAGTCCTTGAATAGTACTGGAATAGTGCTTGAAAAGTGCTTGAATTTTATTTGTTTTTGAGTGTATGAACCATGTATATCCCAACAAATTCTATTATAAAACTACCATATTATATTTCATTATTCATATAAATATTAGGGATGCACCGAATAGTGATTTTGGCCGAATGCCGAATACCGAATATTCGGCCTACAGGCGAACCGAATACTGAATATTCAGCTAGCCGAATAGTAACTGTTAGGCCGAATACCTAATATTTGGCCAGCCGAATAGTAACTATTCGGCCGAATACCGAATATTCGGCTTGTCAAATATTTTATATTTCAAAGTTTAAAGGCATTAAAATGTTAAATTTTAAAACAGTTTTACATAATGTTTAAAACAAACTTTCATTTTGATAATCAAGAGCTTTTTTCAAGTAAACTTTAAGCTGAAAAAAATCTGCTTTGAGTTATTTAAGAAGAGGATAGTTATAAAACTTTTTTAATTAATAAAATTTTAAATTTCATGGCTTCTTCTCTGAATTAAAACAAATGAATAAAATTTTCTCAAATTCTAAAACAAACATTTTAAAATCAAAGAGAAATTGTGAAAAAATTGGAAGAAAAATTGTATAGGATCATATATTATTGGTTTGTCAGGAAGAGACTAAAGTAAAAGTAAATGAGTAATATTTGTTTGTCAGGAAGAGACTAAAGTAAAAGTAAATAGATAATACAATCTATTCAAATTTTATATGGTGGCAACTCAGCAAGAATAACTGTTCTACTCCCTTTTATTAAGCAAGGAAGTTTTTAAATACATCCTGGATCAGTGTCTGGAGTGAGCGATCATTTTCAGAGATTGTAAATGTTGTTCTTAAAATCTTAGCAAGAAACAGATTATTTACTGGAAAATGTTCAGGAACTTGCATGTGTTAATTCCTATGAAAATCCTCGTGATTGGTTAATTTTCTTAAATAATACTTAACAAACAGCAAATAAATAATGTAAAAACATTCTCTTTTATTTAAATATATGCTTCAGTTTCTAATTATTCTGAATATCTTTATAAGTTGACTGTTAAACTTATAAATGGTACAAGGTTTTTAAAAATATGTTTTAAAAGTTTTTTTTAAGTATTCGGTTGGCCGAATATTTCGATATTCGGCCAAACCGAATATTCGGTATACCGAATAGTTTGATATTCGGCCAAACCGAATATTCGGTAACATGGCCGAATACTGAATAGATACCGAATATTCGGTGCATCCCTAATAAATATTAAATAAATACAAATGTTAATAGAATGATTACAATATATATTGTACTACCATACCCAATTAATCTATACGGATATATACTATATAGCCGTTAATCACCAGACACTTTCAATTTTAGACATTTTGTCGAATACTTAAAGATATACTTGTCAGATTTTCCTGAAACTTCAGGATTATGAACAATATGTTTGACTTCATATTTATCAACAGTGATTTGATCAGAAGGACAATTAGTGGGTCAACAAAAAATCAAAGAAAAGTAATGATATTTAGGATCACTGTGTAAAATAAAATGCATGAAATGTTGATTCAATATTGTTTTCGATCGCTCCCCCAGGGTGTGCTTTTTCCAATGAACAATTGCAGCTTATTTCAGCTTCTATTGTGTAAAAAGGAACTGAATTTTATGTTTGAGATTAATAATTAACAACATATATGTTAATATAATTTTTAATTTTAATACTCAACAGAAGGTGCTGTTATACTGTGTTTTTTTTTTTTTTTTTTTTTTTTTTTTTAATTCACTAATCACAGTTATCCGTTGTTAAATTCTAAGTACAGTAGAACCTTGATTATCCGAAGTAATTGGGACCTACCCTCTTTCGGATAATCGAGAATGCTTCAATTTTAAGATTAAGGAGGAATATATGCAATATTTCTTGTAACAAGTGCTTAATAAAAAATAAAGTAATAGTAAAATAGAAACAATAAAAAATTACCTGAATTTTAATTTTGAAATTAGGTAGCCTTTACATATATCACAAGGGTTTGAAAAAATGTTGTTGTTGTTTTTTTTTGTCGTAGTTTCAACTGCCTTTGCTTAGAAGCTCTATCATGGAGTTTTTAAATATTATTAGTTCACCAGTATCACAGTCTTTCTGCTGCTCCAGCCATGCTAAATCTTTTGCAAAACATTCAAAAGCTTCAGAATAGATAATTTGTTCGTTTTCTTCGTTCTACTTCGCAGCTTACGGGAACTCAAGTTAAATTCAAAGGAACGCTAAGAAAGAGGATCAAATATATTTATATGTACTCGTAGTTCGGAAAGGGCCACTTGCACACAAGGTATATGATAGTTTAATAAAAAGAAAAAAAAAGCTTTCAAAATGGATTTTGCACACAAGGAATGGGATAGTAAAAAAAGAAAAAAAAAAGGTTTGAAAAAGGATTTTGGTTAATCGAGAGTTTCGGTTTAAAAAGTTTCGGATAAAAGAGGTTCTACTGTACTTCATAATTGTTAGTGTGTAACTCTGCTAACAGTTGACCGATTGAATATTTTCTTAGATGCATTAACTTTTAGTGTTTTATATTGTATTGCAAATCTTTTTTTGCTGTTTGTGAGTGCCAAATATTGGAATACTTTCTGTCTTTTTGCAGCATATTATTTAGCCAAGTATATTTTGTGGTGACCCATTTTTATAAAGCTAAGTATTTAACATATTTTCTGGGGTAATTTTTAAAAATTTGCTTGCATACTTAGGAAAATGCTGAAGAGTATTTTCAGACATGGTCCCTTTTCAGTTCCTTTTTTTAATATAAATGGTCCTCCGAAGTCTGCTTTCCCTCTTTTTGGGGACTAAGGTTTGTTGGGGCAACTGGGCCATGATTTTACAATGTGACTCTGAAGCTTATGACAATTATGCTTCAAAAAGCTAATGTTCATTTGAATTAAAGTCTGAACTTCTGTAAATATGCTCAATTAGGTTCCCTCTATCAGACAGAAATGCTCAAAATTACATTTTAATATTTAAAAATATAAAAATATGCATATTTCATCTTTCTTTCCTCATGGGTCCAGTTGCCCCATAAAAATAAGGTAAGTGTACCAGGAGGGTCTATGTTCCACATGCGTTTTTTTTTTTTTTCCTTATGGGATATCAGGTCCTGTTTGAAAAAGTGTAAACTACTTAAAAAAATTTATAACAGGCACATCATATAAATTATATATCAACTGAAGAGCATTGTAAGAGAAACCTTTGCTGTCAATGTGTCTAAAAAATGCACTAAAAATGAAAATATTAGAATTATTCATGCCAAAAACATAAAAATTAAGTAAGTACTTATGTACTTTAGTATAGATAATAAGTATAAAAGTCACATGGGTATTTTAAGGGAAAAAATAGCAAGGTAAATCTATGAACAAACGGCTACTTAAGTACTTTATCTGTATCCAGGGGTCACATTATATAGGGAAAATTCTAATGTTCCGACCAGAACCCTTAATGAGTTACCTTCATGATCATTTTATTTAACATATTCTAAAGAAAGGTGCGATGAAGTTATTTTTTCAAAATAGTGGTAGGAACAATAAAAGTTTCCCTATAGAATGCGACCCTTGTGTATCGTACAATTTCAAGGTTTGGCTATCTCACTTTCAGGGGCAAGGTACTTGCATTCGTAAAATGATGAAATAATTTATTGACACCAGTATTTACAAGAGAATCTATTTGTAAACAAGTAAAAGTATATTTTTGCATACTTAATAAAGGTGAAATTTTCATTATAAAATTCCGGTGCCAATGTGGCAATTAAGGATTAAAATTATGTGATGCTATAACGGCATCACTGCCTCTCAGGGGGTCAAGAAATTTGGATTGATACCACCCAATATGCTTTTTTTTAATTTTATTACGTAATTTTAATAAGGTATTCTATAATTTTCTTTATTCTGAGCAAAAAACAATGGAGAAATTTATTTTCCGTAGTAAGAGTAACTCAAAAAAATTATTTATAACTAATGGGGTAACTGGATCCAGCGTGGCCCAGTTACCCCATTCTTGAAAAATTTATGGGGTAACTGGGACACCGGGATTACATTTGAAACATGAAGTAAATATGTATGGATACCTAATAATAATATTAATGCAGTTATATGTCTAATCTTTTAAAAAAAAGATTGTTTAATAAAAGTACTTACAGTATTTTAATAAAGAGCCGAGAAAGTTCAACCATATTGACGTTGTTTTAAAAAAAAAGAAACGTAAATTGTTTACAACCTATCATTGCAAAGTGAGAGTTACGATTCAGTTGAAACACGTTGTTTTAGGAAGTAGAGATTAAGGTGCATTGTTCACAAAAGCTAAAACTTTAGAAACATCAACAGTTTTTTATAAAATAGCCTATGGCCCAATTACCTCGTGGGTCCAGTTACCCCAACTAACCTTAAAATGTGTTGGGATATATGTCAAATATCTTACAAAAACTAAATCTTTGTTAGGAATATATATTTTTTTGAACAAGGAGAGGACCAGACATTGGAATAACCAATTTACTTAATAAAATGAAGATTAGCAGAAGTCTAAAGGATATTTTCTATCTTTGTTCTTCTACTAACCTACATTATTTTATGCAAATTGGTGGTCCCTCCACCTCTCCAGTGTCCAGTCCGCTCCATGTGAGAAATTGCGAATTATAACTAGAAGAAACATACTTTTCATTATTTATATTAATCTGAAAAATCTTTTTAAAAAATTTTAGGTGATGACAATTACACAAGCCTGGATAAATAATGCTGGCAACATTACAGACAAATTAAAAAAGAAAAGTATAACTTCCAAACAGGTAAAATTAGGAATGCAAAAAAGTAATTTTTGAATTAAAATTCCATACTTTTGTGAGTGTCCTCACATTGTTTTGTTTCTGTAATTGGCTTTTTCATTTGTTGTCCCAGAATGTGTTGGAGAAAAGATCATAGCGAGGTGCTGGAGATAAAAATCACCCCGGCTGACAAAAAATAAATCCAATCACTGAAACAAAGCAATGCGAGAAAACTCACAGATATATAATATATATATTTTTTTACGTTGTGAAGTGATTTAATTTAATCTTTATTTATTTTTCATATTCCTAATTTATATATATATCTATTTTTTTTATTACATACTTGTTGATCTGGCCAGTGTTGTCCGGGCCCGTGATAATAACTTTAAATATACCTAAACATCAATGTTGAATGATATCTTTCAATGGAAATCTTTCCAAACAAACCTAATGCTGGGCATGCCACTGTCTTCAGCAGTGAACATTCTCGAGTTCATATGATTTTATATTTTTAATCTAAAATCTATTGAATTGAGCCTAGAGTTAGAAGGAGGGGGGCGTTCCACTGCCTTCTGCAGCATACATCTTGCATGGCTCCAGTCTTTTAATTTTATATTTTTAAGCAAAAGACTGGTGTAGTGTGGGCCATGATAACTTTAAATTTACCTGAAATCAGTTTTTAATTTGTATGCATACAATCATTATGTAAAAAATTAGTATTAAAATACTAATATTTAATGGTAAAAGGTCTTAACAGAAGTCTTTTCTTCCTCACTTTTTATGTTTTAGAGAATATTTAAGAGATCATCAAATACCTCGGTGACTCGAATGATCAGAAGGTATTTATAGAAAAAATAAACTTTATTAAACTGAAACAACGCATGAGCAAATATTTCATGTATGTCACTGCGAGAATAATTCTGCCGGCTCTGGAGAGCTCAAATTTACTGTGTCACATGACTCAAAAGTGCTCCGAAGAAAAGCGCAGTCACGCTATTGGCAGAAACGAAAACTTCTCCTCGACCAGAGAGAAATAGTATACAGCTACAACGTCATTGGTATAAGTGCAGATTCACAGTTGCCATTCGTCACGTGGTGACTAATTTTTGGTGTCTTAAGTCGCCATCCTTTGGCAAATTTCGTGTTTTTTCCCACGATCTTTTGACGAAAATCACTTTTTTTGCAATAATCTGGTGAAAATCACATTTTTTTCGCGATCCTTTTACGAAATTAGCGGTTTTTTCGCAATGCTTTGATGAAATTTGCGGGGGTTTTTTGCTATCCTTTGATAAAAAGGGTGTTTTTTCTGCAATCTGTTGACGAATTTCGCATTTTTTCTGCAATCTTTCAGCAAAATTTGCACTTTTTCTGCAATCTTTTGGCAAAATTCACCTTTTTCTGCAACTTTTGACTAAATTTGCATTTTTTTCTGCGATCTTTTGACAAAAGTAGCATTATTTCTGCGATTCTTTGACAAAATTAGTGTTTTCCCATGATCTGTTGATGAAATTCGTGTTTTTCCTCATTCTTTGACAAAATTTGTGCTTTTTTCTACTGACAATTGACAAAATTGATTTTTTTAATGACTATTTGTTGAAATTCTCAACATTTTTCCATGAAATTTTTTTTAATGTCTGAATTTTTGAAACCAAATGCCTTAAATCTTCGGAAAAGTTGGAACAGAATCACCCCTGTAATAGTCTGTAATGAGATTTTTTTTTTTAAAGAGAATTTTTCTCTTGTGTTCTTCAAAAACAAATGTTTGAATTGTATTTTGATTTTTATAGTGCAAAATAATTTCACACATTCACAATTTTTTTATATATATACTTTTGTATGACAAAATGAAAAGAAATATTGTTTTTCTAATATTCCCCACAACCATGATGGCTTAGCTTATTCTTATAGATATTTTTTTAACCTCTACCTTGTCGAACTTTATCTTCTGACTGTACATAGCTTAAGATTTATATTATACTTAATTTATATCCAAATTAAGAAATTGTGTGATTAAATGAAATATACACATTCAATGTAATTAGTCTTTTTATTTATTTATTTATTTTTTTTTTTTGTACATGCTTAGATTATTTTTCAATTTGAATTCCCGAATTTTCCCCCATATAAACGCCATGCTTTTATGCATTTCTTTCACAATATGGTGACTGGATTATTTGGGTTTAGGAGCCAATGGCTCTTTAAAAATTTTGGGAATCTGCACCTATAGTCATTGGGTATATATAATATTTAAAAAATTGTATTTCTTACTGTCCAAATCCTTTGAAATTTTTATGGTTTATAAATATAATGTTTCTGAAACCTGTGTATATTTTTCGTGCTAAAATATTGATATTGAGTTATAAAAAGCAGTGTTTTTATTCACTTTTTTTTCATATCAAGATCCTACGGAATTTTTTTTTTTTTTTTTCAAACTGAATATTTCACCTCTGAATCTCATTATTTCTAAACCAAAATTTTACTTGAACACCAGCTAAAAGTTTTGTTTAATGCAACCATACTCAACCCGCAGGCTGCATGTGGCCTGGCGATCCATTATCGGCGGCCCGAGACACTTGAGATGTGCATTAAATGTATTTAAGACCTTCACTGATGTTTTATACATTTTCATGGGAAGACAAAATCTGTCCTGTCCTTTATAAGTAATTTAAATTTATGTTAAAACATACTAAAATCCGTTTTCTTAGTCAAAAGTTCTTTTCACAAATTTGCACTATATATTTCTGAAATTAAAAAAAAAAAAAAAAAAAAAAAAAAATTGCCATGAGCAAAAGAGATTGATTTATTACAGAAAATCATGTTTTTTTTTTTTTTTTTTTTCTTTAGAATTTTGATATTTTGCACTGTTACATTATTGCATTTTATACTTGTTACATAGCTAATATTTTTAGATTTGTATGTTTGTCATAGAAAAAATTAGCATAAAATATTTTTTAATCTCAATTTCCAAACAATATACAGTAGAGCCCCGATTATCCACGAGCGGATTATGTGCAGTGTGGTTTATCCACGAAGCGAAATATTTTTTATTAAGCCAAATTTTAAGTCAAATTTTTAAATTTAAGCAAAGAAAATACAGTAAGCCCTACTAATAAATATAAACAGAAAAATTCATGTATTCGAAAGTAATAGAAGAATATTTCTAGATTCGGTTGTCATTTTTAAAATATCAGTTATAAAGTCTTGATGTCTTTTCTTGATTTTATTAACTAAACGTAAGCACAGCTATTAAAATATTTAACAATTAACTAAGAATATTATGATAAATTCCAGGGGAGCATATCAAGAATAGCTTAATTTTTGAGATATAAAAAGTGTTTCTAAAGCAAGAGGCAAAAACAAGTGACTGGTTTTTTTTTTATTAAAGCTGTAACTCAACACTTTTTGTACAGTATGTATGACATTGTTTCTTGTTTACTGTTCTTTATTTTAGTGGTTTAGACGTAAAGCAAAGGTTTCGGCTGTACTGTGCATATGTATTTTAAACATTTTATTATGTTTTTATGTACACTAAAACATAGTTTTCATGTTGAATTTTCTTTTTTTCGAGCTTGCACCCCATTTTCTGTCTTTTTCGGGTTAGCCGCGATTTTTGTTATCCGCGGTGCCCTTGCCACCCAATTCTGCAGATAACCGGGGCTGTACTGTAACTTGCAGCATATTTCTACGACATTTGAAATAGAAATCTACCATGAAGATTATTGTTTGGAAATAGTTCTGCTAATTTTTTTAACATTTCTTCCACAAAAACGTTTAACCCTACTGATGATATTAATTTTGTTATGATGCTTTATTGTACTGTTTATGTTATCTTACTATTTCAATTATTCTTTTTTATACCTTTTATAAGTGTATGTGGCCTGCTTAATGCAAACATAAGTTTGTGACCCCCAAGAAAAAAGGTTGAGTATGCCTGGTTTAACGTATTGAAATTTTTAGAGCATTACTGCAAAAATAAGTTTAAATAGGAGTGTACAAAATTAACCTTGTGGATTTTTTTTTTTTTTTCAAAGGGATTATTTTCTCCGTAAACCTCTTAATTTCTTAAGTTAAAAATTCTTAAAAATTTCTTTTAAAAAATTAACAAATAAATTTATACTCTATCATTAACTAAAAGGTTAGTATATTGTATTAAAATTTCAGAACAATTGTATAAAATTAAATTTATTTTTTAAAAACAAAATGTGCATAGTGAGCAATAGCGAAACAAACAAAACTAAAATTTAAGAGTAACTTTTGAAAAAGAATTTTTTTTAAAAGGTTAATATTAATATTTTTTAAATGTATACCACCATTCAAAAGAGAAATGAACATAGATGTTGTCAGGTAATTTTCTTTTTTTTCTGGTAATTTTCTTTTTTTTTTCTTCTTTTTTTTATTTCTGGAGTGGATGCAGTTTTTAATTTTTCAGAAAAATACCAAAAAACTCAAACCAAAACTTTTAATGTATGAATACTGTCTAAGTAATAATACATACTTTTTCAGTTCTTCTAAGGAATTATTGTACATTAATCCATTACTTATTTCTTTTCTCTTATTTAAGTTATGACTTAATATTTTTAGTGTATATATTATATTGCTAATATCAAATTTAACATATAAACCTTTAACTTATCTCACTTAAAATTAAAAAACATAAATAGATAAAATAATTCCATAAATTACTACATTTTATTTCAACATCAAAGCATTGTTTCTAATTTACACATGCAAAAATTAAAAGCTGCTATTGTTGAAGGATAAAAAAGTGTTTTTGGCAAGGGGTAGAAAGTGCTATTGGTGAGATTTGCATCTGACTAACATAAAAGTACCACTGAAAATTAAAAAACTTTTATTATTATTCTTATTAAGCATAAAAGTATGCATGAAGCATTATATTTTAACAAAAATTATATCCATTATTATTCTACTATTATTTTGTTGTTCCATACAACTTTTTATGTCTTTCATTAAAATTGCGAAAAAAAAAAAATAGTGAATCAATTTAAAAAATTGATAGCAGCAATTCTTTTTCTAAAAGGAAAGAATTTCTTTTTCTCTTGTCTATTTTTTTTTAGCTTGTCAAGGGGAAAAAATGGATTACAAATTTTCATTAACTTTTTAGCTTGTTATTAATTTGGCATTAGGCATCAAATAACATTGCTGCAGCTCTGAAATATATATATATTTTTTTTTTTTGCACATTTTAATTTTATCATCAGCACTTTTATTCTAGATACAATAGAACGAAAGATACTAGCAGTACTATGTTTACTGCAGTACCATATTGATAAATGAAAAATCGTATATAAGTCATCTGGAGCTATTAGTATAAATGTGTAAATATTTCAAATTTTGGCATAAAAAAGAGATGTGCCATTCTAAAGCACTTTGGAAGTCATTTCAATTACTTTTCTTTTTTAATATTTAAAAATAGCATGGCAAGCCATGGGTTGACGACTCCTACTTTATATAAACTGAATATTCTTATGATGACATAATTTATAAAATAATAATTAGAATTTTCCTACTTAGACTTTATATATACAGGGTGTTCCAAAAATAATGATCCATTTCTATGAAAACACTAATTTATTGATTTTTTTCACAGGTGTTTGAAGAAATGCTCTCCTTAGAAGAAAGAATATCCATCGATTCCTGGAAAGTGGGTGATAAAACAAATGAAGATATGCGTCAGATGTACCAGTGGTTTGAGGAATTCTCAACTCACGGCTCAGCTGACGAACAGAAGCACGTGGTCTCCTTTAAACTGCCTCACGAATGCTCTTGACGGTATCGTCAGATGTTGATGGTCGTCCAGGACGTTTTTCATCCGCCACGCTACCAGTTCGTCTGAATTTGTTCACAAGTAACCTGATCTTAGACCTTGTTGGTAGCTGTTTTCTGTATTTTCGATGGTACATCTGATGCACCTCTTCATATGTTTTATCACCCAGTTTCCAAGAAATGATAGCTATTCTTTCTTCTAAGGAGAGCATTTCTTCAAACACCTGTGAAAGAAATCAACAGATTAGTGTTTTCATAGAAATAGATTGTTATTTTTGGAACACCTTGTATATAAGTTTTATATTATTTTAAGTACTATTTTCTTTCTTAATAAAAGTTTTTATTTAAATTTTTATTTTGTAGTTGTATGATGTCAATTGGGAACTACGCCTACAATTAGCACAATCTACTATTCCAAAACAAAAGAATACAGTAGGATTAATTGAATTGACTTTAGATTCTTCTAATGGTCCAGAAAAAGTACAGATGGAATTTTCACATGATGAATTATATTCCTTATACAGTCAGGTATTATAACTGCTTTATTCTGTAACTTATTTAATGTCCAATGCATCATTGCAGGTGTGATACCCGTACGTCAAAATTATGGCTGTATGTAAAGAGTTTAAAGCCCAAACATTTACTTAAAAATTTTGTTATATCGAAGAAGCTTGTATCTATCTGAACACATTGTACAGTTTTTTTTTTTTTTTTTAAATAAGTAGTTTTTATATGTAGCAGGTGTTACATAAAAATCACATGCATTTCCACTTTGTAATACATAATTCCAAATACCTGCGAACAGAGGCGTCGCAATGGGGGAGGTTATGGGGGGGGGGGGAGCCTCCCCTTCCAATATATGTGAACTTGGGAAATTTGAGCTTAGAGTTGGAAAATTCTGGATTTTTGAAACACTTTTTCTTTAAAAAAAAATAATAAGAAGAATTTTTTTATTGTTTTGCTGACTACCTTTCTGAGTTCCGTAACAGTAAACTAGTTAAATTTTCAAAAGAAATACAAAAAGCAGCCAGACTCAATTTGTCATTGTGTTTTTCTATGCTACTAAAATATCATACATCTAACAGACCTGAATTTCCCTACTTTTGTACATCAACAGTGTCTCTAATCTATTTCGTCCAAAAATTCGTTCCTTTATCAAAATATCATGAGGCTATTTTCATATGAAGTACGATTATGACTCGTACACAATAGAAGACAAAACCTTTCATTAAATGAAACAATAATTATAATTTTTATGTTTTTAGTTTCAGTATTTTTCTTTGGAAAGAATTTGTTTTTACATATAAGTAGCATTGTCATTAAACACACATTGCACATATCATTTTAGTTGTAAAATAGAGTGATTTGTTTCAAGTTGGGAAATTTTTGAATTCTCCCCCCCCCCACCACCCCGAAAAATATTTGTAGCTACGCCCCTGCCTGTGAATTATGAATTTGTACATTTTGTTAATACATTTGTAGTTAAATTGTAGCATGCAATATATTGTTCTTGAAAAACAATTCCATTGTCACATGATTTTGTTAAATTTTATCAATGTTCAAATTTTGCATTGCAAGTGTGACATGTATGGTGCACACATCTAAAAAAAAAAATAGATTAAAAGAACTCTTTTCCGTAGGATCAAATTAAAAGGATTGATTTTTAAAAATATTAAAATAGAAATTATTACATTAGTTATAACAAACATTATATAATTATAACAACATCTACTATATAATGTTGTAAATACTACTCCTTTCATTTTATTCTGTAATCTAGCAATTCGCATATCTCTTTTCTTTTCTGCCGCTAGATGGCTAACATGTTTCCATGGAAGTAGGTTTTGTTGATATATATTTTCTTTGATGTTGTTCTGTTGATTTTGTTGTGTATAAGTGATGTCTGCTGTCAATATATGTTTTCTTCGATGTATAAATATTCTGTCAAGTTGTTAATATAAATATTACGTAAAATGTGAAGCTGGACTATTTATTTAGTGGTGAAATATTTATCTACTACAAGCTAACCTGTGCTGCTGAGAAAAGTAAGAATTAAGATCTCTGTTTATTTAAACAAGAAGAATATAAGGTAAGCCTAACCTATTTCAGTACTGTTTATAATAAACGAAAGATTATCAATTACTTACAGATCATGAGACTGAAGCCCTTATATATTATGAATATTGATTGAATTGTTTTTAAATAAAGTAAAACTTTAAATAATATGTATTAGCTGTAGTAAACTAACTAATAATTTAAAAAAAAGTAAACAAATGAAATATTTTAAAACATAGACAAAATGACACCTTTGAAAGATAATAACATTACGACTCTGAGTACGGATAATTATCCCACATGGAAATTTAAAATTCAAATGAATCTTACAAAAGAGGATTTATTTGATGTAATTGATGATGAATCTCCAGAAAATCCAGACGATAAATATTTAAAACGTAACAGACAAGCAAGAACGTTAATTAATTTATGCGTAGAAGATTCTCAAATTATTCATGTCAAATATGTAACCACTGCAAAAGCCACATGGAATAAGCTTAAAGCTATTCACTAAAGATCAAATTTATCTAGTACCGTAATTTCGGGAGTAAGCGCCGTGGCGCTTATGACTTTAAAAGTTAATAAATTGCCGATGCGGCGCTTCTAACGTGTGCGGCGCTTACGATATTTTTTTTTTTTTAAAGTTTTTATAAAGAATGTTGAAAAAAGTTAAAACTGACAGCAGTATATACCAGTTCTTGTCACCATACGTGTTTACCTCCAATGAGAAACCTATTTATCCTTATTCACTTTATTTCTTTTATTAAAGTACTTTTATTTATAGTAATACACAATGCATTATAATAAATTAACTTTATTTCCTTCTTCTTTATCTTCTTAAATAACGTTGCTTTATTTACTTTCCTAACGTACGTATCGTACTTCTTCCATGTTTAGTTTCTTCTGTTATGTTTGAAAAACTCCATTAAGTACATAGTGACGTAATCCTAACAGCTATCACGTATTGATGTCGTCATCTTTGCACATGTTTGAAGCTGTCAGTTGCATTGCGTAATGACTTAGTTTTGTTATCTCGCCTTCCCTTTTTTGACCTACTAACCTAGTGTGGTGTTTAACGAATGACAGGAACATAGTAGAGTGAGTAATGAAGTTCCGTACAGTTTATTTTGTAGTGAATTCTCGGGAGGAATGTTTTTATCCAGTGTTTTATTCAGAGGTTGACCCGGGGGGGGGGACATCCCCCCCCAGAAGATTTGAGATTTTGAGTTTTCAATGGTAAAAAAAATGCCTCCCGTCTTGTGTCTCTTCCCCTCCCCCACAGCCACAGAAGTCCCTCGCAGAGAAAAGTGTCTGAATTCAACACTGTTTTTTATCGTAAAGTGGACGCGATAGCTTTAAGTGGTTGTAATCCTTTTAGAATGAAATAAAAAATATTACAGAATAAATTACGAATTAAATAAAATAAAAAACAAAATCCATGATAAGAACAAATGAAAAGGTAAAAAAATGCGGTAATACCCATCTGTATTATTTTAGCGATTTAAGCATTCACAAAATGTCAATATTATCTGATGTTTTGAAAATAGTTTTCTACTTAAATTAATCATTTATGTTCGTAAATTTAAATGACAGAATAATGTCTAACTAAACTCCAGAAAGAGGGAAAGGGGTAGAAAGTAAAAATAAAAATCGTCATTGGTTTGGATCGCTCCCCTGTAAAGTACCTGTAAAGTTGCTTATTGCGCATTACATATCCGAACCGTTCTGTCTCACGGAGTAAAGTTCTTTGTCCTTACTCTTCTCTTAACTTATCCATTCACCATCACCCCTTTTATAAAAGTGGGTTGCTCGTGGCATAGTGGTCAGTCGATTTGATTGGATACTTGTCTCTCCCCGTCTCCTCTCATCATTGCTATTTCATCGCACTTGTGTCGTTAGTTTTCAACGTGGTTTGCTATTTTTGAATCTTTTTTAATCTTTTGATTGTTGGAATATTTTACGATGGCTCCCAAGCGACTTCGAAATTATACTGCTGCATTTAAATTACAAGTAATTATGAAAGCAGAGAATATCGGAAATCGTCCTGCAGCACGTGAATTTGGTATAGACGAAAGATGCATTCGCCAATGGCGATCAGAAAAATCAGTTATTGAAGAAATGCCGAAATTAAAAAAAGCAAGACGTTGCGGTACAGCTCATTGGCCGGAGTTGGAAAAGAATCTAAGAAAGTGGATTTTAGAACAGCGTGAAGAAGGTCTTTCAATCTCAACTGTAAAAATTCGAATGCAAGCTAAAAATATTGCTGCTGATATGGGAATTTCAAATTTCAAAGGAAACGCAAATTGGTGTTTCCGTTTTATGAAGAGACACAAGTTGTCCGTGAGGCAAAGAACAAGTGTGGGACAGAATCTCCCTGCTGACTGGATTGAAAAGAAAAAAAAATTCCTGGAATTTGTAATGAAATTGAAAAATGAAAAGAATTTTAAGCCTTCCCAGTTTATCAATATGGACGAAGTTCCGTTGACATTCGATTGCCCCCCAAGTAGAACTGTGAATTCAACTGGAGAAAATTCTGTTTTCATTTCAACTACAGGCCATAAAAAAACTTCATTCACATGCGTTTTATCGTGTACCGCAAGTGGAGAAAAGTTGACGGCTATGCTAATTTTTAAAAGGAAAACCTTACCTAAAGAGACTTTTCCATCGGATGTTGTAATAAGGTGCAACGAAAAAGGATGGAACAATGAAAAAATAATGATAGACTGGTTTTCTGAAGTGTGGATAAAAAGAAAAAGTGCTTTTTTCCAGCCAAGTGGAATGTTAATAATGGATTCCATGGCAGCACATTTGGCAGAGCCTGTAAAGGAAGCGGCCAGGAAATGTGCTGCATCTTTAGCTATCATTCCTGGTGGGCTTACTAAAAAATTGCAGCCCGTAGATTTGATTCCAAATCGCATTTTTAAGCATCACATGTGACAACAGTGGGAGACATGGATGTTAAGTGAATTGCATTCATATACTAAAGGCGGCAATTTGAAGAAAGCATCTTTCGCGGAAGTGGCGAAATGGGTATCAGCAGCATGGAATGCCGTTGAGCCGAGTGCTATTATTTCGGGATTCTGAGCGGCAGAAATAATTCCTTTGAGTCAGGATGCTGATACAGATATTGAGATATCGGACGATGAGGAAAATAGCCTCGAATTGAGTGACGACATCCGACAATTGTTCCAGTCAGACAGCAAATTGAGCGAATTTGATGGTTTTTAATTTTGCTGTTCCATATATAGTGGATGCGACCCACTAATAAAAAGCGTGCCTAGTGGCGCTGACCACTTTAAAAAATGTGGAGTGCCACGAGGAGAAGGGTTCGCGTCCCGCGCTCTGAATGGTTACATTATAATTAACCAACGGATGTCTCCTTAAGTCCCTGGGAATAAAAAACTAAATAAGTAAGTCATTTTATTTTTTAAAAATTCTTTAAAACATTAAATTAATTTTAATTGCGCTATTAATTGTGCTTTTTTTTTTATGTCTAAGTTTAGGCCTTTAATCTACATTTAGTGCGGCGCTTATGCCAGGTGTGGCGCTTACGCCAATTTTTTTTTTTTTAGAAAGAATATTGCGAGTGCGGCACTTACTCCCAAAATTACGGTAAGCTTTTCTTATTGCAAAAATTGTATGCTACAAAAATGCCAGAAGATGTTAACATGAATGAACATATCGCTCAAATGCTTGAATTAGTAGATAGGTTAAAAGCCATTCGCGAGGAAATAAAAGATGATCACATAGCTACGTTGCTTTTAGGCTCAGTTCCTAAATCTTATGATAACTTAATTGTTGCCATGGATAATAGAACTAAATTCCCAATTAATAAAAAATAAGTTGAGAGAAGAATACAGTCGAAAAATAGAAATGAATACTGATTGTGGAGTTTCACAAGTTTTTAAAACAAATGTTTTTGAACAAAACCGGCCTAAAAATTACAAATTTTACACTTAGTACAAGAAATCAAACCACAGTCGAAATGAATGCTATCACCTGAACAATAAAACTTTTCAAAATCACAATTGAAGCAAATCTTATTCTCCATTACAAAATAAAAATAATACAAAACAAAATGTTGATCTCAATAGATCAAACTATATCTCCATGACAACGAATGATAAAAACATGAATCAGAATAAGTCTGTATGCAAAGCATCAGACAAAATTCCAATTCTAACCAAGATTGCAGACGATCTAGCGAGAAAAAAATAAAAGAAATAAAAACTCAGAATACGGCTTGCAATAAAAACTGATATACAAAAGTAATCAAATGAATCGACAAGCTAATTCTGTCTTGAATAATGAAAACAAAAATATTGAAGAATACACTTTAAACCTAAACTGTAATTTAATGCAAGATTTTAAAGGAGATTTCAATATCGACAACGGTGCAATGCAACATCACGCTAATGACATAAATATGTTTACAGATTTTAATTCAAACGCGGAACCTGTGAAAATTATTATTGCAGATGGGAAAAGTTTATTTTCGCAAGGTGAAATGTTCACATTTCAACAAAATTGTCTGACGGAACTAGTCATGACGTTAATCTAATGAATGGATATTTCTTGCCCAAATTAGAATGTAATTTAATATTGGTAAAAAGAATTACTGAAAAGGGATTTACAGTTATATTTAACAAAAACAAATGCTTCATTACAAAGAATGAAATTACGTACTTAGAAGCAGTTTCAAGTAATAATAGTCTTTATAAGGTAACACAAAATGAATATACAGAGAAAAGCAAAAACCAAACATTTGCTTTGAATTTCAGAAATGTAAACTGCATTCATTTATGGCACAAGCGCCTTGGGCACTGAAATTCAGATGCTATTAAGCAAATTGTGAGGGAAAATCTTGCTGATGGCATCGAAATTTATAACTGTGAAAAAGTTAATGCAATAATTGTATTAAAAGTAAACTTTCAGAATTTCTCTATCAGAATGAATCAAAGTTCAAAGCAGCTTGTCCATAGTGACCTATGTGACGGCATGCAAACCACCAATGTCAGTGGGAAGCGTTACTTCCTTATTTCGTTGACGACTTCTCATGTTTCACTATGATTTATGTAATAACAAACAAAAGTTATGTTTATTCTGAACTAAAAGAAGACATCACAGTGACTAAGAATAAATTTGATGAGATGCTAAAAACATTCGGAAGCGATAATGGAGGAGAATATATAAGCAATGAAATGGAAGAATTCGTGAAAAATCATGGAATTGTACACCAGTTCACAGTGCCACATTCACCACAACAGAATGGAGTTGTGGAAAGGAAGAGTAGAAGTTTAATGGAGATGACAAGATGCCCCCTGTCTGAAGCCAACCTGCCACACAGATATTGGGCAGCAGCCATAATGACAGCAAATTATTTGCAGAATAGATTGCCCACTAAAGCCAAAAATAAAACACCGTATGAGTTATGGGATGGCCGGAAACCAGACTTATCTAACATTAGAGTTTTTGGATCTAAAGCATTCACATACATTTATAAAAGTAAAAGAGAAAAATTAGATGAGAAGGCTGTCGAAGGAATTATGATTGGCTATGATTACAGAAGTAAAGGATATCTGATTTTAATATCTGACCATAGAGTAATTATAAGTAGAACAGTCAGATTCATTGAAGACACAACTTCCGATAAGGAAATTACAATAGTTCCACCAAAACAAATAGCAGGGTTCGCACAGACTCCTTAGACTCCTTGGAAACTCCTTAGAAATGAAAACATTCCCAAGTAGTACTTAGAACTACTTAGATAAGCAAACCAATCCTTAGAAACTCCTTAAATTGTATTGAGGTTTCGGACGCAAGCGATATTGCTGCCGAGGGGAAAAAATCGAGATTGTAAAATGCAACACTTTATGCACGTCATTTATCTGAAGTACAGCACTGATTGGCTAGGATAATCTTATAGCAGGGCTCCCACTAGGTCCGTTTAGCAATTGTTAGGTCCGTAAAGTCCGTTTTTCGGCGCTGTTAACAGATCTTTATTTTAAAATTTATCGATGTTTGGTATTTAACTAAGAATCTCGGAAAAATCAAGAATCCCCAAAAATTTTCCCCAAAATATGCCGTCAAATTTCGGCAATCGATCGCGGAAAAAATTCGTAAATTTTGTCAAAGGATTGTGAAAAAAGGCGAATTTCTCCAACAGATCCAGGAAAAAATCGAATTTCTTCCAAAGATCGCGAATTTCTTAAAAGGCAGCGAAAAAACGAGAATTTACTCAAAGCATCACTAAAAAACGCGAATTTCCAAGAACGATCGGGAAAAACACGCTAATTTCCTCAAAAAATCGCGAAAAAAAGTCAATTTCGTCAAACGATAGAAATAAAACGCGAATTTCATTAAAAAATCGCGAAAAACACGAATTTCCCCACAAGATCGCGAAAAAAACGCGAATTTCCCCGTAAGATCGTGAAACAAAAACGCGAATTTCCCCCAGAAAATCGTGAAAAAAACGAATTTCCCCCAGAAGATCGCGAAAAACACGCGAGTTTCCTCAAAGGATCGCGAAAAACACGCAAATTTCGTCAAAGGATCGCGAAAAACACGCGGATTCCGTCAAAAGATCGCGAAAAAAGTCTATTTCGTCAAACGATAGAAATAAAACACGAATTCCATTAAAAAAATTGCGAAAAAATATGAATTTCCCCCATAAGATCGCAAAAAAATGGAATTTCCCCCATAAGATCGCGAAAAAAACACGAATTTCCCCCAGAAGATCGCGAAAAAATGCGAATTTCCTCAAAAGATCGCGAAACACACGCGAATTTCGCCCAGAAGATCGCGAAAAAACGCGAGTTTCCTCAAAGCATCGCGAAAAACACGCAAATTTCGTCAAATGATCACGAAAAACACGCGGTTTCCGTCAAAAGATCGCGAAAAAAGTCAGTTTTGTCAAACGATAGAAATAAAACGCGAATTCCATTAAAAAAATTGCGAATTTTCCCCATAAGATCGCAAAAAAACGCGAATTTCCCCCAGAAGATCGCGAAAAATTGCGAATTTCCTCAAAAGATCGCGAAACGGATGCGAATTTCCGTAAAAAATCGTGAAAAACACGCGAATTTCCTCGAATGATCGCGAAAAACACTCGAATTTCCTCAAAGGATCGCGAGAAAAACGTCAGTTTCGTCAAACGATCGAAATAAAACGCGAATTCCATTAAAAGATCGCGAAAAAAACGCGAATATCTCCCAGAAAATCGCGTAAAAAACGCAAACTTCCCCCAGAAGATCGCGAAAAACACGCGAATTTCCTCAAAAGATCGCTAGAAAAACGTCTGTTTCGTCAAACGATCGAAATGAAACGCGAATTCCATTAAAAGATCGCGAAAAGTCGCCAATTTCTCCCAGAAAATCGCGTAAAAAACGCAAACTTCCCCCAGAAGATCGCGAAAAACACGCGAATTTCCTCAAAAGATCGCTAGAAAAACGTCTGTTTCGTCAAACGATCGAAATGAAACGCGAATTCCATTAAAAGATCGCGAAAAGTCGCCAATTTCTCCCAGAAGATCGCGAAAAGACGCGAATTTCTCCCAGAAGATCGCGAAGAGTCGCGAATTTCTCCCAGAAGATCGCGAAGAATCGCAAATTTCTCCCAGAAGATCGCGAAGAATCGCAAATTTCTCCCAGAAGATCGCGAAGAATCGCGAATTTCTCCCAGAAGATCGCGAAGAGTCGCAAATTTCTCCCAGAAGATCGCGAAAAGTCGCGAATATCTCCCAGAATCTCACGAAAAAACGCGAATTTCTCCCAGAAGATTGCGACAACACGGGAATTTCTCCCAGAATATCGCGAAAAAAACCCGAATTTCTCCCAGAAGATCGTGAAAAAAACGCGAATTTCTTCGAAAGATCGCGAAAAACACGCAAATTTCGTCAAAGGATCGCGAAAAAAACGTCAGCTTCGTCAATCGATCGAAATGAAATGCGAATTCCATTGAAAGATCACAAAAAAAAGCAAATTTCCCCCAGGAGATCGCGGAAAAAAATGCAAATTTCCCCCAGAAGATTGCGAAAAACGCGAATTTCATCATATATGATCGCGAAAAAAAAATGCGAATTTTGTCAAAGTTTCACCTTCAAAGAAATCGATTACCGCTGTTCTAAAAGAATAAATTCAAAACTTGTTATATTTTTTCTTGTATGTTGCGTTTAACATTCTTTTTTTAAACCTTTTAAAATTTTCTTTAAGATGTATCATGTATGTGATATACATAATAAGTGCTTGGGGTTTGACTAATCTCTGTTTATATTATATGACCATTGGTCGCTGCATAAAAAGTTGTTTGTCTATTTCGTATTTAAACTTAAGAAATCAGTAAGCAATATATTGTGAATACTGTGCAATTTCAGCACTAACAATTAGATTCTAATAGAGTAAAATGTGTTTTTGAAATTTTTTTCTCTCCAAATTGAGCTTTAAAAATTGGCGTGTGCATACCACATAACGATACAGCACATAAAAACAACAACAACAAAAAGAAAAAAAGGGCAAATCCTTAACATCTTTTGGACTCCTTGGATTTTTTCGGTACTCCTTGGATTTTTTCTTCCCAACTTTGTATGAACCCTGAAATAGAGAGTGAGGAAGAAGAAGTGAATGAAGAAACATCTCAAGAAGATTCACATATTATGAAGAAACAATCTGTGCCACCTGTGGAACCAAGAAGATCTCAAAGAATTAATGAAGGAAAACTGACAGAAAAATTAACTTACTTTGCAGGAGAAGCAGTGAAAGAACCTGCTAGTTTCCAAGAACTGAATTCACTAAATCCTGATGAAAAGAAGAAATGGCTTGAAGCAATCGAAGAAGAGATGCAATCTCTCAAAAAGAATCATACATGGGATCTTGTAAAGCTACCCAAAGATAAAAAAGCAATAGGCTGTAAATGGACATTTAAAGCCAAGTTGAACGAAAATGGCATAGTTGAAAGATATAAAGCCAGGCTCGTAGAAAAGGTTTTAACCAAAAGTTTGGAACAGATTACAATCAAGCTTTTGCACACCAGTAGTCAAACACACAAATATAAGAGCATTTTTAACAGCTGCATCTCAGAAGAATATGCATGTCAAACATGTTGATATTATAACAGCATTCTTGCATGGAGACCTCAAGGAAGATATCTATATGGTACAGCCAGAAGGATATGTTAAATCTGAGGTTAATCATGAGGAGAAAGTTTGAAAATTAAGAAAATCCATATATAGGCTTAAACAAGCTGCACATGCATGGATTCAAAAGCTAGCAGAAGTTTTGCTGAAAAACAATTTCAAGCAAAGTATGGCAGATGCATGTTTATTTACAAAAACAGCTGAGATTGAAAATATACTAATTATTCTCTATGTTGATGATCTTATTTCCTGTAAAGGTGAAACAAAAATCAACAAAGTGATTGATATTCTGAATTGAAATTTTTGCATTTGGTAATGATATTAATAAATTTTCACCATTAAAAATTAAATATTTTATTTAATTTTAAAATTTAAAATTAAAAAAAATATATATTAACAATGGAATGTTTTGTGGTAACATCTATTATTGCTTTATTATTTTTATGGTATAGGAAATTACATTTAAATTATTTGTCGCTGAAGAATCACAGTTTATTCTATTTTTAGGGTTCCGTACTTAAAAAGTAAAAACGGAACCATTATAAGATCACTCCTGTGTCTGTCTGTCTGTCACAGCCATATTACTTGTAAACTATGGGATGTGGAAAGTTCAAATTGGGGGAAGTAATAAAGATTATTGACCCACATATTTTCAGATTATTAAACATTCATAAATATTTTTAATAAAAATTTAGAGGGGTTAATTAAGCTACTTGAAAAAAAAAACTCCTTTCTTTGTAATATCGTATGGGGTATTTTGTGAAAGTTTTCGTAACGCTAAACTCAAAAAATCATTCCTTTTAATTTTAGGTATTATATTTTCAAAGATATCGTCGAAAATGTAGCGCTAAAATATGTTCCCACCCATCTAATTCCGAATCTACTGAAACTAAAATTATGAAAAAATTAGAGGTAGTAGACGTTAATTTAAACCTTGAAGGAAAATTATAACAATTACCCTAGGTCACATAGTTATTGAGAAAATCGCATATTTCTGTTACACACAAATTTCGATTTACGGGCATTTAGCAAAAGTGTTGAGCAACACTGGAGGTATCTATCATGATTTTCGAAAAAAATCGTCAGTAATTAACCAAGATATTAATCCTTAAAGATACGGACAGTTTGGACATACATAATGACAGGGGCGGCGTACTCTATGCTTAGTTAACAACTTTTAATGATATATGTGTGTAATGTAATGTCCAGTAGCAGTATAAAAGCAATAAATGTCAAATTGTTAAATACAGACTAATTTAAAGAGCCTCAGGACTCTTAAAATTGGAAAAAATGAAAAAAAAAAGACCATTTTCAACATTTAATGTCTTAAAATGTATAAGATTTTAAACCACAATTTTTATTGGGATGAAAGATATAAGTATGTTCTTTCATTTCATGTATTTAAAATATTGCAAGATGCGGAATTAGTATTTATAGGGGACTCAAAACTGTTAGACATTTGTCAAGCAAAAAATTGGCATAACAGCTTACGCGCAGCATTACAAAATAAATATTGCAACTAAAATGAAAATTTTGGTGCCTAATCATACTTCAGATTGTAATAATTACCCTGAACTTAAATAAATTTGTATTTAAAGCATTTTTATAGTTTTAATGCAAACTTGTATTTAGCTAATACAAAATTTTGAAAATTTCAACAGTATAATCACCTAAAAAATATTTTTTTTTTTTAAAAACAATAAAAAGGAAATTTTAGGTTCAGTTTATACAAACTAACATGAAATATATGTTTTGGATATTTCATGAAAAAATATTCAGACGTTTTTGAGGTATCCTGCGCATTATGCCCTCATTTGGAGAAAAACGACTTCAAAGTTTCAGAAACGCTGATTCAGCTATTGAGCGGATATAATTCCAAAAGCCATAATTTCTGTTCTAATGGGAATTTCAAGGAAACAATTATATCAAAATGTTCAGAAAAGATAGGATTTTAACATTTAAAAAAATTAAAATTTCTAAAATTTTGAAGCTTTTAAGAGTCCTGAGACCCCATAATTAAAATTAATCACTTAAATACTATGAGATTCGCGACTAGATTGCATTGAGGGGATCTCTTAATACATCTACCGTGTCTTTAAAAGTTAATTAAAAACCTATCTGGAAAAACGCGGCACGGACCAAGGCGGCGTTGCAACTTTGCGACCTCCTTTCGAATCGTACTTAGCACAGTGCGAAATTTAAACTTTGAACAAAGGTTTTGTTTTAGCTACACTGTAGAAAGAAAGTTTATTACTACGCTGATTTTAATTTTATAAGCTCTTCATCTATGATCTCATCCCCTAGTTTAACTCATATTTTAGGCAGTAGTAGGCTCTTTAGGGCAATTGTTCCAAACCGGAACTTACAAAGAGTAATTTTCAAAATTCGTCTTTTTTAAGTGAAATATTGCTTGGAGGGGGCCACATGTACGTATGTCAGATGTTTTTTGGGATGGGGCATCGATTGGCTATCTCCATTTTTTCCTAGCTGTCACCTTGGGTGAACGGGGGGGGTAAAATTTTGTTACAGGGGGGGGTCATGTGACATATCTCTAGTTAGGTCTTGACCTAAGCTCCACAACCCTGACTTTCGTTTCCTTTTTTTTAGTTCTTTTTTTAGCCTCCAGGGGGCATTTTTAGGCGTTTTTTGGAAGGTACTTGAAAACCCACAAGTTTGGTGTCCACAGAAAGGTCATGACATAAGCTCTTCATCTATGATCTCATCCTCTTTTTCAACTCACAATTTAGGCAGTAGTAGGCTCTTTAAGGCGCATTTTCAGTCATTTCTCAAAATCTTATAGAGAGTCGTACAGGAAGCCAGTATTTTAAACTTCATAGATTAAATTCACAATTGCATATGCTACATGCCATTTTGGTATTGTAAGGGGACTCTAAAAGGGTTAACTTTTCAACTTCTTTTAAATAAGCTCTGAAACATGGCAGGTGACATATCAAATTAAAATTCTCGTTGAACACTCATGATCCCTGACGTTATTTATTCCCCCAACTTCCCCCACCATTACTTTTTTATCATACCAAGTTCAGCATGAACTTCTTTCAATCACAGGCAAGCCTTAAAAAGTTCATTTAGTTGTTAATATTCCCTGTCTGGTTTAACTTCAGCGAAAAAACTCAAAACTGCAGGACTGGTCTACAGTTAATATTAGACATTTTGTGCAACTACCTATGGCAAAATGCGAAATTATCAAATGAGAAAACATTCACAGGACATACCACATATCATTGGTAAGGTTTGGTGGAGAGAAACAGGAAACTTGAATAAACTTGTCAACAATGTGTTCATAAATGTAAATAAAGATTAAATGAAAAGAACTTGAAAGTAACCAAGAGAAAAATGGTTGTAAATGGCACATCGAGAGCAATGAGGTATATGAGCATTGAAACTCGTTTTATTAATTTATTTATCTATTTATTTATTTATTTTTATTTTTTTTTTTTTGGTCAGTTTTCTTCAAAATTATGTCCCCTAGTTTATGTAACTTATCTTCCAAAGCCTCTCTCTCTCTCTCTATATATATATATATATATTTTATTTTTCCCCTTAAGATTACTAAAAACCCCCCGCTGTCCGATCATTAATTTTTTATCTTAGTCATTTACGGTGATCTAGGTCACTGATTTTTACTTTAAACTCTTCTATTTCCCCTTTCCTTCAAAAAGCATGGTTGGGTCCTGGTGATGCCTGGGCCATAATTGAAAAAGTGAATTAATTATACTAAGTGAAAACGCTGTGCAAACAGTATAATCAGGACCGAAAGTCACAATAGAAGACATAAACTGATAGAGAAAATCAGAAGTATTTTAATCTACTGATATTATAAAAATATATATTCACAATGAAACAGGGCGATCCGCGAAATGAAAAAGAGTTGCAGTCGCAAAGGAATGATTCCTCTGTCATAACAGAGTCAGATGAAGACGGGGTGAAGTCTAACGACAAAGAAACACAGCTACCACAGCGAGCAAACAAAAATTACCAGCCGGGAGATGAACTGCTGCCATTTGACGCCGAAACAGCATCACGAATGACGATACTGGTTTTAATAGATCAGATGGTTAGACATCAAAAGAAACGCGACAAAGGAAGTAATGAAAATGCACAAAAATACCGAAAGTTTTTGGAAGAGAAAGCGGTGGAAATAGAGAAAGAAAGCGTAAGACAACACGACAAGGCTGCGAATGAAGAACACCAAGAACGAGACACGTTGTCGAAAATTGCAGACCAGGTACTAGAACTCATGCACCAACTACAAACGCAGTTAGCGTCAAACAAAGAAGTAAATATAAAGAATACCATGTCATCAGTAATCAAAAACTTTAAGCAGCTCAAACAACAGACAGAAGAAAAAGATCACTTAATAACGAAACTCAGCGAAAGAATTAAATTCCAAGAAGAGTTAATCAAACAGACAAAACAAGATAAAATCGAAAGAGAAGATCAATTGATCAATGATATGAACAAAATCATACAACAGAACCATGAACAAATGGAAAAAAGACTCGTCGAACATTTTACCACTCTTCAGGCAGAAAACCGAAAGGTCTCAATTAATCATAGAGAGGGAGAAACAGCAATAGAAAATGACCGACCAACATATGCAGAAATGACAAATTTTCTACCGCTCCCACAAGAAAGACCGACACTAATATTAACACCAAAAGACAAGGAAACAAAAATGCCAATAATAAAGAAAGTTCTCAATTCTATGAATATGGCTGAATTACCACCAGTAGACTGCCAAACAACTAAACAAAATAAAATAATAATAACATGTAAAAACAAATTTGACCTAGAACAGGTGAAAGATAAAATCTGCACTACAGAAGATATGGCAGAAAAATTGGATATTAAAGAACCAGACCCGAAAACAGCCCGAGTGATAGTCTTTGGAGCACCAGAAGCCCCAGTAGTCACACAGAAAAACGTCGAAAGAGAAGCAGACAGTTCACTGAACAACTTAGAAGAGCAACAAGAGCTATATGAAAAACAAGTACTCTATCCGGCTTTGGAAAGAGCTCTGAGGAGGAAGGTGCAATATAACCTGATAAAAGTATTGAAAGGAAGAGAGGGAGAGGAAACCTCACACTTGGTGTTGCAGCTACTGAAGAGAGATGCACTGCAACTAATGGCAGGAAAATTGTGCATAGGATTTAACCGGTGCACGGTAAGACGGTATGTCTTCATTCAAAGGTGTTATCAAGGAAATAGGGCATACAGCAAGAGTGTGCCAGAATGCAGAGGCCTGCGCTAAATGTGGCAAAGGCCACAACATCAGGGATTGTGCCTCAGAAAAAGAAGAGTGTGTTAACTGCCAAAAAGTGCTCGACTACTACAAGGGGGACCATAGGAAAGCTGGACTATATGAAAAACATCCATCTTACGATCCATCCTGCAGCGTGTATCAGCGAAAGAAACAAGCAGCGCTAGCATCATTGTCTTATAGAGGTAAAAATTCAAATTAATTCAACAAAATTTACAGAATAACAGATGACAAACCGCTGCTTTTATGAAATTCCTCTCAGACTCGGACTATTCCCTGGTTTGTCTTCAAGATGCATACCTTTATGAAAATAGACCTCTATCGCTTCCACGAACAACACCATGCTATAGTTTAAGCTCTAAAAAAGCCCATATTTTAATCTTAGACCAAAACTTAAAACGTAGTCTCTCTTCTAAACACTATAACTCAGTTTTTATAAATTTAGACCTTAAGCCTTTAACCTTAAGCATTGGCAGCCTGTATAGCCCCCCGAGTGCTGACTTTGATGAGGATATTGAGAACTGGCTGGGTTCTAAAAATCAGAGCCCATTGCAGTTGGTTCTCGGTGATTTCAACGCTCACAGTCAGCTTTGGGGCTATAGGAGTGAAGACACCAGGGGAAAAGTTCTTATCGATAGAGTCATAGCGTATCAACGAGTTATTCTAAACTCTTCATCCAGTCCACCAACGTATGAGTTGGGGAAGAACCTGGGGAGGCCAGATCTGTCCATCTGCACGCAGGCTATGTTTTCACACATAAAACACTGGGAAGTAATTCCTTCCCTTTTTGGAGACCACTACCCAATAGAAACAGAGCTAAATTTCACAATACCCAAACTACCAAGAAGAAGATTCAAAACAAAGGGAATCCCTTTGACACAATTTTCCGAACAACTAACTCGAAAATGCTCACAGATTAACTTTAATGACATAGAAACTATAGACCAGTTTAACGAAGAATACGAAACTTTTAAACAAGAAATATTATTACAAGCCAATAAATCCTTTAAAAAGAAAGCCCCCTTCAAGAAATTTAAAATTTCCTGGTGGTCTCCACAATTGAGGGCCCAAAGAAATAAAGTAGCAGCTCTTTTAAAAAGAGCAAAAAATTCAAACTACAAGTCAAATATAAACCAGCAATACAAAAGGGAAAGGGCAATTTATCAAAAACAGATTTTATCGGAGAAGGAAAAAGCTTGGACAAACCTGTGTCGCAGAGAGATGGATCCTTTTGGTTTAACGAAAAAGTTGGCCTTCCAGCGATTCCAGGACTCACATATCAGTTACCAATTTGATTCTTTGTCACCCACTTCCAGGTCATCAACCCTTTTAAAACTAACGAGAGACATTTTTGGCGATGAAACTCCAAAGCAACTACCACAGCGACTAAACTCGCACGACCAGGCAAAATTCATGAAAAGAGAGTTGCGAAATGTTTTCTCATTCAATATTAACAAGGTGCCAGGACCTGATCAAATTGATCACAGGATGGTCAGGTGCATCTTTTCAAAAATTCCTAATATTCTGTTGGATATGTACAACAGTCTTTTAAAGTTAAACTATTTTCCTGATGACTGGAAATTGGGAGAGCTTGTGTATTTTAGAAAGGAGGGAAAACCCTTGAATGAGAGCTCTTCATATTGCCCCATCACTCTATTACCAATATTCGGAAAAATCTTAGAGAAATTAATTCTAAGACGAGTACATCATGCATTAGACAAAACGAATTTCCTATCGGGTAAGCAACACGGCTACACGCAAAATAAATCTACGGAAACGGCTTTGGAGCAAGTGATTTCATTAGTAGAACAACACAAACAAAATAAACAATACACATCACTGGTGTCACTGGATTTCAGAGGAGCATTTGACAACCTCCCTTGGGACCAGGTGATCCTAGCATTGCAAAGACTAGGTATTTCTGAACAACTCATTAATCTTGTCGTTTCCTTCCTTTCGGGTAGACGAGCTCAGGTGGACTGGATGGCACCATTTTTGTTGTACTACTTTAGTAAGGGTTGCCCACAGGGATCGTGTCTGGGTCCTTTTCTTTGGTTGGTTCTGTTGGAGACTCTGTTGGGGACCTTTGATGTACAGGACTGTGAACTGGTGGCATATGCGGATGACGTGATATTACTGATCTGGGCACAGTCGAGACAGCAACTTGAACAAAAAGGTCAGAAAGCTTTAAAATTTATTCAGAACTGGGCAGAAACCAACAAAATAGAAATTTCACATGAAAAATCCTCATCATTAACTTTTGGCAAACCCAAACACCTTAAGCGGGGCCCCACATTTAAACTTCAAGGTAAATCAATAAAATTAGAAACAACACTAAAATACCTGGGGTTAATATTAGATAAACAATTATCATTTCTCCCACATGTGGCACAAAAGAGAGTAGAAATCGGAAAAATAACTCAAAATCTTTATAAATTTTCATCAATCTCAGGTCGACTCCCTCCGGAATTTTTTAAGATTTGGTACTCGGCAATCTTACAAAGGAAACTGGCCTACGCGTGTGCTGTCTGGTTTCCGCGTATGGCGCAATATCACGATCGTCGACATTTGCTCTCGGCACAAAGGAAAGCTTTGTTGCTGATAACGAGAGCATATCGCAATACATCAACAAACGCCCTGCAGGTCCTCACATGTCTCCCCACACTGGATTTGCAGTTGGAGGTGGAGGTGGAGTATTCGGGGACGACTCGGCAAGTCAACAGAAAAGGCTTTTGCTCCACTATACTATCCAAAATGCTCAAAATACAAAACATCACCACTAACAAGTGAAATACAAATTTGTGAAATAAACGACTATGTAGGCAAAATTACAATATACACGGACGGTTCCAAAATGTCCGAAGGCACAGCCTCGGCATTTTGTGTGTACGAAAAAAACGAGCAAATCTATACTTGGAGAGCGAAACTGTCCCAGGATAACTCCGTCTTCCAGTCAGAACTCTTCGCGATCTCTTCAGCATTAGAGTGGATAGAGTCGGACAAACATTCTCAATATTTAATCATAACGGATAGCCTATCAAGTTTAAAAGCATTAAACAATTTTGACAATACAAACTACTTAATAATAAAAATTCTTCAACAATTACAAACAACAGTAAAAGACATATACTTCAATTGGACAAAAGGACATTCAGGTGTTGAGGGCAATGAGGCAGCTGACCAACTGGCAAAATCGGCAGTAACGGATGAAACACTAATACATACATTTTTACCATATCCAGCTTCTTCACTAAAATCACAGACAAAGCAGAATCTGTTAAAAAATTGGCAAAAACGCTGGATGGATTCAGATACAGGCCGATATACGAAGGAATTCTTGCCATTGGTTGACCACAAGTATTTCGTAAACAACAGATACTTACACATATTTTTAACAAATCACGGCCCCTTTCAGGAACACTTATACAAAATTAACAAAAGAAACTCCCCACTATGCATTTGTGGCTTGCCGTCAACATCGTTACACTATGTATACTGTACATTATACTGTACATATTATACTGTACATTAACATCGCATTATCATCTCAAAAAACAAACACGTATGAATTTAGCAAGTTGGTGGCGGGATGTAAAAGAGAAACCACAACTACTCAACAAGATCATACAATGCATGAGGTTTATACCAAACGAGTACATCTTTTCAAATCCAGAGCCATTCTAGTCCGACTCCATCACTAGGGTTTAGCATGGAGGGAGAAACGGGTTATTAGCGGGTGCCAGAAACTTCTATCACTTTTGAATTTTTATCTTGTGCATCTCTTCAAACTCTTGTATGCGCAAATTGTAAATAGTAGGTGTGTTGTAATGTGTTTCTAATTGTGATGTTCAATATAGTGTGTTTAATGTACTGTGAAATCCCTGTAAATCCATGAAAAATGTAAATAATTATGCAATCACATTCAAATGATCCTCATGTAATCACTACACACAGTCATGTAAATAGTAGGTGTTTGATATTGTGTTGTAATGTGTTTCTAATTGTCATGTTAAATATTGTGTGTTAAATGTACTGTGACGTATATATATCCAAGAAAATTGTAAACAATTATGCAATCACATTAGGTGAAATGATCCTCATGTAATCACTACATACAGTCATATATCTCGATGTGAAATCTTCGGTTCGCCCAGAAAAATTGGGTAACCAATTGTGATTGTAATTGTAAATCTCACAGTAACCGAAATAAATCTCAGCAGCTTGATCAGGGACCCGACACTCCCTCTCAGACTCTGGTTGAGAGTCGGGAGGAGTGGATGTGGTCTACCCCTCGGGATTGCACTAACACTCTAAAGCGAAAGCTGAGTTCCCGAGGTGGTCATCGCTGTCAATACCGAATTAAGTTCATCATAAACAGATTAGGATCTATTAAAAAATGAGTTATACAGAATATCTATATTTGATATTATTTAGGTTATATATCTCTTTGAACTTGGTATATCCATTTACACATTTCTAGTATATACAGTTATACCCAACCTTACGTTGTATAGTTTTTACAAAGTCTTAGTATTCTTTTAGCAATGGTTTTTTTAATAATACAATTAGAAATTCATATATTTATTCTACAGAACCCTCTGTGTGCGAGTAATACTCACACTTGACCGTTTATTTATTTTCTTGGGGGTTTTTTTCGTATTTTAATTTTTAAAGACATCTTAAGTGTTTGTTTTCCTTTTATATTTTTTTTATTTCATGTTTTTTATGATTTTGCATATTAAAGAAATAACTTATTCGAAGGCAATGGTACCCCCATTATCTTGTTTATATGTTAGATTTAAGACCATTTCAGGTATATCTTATACTATAATGTGAGCAAAAATTGTGTGTGTGTGTGTGTATGTAAATTTTATCTTAAAAACGGCTCTAACGATTTTGACGAAATTTTGTATTTTACCATTTTCGGGCATGATAAGACCATTGGGCTAGGTCATGTGTTCGAGAAAATTCGATTAGTGGGTCATTTTGGGTCGTAATGGGTCAAGGTCAAGCTAATTATATCTGAAAAAAGGCTCAATCGATTTTGACCAAATTTCACATCCAACCATTTCAACACGAAGAAACTTTTGGGCTAGGCCACATGTTTGAGAAATTTCGATTAGTGGGTCATTTTTGGGTCACTATGGGTCAAGCCAATTTTATCTAAAAAATGGCTCTAACGATTTTCACTAAACTCTATATTCTACAGTTTTGGATTACGAGAAAACTATTGGGCTAAGTCACATGGTCGAGAAAATTCGACTAGTGGGTCATTTTTGGGTCACCGTGGGTCAAGCTAAGTTTATCTAGATAACGGCTCTATAGTTTTTGACGTAATTTTGCCCCTACTGTTTTCGGGCACGAAAAGACCATTGGGATGGGTCTCGTGTTCCAGAAAATTCGATTAGTGGGTCATTTTGGGTCATAATGGGTCAGTGTCTAAACTAATTATATCTAGAGAACGGCTCAATCAATTTTGACTAAATTTTGTACATAACCATTTTCGGGCACGAAAAAACCATTGGGATGGGTGACGTGTTCAAGAAAATTCGATTAGTTGGTCATTTTTGGGTCACCGTGGGTCCAGCTATGTTTATCTTGATAACGGCTCTACGATTTGACGAAATTCTGTAATCGATCGTTTTTGGGCACGAAAAGACCATTGGGATGGGTCACGTGTTCGAGAAAATTCGATTAGTGGGTCGTTATGGGTCAGGGTCAAGCTAATTATAGCTAAAAAAACGGCTCAAGACATTTTCACAAAATTTTTTAATATACGGCCGTTTCTGGTCATGAGAGGACCATTGGGCTAAGTCACATGTTCGAGAAAATTCGATTAGTGGGTCACAATGGGTCAGGGTCCAGCTAATTGTATCTAAAAAACGGCTTAAACGATTTCGACTAAATTTTGTATTCTATCGTTTTTGGGCTCAAGAAGACCATTGGGCTAGGTCACATGTTCAAGAAAATTCGATTAGTGGGTCATTTTGGAACACAATGGATCAGGGTCAAGCTAATTGTATTTAAAAAGCGCTTCAAAACATTTTGACATAATTTTGTATAATACTGTTTTCGGGCATGATAAGAGCATTGTGCAGGGTCGCATGTTCAAGAAAATTCAATCGATGGGTCATTTTGGGTTTTAATGGATCAGGATCAAGCTAATTGTATCTAAAAAACCACTCAAAAGATTTTGACAAAACTTTGTACTACACCGTTTCTGGACAAGATAAAACCATTGGGCTGGGTCGCATGCTCAAGAAAATTCTATTAGTGGGTCATTTTGATGATAATGGGTCGAGGTCAAGCTAACGGCATCTCAAAAATGTTCAAACAATTTTGACAATTTTTCTTGTTATACCGTTTCACAGTACAAAACCATTGAAATAGCTCATATCTGTCGATGAATTTCGGTTAGTGGTTTTTTGAATCAACATGGATCAAGCTTATTTTACCTAGAAAACGACTAACGATTTTCACTAAATTTTGTATTCCATCGTTTTCAGGCTCGAGAAGAGCATTGTGATAGGTCGGATGTTCGAAAAAACTCGATTAGTGGGTCATTTTGGGTCGCTATGTTTCATGGTCAAGCTAATTGCATGTAAAACAGCAAGAATGATTCAGTGGGAAAAATATATCGAGATAAACAGAAAGCTAATTTAGCTCGATCATTCCTGCTAGTTTAAGATAATCCCAGGAAAATTTGGGATTATTTCAATCAAATTACATCCATAATAGTTAGAGGTCAATGTATTTTTTTTTTTTTTTTTTCTTGAGTCCATGTTTTATGAAATTTACTATATTTTTCCTTGTATAAGTTTTCCTTAGAACTTTTCTCCTTTTTCTTCATGAAACTTTTGACTGTGTTTTTTGTTTGATAAAAAATAAAACTGAGCTTGTACTATATATAAGATGTGTTGCAACATAAAAACCAAGATAATTATTTATGTTGGAGTCTGACGTTGTTATAAAATCAAGTATACAATAGTCATTTTTTTTTTCAGTTTATACAAATGCTATATTCTTCATATGTGAACTTTTAATAAAGCCAGTTTATTTTTACATGCTTTGTCATCTTTGACCCTTTCAGGGGCAAAGCAATTCCATTGCTAAAGAATTGAAATTAATGAATGACACTGGAATTTGAAAACAAAATTATTTACTAATATGAAAAAGCTCTATTTCGCATATATATTATAAACCAAAATTTTTTTTACTGAAATTCTGGTGCCATTGTGGCATTTGGAAATTAAAATTAAATGCCATAAAAATACCACTGCCCCTCAAGGAGTTAAGCTATTTACAATTACTGCTTGCCAAACTCTTGCTCATTTTAAAACTCTGCTATATTAGGTTGAGCAAAAAGTTCTGGGAAATTTTTAATCTAATATTTACCAGAATTTGTATCGTATATAGGAGTGCTAGTGGTACAGTTTAGACCTGGCTCCATCCGATTATGGCTTCTTTCGATCAATGCAACACTTTTTCAAGGACCATCGATTTGAATACTTTATTGAAGCATGTGAAGAGTTTTTCAATACCAAGGAGCCACCATGGTACTTCCAGCAAATCTGGAATTTGGCAGAACAGTGGCAGGAAGTCATGGAATATGATGGTCTCTACTTTGAAGAATAGTCCTTGTTGCTTTTGTTGTTAATTTGCGCATAACAACACAATTTTCACAAATTTCCCAGAACTTTTTGCTCAACCTAGTAAAAATAATAGTCATTCTATTCCCTGAGGAATCTGACTATAATAAGGGAGAAATTAACAATTAATTAAAATATCAAAATGGCAGTTCCAATGATTTTGTCTGTGTAACCTTTTCTTGGTTCTTTTACCAGATAAATGGAAGTCATTCCCAGGACTTCAGAGTCAGACCCATTTTTGAATGAAAGAGTTGGAGTCAGATCTGTTAAAATTCCTGGTGTCGGAGTCGTCCATTTTACAAGCTAGGCTGCGTTGTCGGAGTCAGGCCCATTTTTGAGTGAAAGAGTCGGATTAAAATTCACGGAGTCTGAGTCGTCCATCTTTCCCACTGATTCCACAGCCTTGGTCATTCCGTTTATCTGCAAATTGCAATCACCAAATTCCTCATGGAGTTTCAAATATACCCACTTATTTGTAGTCTACTTTTTCAGTTCTAACAGTATCAATGTTATATGTATGTCATAGTATATGTTATAATATAGTCACTATTTCAAAAAAATAAAATGTGTATTTTCTGAAGTCGATTTCATGTTGGTTTTCGTGTTATCCCAATTCCTTTTCATGTTTTCCATATTTTCTGCATTTTGAAACTGCCATCCTGGTTTCTCAGATGGAAATGCAAAAAATAAAAATACCCACTGATTCAGTGTACTATTTCGTTTATAATAGTATCTTTGGTTTAAAAAAAATATTAGTATTTACTATTTCAAAAAAATATTTTCTGGGGGGTCAATTTGTATTCATTTTCGTTTTTTATGCAGTTTTAAAATACATCTCATTTTCAAGGATGGAGGTGGGGTGGGGACCACATATTTGAGGTATCTTTCCAGATCTAATGATGTCTTAGTTTAAAAAAATATTAATTTTTGCTATTTCAAAAATATTATTTTCTGAAAGTCATTTCAGGAATTTACCTGACTTTTTCTTTTCCCTCAATGCATTCCCCAATATCATTTCATTTTTTAAGAGAATTGTGCTTTGGAACGTTTTTGGATGGGGTAGATTGATAACTTTTTTTCAATGCATAAATAGAGCAAAAAACGGGGTTTTCTTTTCCCAACACTGGAAAACATTATTTTGTCATTTAAAGAGAAGGCGGGAGAATTAGACTGACACACCTGCAGTCCACTTACTTTACGCTGCTGGAGGCAGTGGAGCCCCCAACTCTAGGTTTGTCTGGAAAGTTTTTTTTATTTTATAATGTAAAATGATACAAATTCACGGTTTGTTTGCAGAAACAAACCAGAATGTGAATAGCATGCCAGGTCTACACAGCCAAATGCAGTGGGGGTCTACACTAGGTTCACTTGAAAAGAGGTTCATTTGGTAAAATCTTCATCTAAAAGTTAACATTAATTCTAGGTTTGTTTGGAAAAATTGACCAGCATGAGGAAGCCTGCTAGTTTCACATATAAAAAATATATAGTTAATGTTAAAAATAATGCATATATATCAAAATATATTTAAAATAAAAATTATATATATATTTTTTAATGTCTCGTGTTAACCATGAAATAATTTTCATCTTAAAACTATCCTTTATGTACTATTATTATCTGTTCTCCATGTATCATTAAAAATGCTTCAATGCATGAAAATTTACATATTGCTATAGTATCTAGGAAGAACTTTTCTTCTGGATGTTATAATATTATTTTAAATTTTCCTTTCATTTTCTACATGTATATAGATATCTCAATCGAAAATCCATTGTTTGGAAATATTATTCAACCTTTTAAAAATCGGGTAGCATTAAATAAAAAACTGCTATTTCAAATTATGAATTGGATCTCCATTCAGGTACTAAAACTTTGAATAATAAAAAGTGAAAGGAAACTTGAAAAAATAGTTCCTTAAAAAAAAAAAAAAAAAATGACTGCATACTGTACACTACAATCTAGTGAAGTATTTGCATTGAAAAGATTATCAAATTGCTTTGCATAATTTTTGATCCTATAAAACTTATGTGACCATCTTGATTGATTTCAACATTAAATAATGCTTAAAATAATGCTTCAATTTAAAAACTGTCTGCTTCAATGTGTTTATCATACATTTTTCTATAAAACTACCAGTTTTTACTATGTGCAATAGTGTTAATAATAATGGGAAATATTTGTATTCATTAATATTCTAAATATTGTTATTTAGTTTAATTTTAGTTTTCTCTTGATTGTGTTCACATTGTAGAATTAATGTTTTTTATCTTTTAGTTGGAAACTATGCAATCTCAATTGGACGCATTGCGATAAGAGACAGAATAAAAAGAACAAATACAGTATTATTTATAAGCCTTCAAAACATTAATGTATATATGTGTAGCAAGTCTTTCTAATAATGTTTTAGTGGTATTTTGTATTGACACGATATCAACAACTGTATCTTTTTCTATCATACAAAGATAATTAAAATTACTATTAATCATGTCCGTTTGTTAAATTTTAAGATGCTGCAATAATTGAATGGAAAGAAAGAACAATTTTGGATATTATACAAAAATATTTTAAAGTGTAAAATTCTAGATGTGATTTTTATTTTACAATCTCATGAAATTTGTGTATTTAATATTCACTTGAAAGTAATAAAAGTTGTTGTATTATATATTCTAGCTTTGACCATTTTTCAAATAAATCATTTATACAAGTTGAATTCTTGTATGTTTGAATTATTAATAAAATTCTATTTTTTTTAAAGCACATTAGTGTTTTCCAAGATTCATTTAAATCAAATACAGGCTGTGTAAAGGTATTTACACCAGTCACAATTTCTTTGTGATTTTCATTCATTTCCACTTTATTCTAAACAAATTACAACAAACATCACTTGACTTTTTTATTAAATTTATCTTCCTTTAATTTTTTAATTCAATATATATTTCAATTCCTTCTGCTTTATTTCTGTTACTATTTTTCTAATAATTTTAATTACAGAATGAAATATTTTTATTATTATTTAATATGTTGAAAACCATTTTAATCATACAAAAAGTATTTTTTTTTTTCTATTGATAGCATGAAACTTATCAACAGTTGATAACAATATTTATTTAACTAAAACTAATTTAGCTGATTTTATTAAAAGCAACAAAATACAGTAGAAGATCTTTATAACGCAAACCTAAAAACGCAAGGTTGTGCATTATATAGAATTTTGCGTTATATGGATCACATCATTAAATTCATCTTGTAAACATGGCCAAATGTGTCTGAAACATATCAAAATACATTAGGCTATCTTTATACAGCATTCCTTGTTACAAAGAGTTATCAAAATTATAAATTTTTGCATAACATAGGTCAGGCATTGTTAAATTTACTTTATAAACATGATCCAAATATAACTGACACAACCATCCCTTATATTAGACATTTTCAAAAATGTTTATTGTAATAATAGCATTTTTTTCAGCAAAAAGGTCTTAAATTAGAAGATAAAGTTGAACTAATGTATCAAATTGAATCCTCTAGAGAGTAGCAATATTTTACAATGTGAAAATGCAGGTGCTTTTTAACTGCAAAAATCATTGTTTACATCTGAAAAGTTGTGCGTTATATGGAGAATTGCATTATATAGAATTGCGTTATAAAGATCTTCTACTGTATTAAAATAAAAACAAATATTGAGAATCTCAACAACAGGTAGTTTAAATTTGTAATCAATATCTACTTCGATTTCTCTGAAATCGGACTCAGGTAATTTTCTTTTCTTCGCTTTTTTGCAACTGAAACCACCCAGCATCACTAAATTTTATATTTTGTATCATTATGTTAAGATTTTGACAATTTATGGTTTTGATTTATTGGTATTTTGAAATTTTGTTTGGGAATGGGAGATTTTTATATACTGAAATCCACCAATGAATGGGTTATTATTTAGATTGAATTATCAAATAAAAAGAAAAGTGCCCAGTTAAACTGATGGCATTGAGCTCACAGGCTATTCACATTAATTGTACATTATACTCTTATTTCAAAGAATAATGCCCCTCAAAAAATAAATGAAGGTGGATTAGCCCTTGTTTCCTCCCTTTATACTTAACCAATGAACCTCCAAATCTAATCAGGGAAGTTCCTTAACATAATAAACTGGTATGCCAAATTGAAGCAAATCAGATAATTCTGCATGAAAAAAACAACATATCGCTAAATTAAGGAGGGGGGGTCTAACGCCCCCTTTCCCCCCTTTATACTTAACTAATGAACCTCCAAATCTAATCAGGAAAGCTCCTTATCAGAATGAACATAGAAAAAAAAAATTGGATAATTCTGAATGAAAATCCACTTATCTAAATTAAGGGGAGGGGACATGCCACCCTTTCCCCCCTTTTATACTTAACCAATGAACCTCCAAATCTAATGAAGGAAGTGCCATATCGGAATAAACTGGTATATCAAATGTGGAGCAAATCGAATAATTCTGCACGAAAAACACATTAATCTAAATTAAGGGGGACCTAGTCCTCACCCCCTCTTTATACTTAACCAATGAACCTCCAAATTTAATCAAAGAAGCTCCTTAACATAATAAACCGATATACCAAATTTGGAGCAAATCGAATAATTCTGCATGAAAAACCCATTTATCTAAATTAAGGGGGCAAACTAGCAACCCTTTATACTTAACCAGTGAACCCCCAAAAGTAATCAGAGAAGCGCCTTATCAGAATGAACCTAGAAAAAAACTAGTATATTGTGGCCACAACAAAACTTTCTTCTATCTAAATCACGTCAATTAAATCATTTAAATAGTACAAGAAATTACATCAATTTATTCATATAAAAGTATACCTGAATTTGAAGTTGGATGAAAATTCGTACATTAGTTATTGAGATAGAGCTGTAGGGGAAATTCTGAAAAATGCAGCATAGCAGCGCCACCTGTTGAGTGATTTACAGCAAAACATAAACAGCAGTAATTCATATCCAGGTATACCTGAATATGAAGTTTGTTGAAAACCCAAGCATTAGTTCTTGAGTTCTTGCTATTGCGGAAATCACAAAAAAATGCAGCATAGCAGCGCCACCTGTTGAGCGATTTATACCACAGGGTGCAAAACGTCAACTCATGTCAAACACTAACAGAATCTGAAGTTTGATGAAAATCCGTGCATTATTTCTTGCGATAGAGATATTACGAAAATCGTGTAAATGCTGCAAAATGCAGCATAGCAGCGCCATCTGATGGGCTATTTGCACCAAAACATTACCAGCACCAATTCATATCAAGGATTAACTGAATCTGAAGTTTGATGATATTCCGTCCATTAGTTCTTGAGATAGAGCTAGTGCAGAAATCGCGAAAAATGCAGCATAGCAGCGTCACTTGTTGGGCGATTTACACCAAAAACTAATCAGCACCAATGTATATTAGGGACTACTTGAATATAAATTTTTATTAAATTCCGTGCATTCGTTCTTGAGATAGAGCGCCCACAAAATTTGTGTCACATACACACAGACAGACAGACTCACAGAGCCACAGACAGACATTTTGTAAAAACATGTTTTTTGGAATCTCTGACCTCTGAAACGTGTAAATCCGTCGAAAACCGGAAGTCGAAAATTTTTACGAATCTAATACTTTCTTCTTGTAAAGATGGAAGAAAGTAAAAAGTCCTTCCGGCCAGTGCCGGGAGGAAGAGGTAGCTTTCATAATCCTTATTTAACTAGTATGTTGTGGTCATCACAAAACTTTCTTCTATATCATACTTGTCAATACTTCAAAATTCATTATCACAGTGAATCTATGCTCATCATGAGGATTCTTAAAAGATGAAATTCCGTGCATTAGTTCTTGAGATATTAGTGTCCCTAAAATCGTATAAATCCATCAAAATTCAGCATAGCAGCGCCACCTATTGGGTGATTTACACCAGAAGCTAATTATCATCAACTTACGTCAATGTCTAACTGAATATGAAGTTTGGGGAAAATCCGTGCATTAGTTCTTGAGATAGAGTGATTGCGCAAATGATGACAAATGCAGCATAACAGCGCCACCTGTTGAGCGATTTAGACAACCACATAATCAGCATCAACATTTATCAAGGTGTACTTGAATCTGAAGTTTGATGAAAATTCGTGCATTAGTTCTTGAGATAGAGCTATTGAAGAAATAGTGCAAAATGCAGCACAGCAGCGCCACCTATTGGACGATATTCACCAACACGTAGTCAGCATCATTTCATATCAAAGAGTAACTGAATCTGAAGTTTGATGAAAATGTGCCCATTAGTTCTTGAGTTAGAGCTATTGCAGAAATCGGGGAAAATGCTGTATAGCAGCGCCACCTGTTGAGCGATTTACACCAAAATGTACAAAATGTCAATTGATATCAAGGATTAACTGATTCTGAAGTTTGGTGAAAATTGTTGCATTAGTTCTTGAGATACACCTATAATGGAAATTCTGAAAAGTGCAGTATAGCAGCGCCACCTGTTGAGCGATTTACACCAAAACACAAACAGCACTAATTTATATCAAAGTATACTTGAATCTGAAGTTTGTTGATTTTCCAAGCATTAGTTGTTGAGATAGAGCTATTGCGGAAATTTTAAAAAATGCAGTATAGCAGCGCCACCTTTTGAGCGATTTACACCAAAACATAATCAGCATCAATTCATATAAAGGACTAACTAAATCTGAAGTTTGATCAAAATCCGTGCATTAGTTCGTGAGATAGAGCTATTGCGAAAATCGTGAAAAATGCAGCATAGCAGCGCCACCTGTTGAGCGATTTACACCAAAAACTAATCAGCATCAATTTGTATTAGGGACTCACTAAATATAAATTTTTATTAAATTCCGTGCATTCGTTCTTGAGATAGAGCGCCCACAAAATTTGTGTCACATACACACAGACAGACAGACTCACAGAGTCACAGACAGACATTTTGTAAAAACATGTTTTTTGGAATCTCTGACCCCTAAAACGTCGAAATCCGTCGAAAACCGGAATTCGAAAATTTTCATGAATCCAATACTTTCTTCTTGTAAAGGTAGAAGAAAGTAAAAATTGGATAATTCTGAATGAAAATCCACTTATCTAAATTAAGGGGAGGGGACATGCCACCCTTTCCCCCTTTTATACTTAACCAATGAACCTCCAAATCTAATGAAGGAAGTGCCATATCGGAATAAACTGGTATATCAAATGTGGAGCAAATCGAATAATTCTGCACGAAAAACACAATCTAAGTTAAGGGGGACCTAGTCCTCGCCCCCTCTTTATACTTAACCAATGAACCTCCAAATTTAATCAAAGAAGCTCCTTAACATAATAAACCGGTATACCAAATTTGGAGCAAATCGAATAATTCTGCATGAAAAACCCATTTATCTAAATTAAGGGGGCAAACTAGCAACCCTTTATACTTAACCAGTGAACCCCCAAAAGTAATCAGAGAAGCGCCTTATCAGAATGAACCTAGAAAAAAAAATTGAAGCAAATCGGATGTTTCTATCAAGAGTTATCGCGTTACGTACATACATACAGAACAGGCGGGGACATTAGCTCTCAGGCTTAGATAGCCTGCGAGCTAAAAAGAAAAGGAAAAGAATGGCTAAAGTAGCATAAATAAATAATTATTTAGACACAAAAATTTAAATAGATAATATAAATAACTATAAAATATTGCGATTCAGTACAATAAGAAACTGGTAATAAGACCAGAGTCTGAGTTTAAAAAAAATAATAATAAAATAAAGGTTTCTTCTATGCTCCTTCCTTACCATGGCTCAGTTGTAAATCTTATAAAGGGGCAGTATTTGAAACATCATTCTCTCTCCTTTTTTTACCCAACTGCCAAGAAGGGTTATGTGTTTTATGCGTATCTGGGTATGTGGATTTCTTTATACTTTCGAAACATTCCAACGGCTGGATGGATTTTAATGAATGAGATCTCTATCAATCCATCCTAACTGTCCGATGGTTATAGGCTAGGTTTTGTTTTTAAAAATTCAAAATGGCGGCCATAAAATACAAAATGGCAGTAGAGACGGAAAAAATCTTATTATGCACTATATTGAGTGGCAAATCATTGGATAGGTCTTTCAAAATGAAGACTATGTTTCATTGACTAATTTACAGTCAGAAGCTCCGTTTAAATATTACACAACCTGGAAGTTGTGTAGGTAGAACCTCTAGCATTACTGCAACTCTAACCTTCACAGACATCTATATTCCTCATCAAAACAGTGTTTATAGATAGGAACTTACAGTTAAACACAACTTAAAAATCATCAATACAAGTAAATTTAAAAAAAAGTTTCACATTGAGGAGAAATAATTAATTAGTTTGCTTTTACGCAGTCGGGTTTTTTGATTTTTTAAATTTAATTTTTACTTGTTTCTTTCAAGACTTCGGACATTCCCTTGCATTTTCTTGTGTTGGCAGGGGAGGGGGGTTGTCTTCTTGAAATTCTATCTGGTAAAACTGATAAATTACACTAGTTCGCACTAAATTCATCCCAGTAAAAAATGTTTTATACTTACAGATTGCAGCTCACTAAATCAAAATATGGCAATGAAATTAGTGTATCACATACAAATTTTTAGATGGGTGGCTTGTTTTTTAAAATAAAGTAATTTATGTCTCACTAAAACATAAGTGGAAATTGTATAAATAAAAAAATATATATTTTAATATGTAAATAACTTATAAATAAACATTACTGAAGATATAATGGTAAAACAAATTAAAATATATTAGTGGATACTGATGGACACATAAGAGATATGCCCCCCAAAAAAATATGCATGAGACAAATATCAACAAAATATATTTTTATTATGTAACTTATTAATTTGTTATCTAAGACAATGAAAATATCTTTTTCATGTTTTCATTTTCATCTGTCATTCTAAATTAAAATAACAGTCCTTCATTATTTGTTATTTTTGGAAAACTGTTTCTCAGATAAATGGTATGTATTGGAACTATTTGAAAGTCATATTTAAATTTGGGCCTATCAGATCCATACAATTCACCTATTTGTTTCACAGGGAGGCAATTTTTTTCCCCTTTTTTGCCAGCTATGTTCACCATCCCCTGTCCAGACCTTGCAGGCTTTTTAAAACCCTCTAATTTGCTATGTTTTTAAAAAATTACCCAATTACAGAAGATAGAATGATTTTATCACGACCAGTGGTGATCTTCTGTAATTGGATTGCCATTCATTTCCCTTTGACTGGGAAATTTTTTGGTTTCCTAGGCTGCATCTATCAATGTCGCGACAGCTGTTTTTGGGATTGATTAAGTAAGATCAATCACACATTTGAAAATCACCTTGTGTAAAATGGTTATGAAAAAATTTCACTGCCGCTCGGACTTTTATAATAACGTCTAGAATAGGGGTGCACAACCTTTTTGAGAGAAGGGCCACTTGCAAAAATGTTTGGGTTGTCGCGGGCCACATCAGTAACACAGACAGGATTCTATATTGAGAGGATTAGGGGGGGGGGGGGGGTAATAACTCTTTATTCTTGAAGAATAATGAATTTTTGTATAAAAAAATAAACAAAAATAAGTAATTGTATGCAGGGCTTCTTCACATCTGTAATATCCATTTGTAACCATACAACACTTTATGAAGACTAACTGTTCTTTCTTGATAAATGGAAAATTTTGACAAAATTCATAAATTTTTTGACACGAGCGATTGAAGAATTTCATGACATTTTTGTGATCAATTGACAAAAGTTTCCATCTGTTGTTGAAATACGTGATTTTTTTTTTTTTACCGCGACAGAGTGACAAAATTCGCGATTTTTTTCACGCTATAAATTGACGAACTCACTATTTTTCCGCAGCCGATCACCGAAATTTGAGATTCTTCTGCGCCTGATAGGCCAAATTTCGTGATTTTTTCGCCCCAATCAACGAATTTCGTCATGGGCGTAATCTGGCGGGGGCAAGGGGGGGCATATGCCCCCAGTTTTTTAAGAGCAGGGGCAAAACATGTATTTTGCCCCTCCAGTTTTTTGTCTTGTTTTCAAATTTCTGTATTTCCTTTTTCGCTTTTTTTTACCCCTTTAGTTTAATAATTTATATTACTGTCTTGGGTTTGAACGAGAATTGGATGCAGCAAAATCAAAACAACCAGAATTAATGTTTTCACGTTGACATAAGTAATTTTTCTTATGTCTTGACAAAACCTTCTGCTATAATAACAGTTCAAGAGAATTTTTTTCCGTCTCCATTTTTTTCCTTTTTGTACAAAGTCCAAAACTTATTTTCCTCTTCATTTCCAGGGATGTATTTTTTTTTTTTTTTTTGGGGGGGGGGGGGGGGTGCACGTGTGGGAAGAGGTGGGAATAGATATCACGATTACTGTGTCTTGACTCTGACCATTGTCCTTTTTCGTAAGATAATATAAGCACAAAACAAGAACTTCCTGGCCCTCAGGGCTCTCGACTATAGTGGCGCTCCTTGAATATACTCGAAGCGTCAGTCCAGTACTGGTGAGCTGAGGAAATTCTCATGGCGTCTGGATATACAGATGCACACACATTCCGTTCTCTCGCGTACATCAGGGACTAGAGTCTTGCACATGTCGCGTTGTACCCTTGGGCGTGGTGAGGCAAGTGGGGATCACATACCCCCTAGTTTTTCAGGAACAGGGCAAATACCTTTTGCCCCTACAGTTTTTGTATCGCTTTGTAGTTAAAGCCCAGCTTTCTATTTCAATTTTTTTTTAATTTAACCATTTATATGCTATTTTGCGCATGAACTGGCATAAGCATTGGATAATTCAAAATAACCAGAATTAACGTCTTCAAGTTCATAGAAGTAATTTCTGATGCAGTAGTCAAAGCTCAAGTAAGAATATTTCCTCTGCTCTATTTTTCAGAAAAGCGGAACCATTTTTCCTTTTTTATTTTCATAGAACTACATGCACATGTGGGATAGATCTCTTGATTACTATCTTTTGATTCAGACTATTGTCATTAGGGTTTCCTTCATCTGACGGAACCCTATTCGCAGACCTGCCAACCTTTGAAAATGAGAAATCGTAGCAGATAAAATTTAAATTAATCTGGAGGTTGGTTGGTTATTTTTCGTGTTTCGCAGTCATCTTTTGACATTAGTAAAAGGAATAAGGTTTCAAGTCTTTGAACTCAATACAGTGAATTTTTTCTTGAGAAAATTTTTATACAATTTTTAAGTTTCTTCTCGTTTCGAAGCGTTTTTTTTTTAACATTTGTAAAAGGATCCTGGTTCCAGTTTTTTAGCCCAGTGCAGTAAATTTTGATGAAATTCGCAATTTTTTTCCCACGATCATTTCAGGATATTCGCAATTTTTTTTTCCGCACAATCGTAATTCACATTTCTTAAATCACGATTCTTTGCTGAAATACTCACTTTTTACCACGAACTTTTGACGAAATTTCCATTTTTTACCGTGATCTTTCTGTGAAATTTGTGTTTTCTTACTGATCTTTCAATGAAATTTGCATTTTCTTACTGATCTTTTGACGAAATTCGCGTTTTCTTTCTGCGATATTTTACAAAATTCACGGTTTTACCACGATCCTTTGACGAAATTTATTTTCTCCTGCGACCAATTGACGAAACTGATTTTTTTTTTACACGGCCATTTGTCGAAATTCGCGATAGTTTATCGCAACCGATCGGCAAAATTTTCGATGTTTTTCTCGACCAATTAACAAAATTCACTACTCGTTTCCGCGTCCTTTTGACGAAATTTGCAATTTCTTTCTGAACTCTTAACGGAATTAGCGATTTTATTCGGCGACCAATTGAAGATAAACACTATTTGTTTCTGAGATCTTTGACGAAATACCCGATATTTTTTTACACGATCATTTGAAGAAATTCTCATTTTTTTCCGCGATCGATCAACGAATTAATTTGGAGAAATTCCATATAAGAAAAAAAAAATCGCGGACTTCCAAGAAATTTCAAAATATATTCGCAAAACAATAATAGGTCTGTGGAAGAATTTGCAAAGGGAAATACTGCACAGCATTTTTTCCTTATGCAGGACTTTCCTTTTCAGTGTGCAAATCTGGAGATTTTGCACACTATTTCAAACCTTGTCTCTCAAAGAACCCCCCTCCCCCCTCCAGAAATTCTTAAAAGGGCATGCATCCCTGTTTCTAAGGAAGGGAATTCCTGTATAAATATTTACAAAAACACGATTCAATCGTGGTTAATAGACATAGAGAGGGTTTTATGTTAAGAAGTTTGTTTTGCAGTCTATGTCCGAATTTTCGGACTAAAGAATTTTTTTTTTTAACTTTCGGAAAGGAATACTTTGAAACTTTGTAAATTTCGAAACAGAATCACTCCTGAAAAATATGCTGCGCGGGATAAAAATCACAACTAGAAACAAAAAATGCGTTTGTGTTTTTTGCAAAAAATCGTAGTTTAAGACCCATTTTCATAGCATCATAGTTTATAGGTCCAAATCGTAGCAACTACGATTTTTTCGTAGCGGTTGGCAGGTCTGTATTCGTCTCACTCGTCTGTCTGTCCGTCTGTCATAGTGCCCGTAACTATATATGTAACGAATAAATATCGGGAGAGTTCCCCGGACTTGTATAGCATAGTCGCAGCCGTTTACTTTCCGGCATGTGTCCGTACCGCGATATGTCAATCTTGGGGTGTCATACTTGTATAATAATTAGACTCGGGGAACCTTTTGGTGGACCGAACTCATTTATTTCGCCGCTCATCTTAACAGTCGATTCGCGAGTTCGGCCGGGGCCCCCTCGAGCCACTTATGTTGCTGATTTTAGGAGCTACATCGTCATAGGTTTTGCCGGCATCTCAAAAGTGCAAATTCCCCCGTTTTTGGCGCGGGTTTTAGCTAATATCTTGGGGTTTAACATATTTTCCAGCAGAGGGCATAGTTGTAAAATTGGGAGGAACATTTCTTTAATTTGCTGATTAGCTTTTGATTGATTGTCCGGGATCAGATGCCAGAGTTAGGCTTGGCTCGCCCGGGGATGAGCTAACCACAACTGAATGAGAATATTCCGAACGTCAGCAAGTTTACTCTTAAAGATCGTCCGAAAATGATATCTGAAAGTAATAAGATGTATTGCTGGGAAACAAAGTTACAAGGGGTAAAACTGGTTTTAGATTGAGATTTAAAGTTAGAAGAAAGGGACTTCAGATTTTAATTTAAATTTTTGGAATTTTAAAGGGTTTTTATCCTTTTATATATATTGGAGACTTGAAATTTTGCATACTTATAGCTGAACACCTCACATCAAACGACAAATCGTAAAAATTTAAAAAAGTAGTAATTAATGGACGTTGTTAATTAAAAAAAAAACCAATTACAAGATCTGAAAGGCATTTATGATTCAACAAAAGCATAAAATTTTTATCGAATTATAAAAACTATCTCTTCCATCGGTTAAAACCAGGTGTCATTTTAACGGCAGATAAGGTCCCATACAACACAAACACGTCCTGAGGACATACGAAAGACGTCCTATGCAGTATATTGCCTCGTCCGTCGGACGTCCTACAATATCCCATCGTTATCCGGCAGACGTCCGCGGGGGAGCAGAAAGAGACACCTAATCACGTCCTTCGGACATCATTTTCAGCCATTCATAGGATGACAGTAGGACGCTCATAGGACCAGATAAAACAAATAGAATTTGCATCCTCTGCTCGTCCGGCATGCAGCATTCATAGGATGCTCTTCGGATCAGTAGCGGACGCTTTATATAAAAAAATAAAATAAATAGGAAGGAAGGGCAATTGCCCCACCCTGTCTTCCCTAGATAAGGCTTCAGATTTCTATTAATTTTATCTTAAACTGAGCGACGGCGCACACTGAAAGATTTCTATTAAAAAATAGTGGTAGCCTGGACAATTGTTGTCCAGGTTACCACTATTTTTTAATAGAAATGTCAGTGTAAAATAAAATTAATAAAAATCAGAAGCATCATTTAGAAAGGACAGGTGGGGCAATTGCAACCCCCCTTCATTTTTGATTTTTAAAATCTTATATTTATATTATTGAAAAATATATTTTAATAGATTTCTTTTTGTATGATTATTTTTCCTGTTGTTTTTCGCAAATATAGGAATCTTTCAATATAAATAAATTATACTAAAAATATTTAAAAATAAGCATGAAAAATGAATACGAAGAAAATATCAGTTCATTTCAAGAGAAAAATTATTTATTATTTCTGTTATCAACATCTCTTTTTTTCAACTAATAAGTAGCATACGATGAATGGGGTATCATTGGATAGGATTCTTCGCCCATATCTAATATAACAAACTGAATTTTCTTTATACTTTTAGATTAATATCATCATACACATTTTTTCTGATTTCAACAGCCCTTTTTTTAGGTAAATACACAAAGTTGTGTTGGATTTTATATGAAAAGCTTTTGACATAGCTCCTATTAGTACAATTTGTTTGGTTTAAAAAAAAATTGCAAATATAAATTTAGGAAAAATGCACTTAATTTACAGTAAAGATTACAGTGCGAAAGCCTTGCAAGGGTCTATTGGTCTAGACTTAATATACTTTTCTAACAAATGAATTTTACTCCTAAGCAAAATCTGCATTAAAATTAGTGATGAAAAAGTAACCGAATTGAAATTTTTGAAAAAGTAACAAATTTTATCAGTAATAGCTGAATGCATAAAAAATTCCTCATTTTCTTAGAACAGTTTAAAAAATTGTTAAATATTGTTATCGGCCAGTGTTTTTCGACAGTAATTTCTGTCTCATTTAATGCCCATATTACACTTAAATTTACTTATACCTATATTTCAGGCATTATAGTAGCCACCAGTATAGACACTTTTACCACATTTGTTTTACATTAATATATAAAGATTCATGACACTTAACTTTCATTTTAAAAAATCCTTTATCTTTCGTTTTGTACATATTAAAATCGAACATTATAATTTACATTTCTTTACTTTTCCCAAAAAAAACAAACCACTTTTTTTACTTAAAAAGGACATAAATTTCGGTATATCGTTAAAACTATGCTATTTATAAATATATATTGCACTGTCCATACTCTTTGGCACTTCTCTGAAAAAACGTTTTCGTCCATTTCTTGGACTTCTTCAGTTTTCTTTTGGCGGCTCGCAGTTTCCTTTTCGACCTTTTGAGAAGAGAGAAATGATAGAAGAGAAATGATAAAAGGTCGAAAAGGAAACTGCGAGCCGCCAAAAGAAAACTGAAGAAGTCCAAGAAATGGACGAAAACGTTTTTTCAGAGAAGTGCCAAAGAGTATGGACAGTGCAATATATATTTATAAATAGCATAGTTTTAACGATATACCGAAATTTATGTCCTTTTTAAGTAAAAAAAGTGGTTTGGTTTTTTTTGGGAAAAGTAAAGAAATGTAAATTATAATGTTCGATTTTAATATGTACAAAACGAAAGATAAAGGATTTTTTAAAATGAAAGTTAAGTGTCATGAATCTTTATATATTAATGTAAAACAAATGTGGTAAAAGTGTCTATACTGGTGGCTACTATAATGCCTGAAATATAGGTATAAGTAAATTTATTGTTATCGGTATTGAATTCAGACCTCTCAGGGAGGGATTTCTGTGGCTCCAGGCAGGGGAGGGGTGTGTATTTTAGAGATCTGGGGGGTCAAATTGCACTTTCGTTCATTAAAAGGGATAAATCTCAAACCTTCTATATGGGGAAGAGGAGGATTCCCTCCTGGGCCACCCTCTGAATTCAACACCAATTGCTATATATGTATTAAATAAATTTAATTTCATTCTTTTGATATTCCTCATACTTTTCCACAGTCATTTAAATTCATAAATACATCAAATTTGCAGTTTTTTTTATTTAATATAGGTAAAAATAAAGTTAAATAGCAATTTTAATATTTCTAAAAAAATAAATAAATAAGAGGGTAAAATCTTTGTTTTTTAACACTGTCAAAATTTTTATTTTAATCAGATTTTTGAGATACAACAGGGGAAAGGCCACCATCGAAAACATCGGTTACAACTTAATACAGACCCTACTTAAAAGAAATAAAATTTCGTATTAAAATAATGTCTGCAAACTTCATGTGTGTACGTGTATTTAGACAACCACAATTTAAGACGTCTCATTTGAGAGAATTGAAAAATGTAGTAAACTTGTTTAAAAATTTCATGTATTTAGTTTCAAAATTGAAATTGTGAATGTGCAAGAAGTTTTCATTTAAAATGAAAAATTTGAGTATGCACTAAATGACATTTTAACAAAAAAATTCTCAGAATTTTTATCGATTCTTCTGCAGCATCAATTTTCTCATACTCTTTTTTTTTCATGATTTAGAAAAACAGATAAAGCATTACCTACTCCATGGCGAAGAAATAATGAAAACTCAGAATGAAAATACTTCATTCTCAAGTAACAAATATGTTTTGTATTTGTTATATATTTTTTCTGAACTAATTACATTTCTTTAAATTAAAATTCAAGAGAAATACATTACATTTTTTAAAAGTATGTAAGCATTTAGCTCAATATTTACTGTTAATAATATATTAATAAGTTCTGTTAATAATCAATTATATATATTATATTTTCTTTAAACAAACCAAAAATTTTTAGTATTTAATTTTTAGGATAAATCAAAAGAAAATAATGATAACATTTTATGATGTCAGATTTTAAATATGAAAGCAATTAAATAGGCATTCTTTTCAAGTGCAATAAAAACTTCTATTTTTAGGTAGGGTAGAATTAGGTATATTTTCTCTTCCCTTTAGCTTGAAGTAAAAACACACAAGATCATAAAAGTTTCATAATATTTATACCATTAGATTCTATTATATCTAAAACTTCTTACCTGATAACTTGTTCTGTCAAGTTTTGGTTTTAATGAAATAATAAATAGTACATTCAATCTAGTTGTTCTATGTCTGAGATCCATTGAATTCCTTATTATTTTTTATAGTAAATAAATGAAAAGCTTGCCATTAAACACATAAAAAATATATTAAAATCACTTCACATCATGATATTCTTTACAAAATACTTAATAAACTCCTGTAACTAAATCTATTTACATCTTCTATTCCAGTATGGATGTAATATTTTAAAATAATTATACAATTATTTTACTCGCTGCTTTAGAATGCATGAATTTTAAGTTTTAAACAATGCAATTGCTGAAGTACATACGTTTTAAATCACTGTTAAGAAAGAAAAAAATACTGTAAAATAACAACACCAACAAATACATTTAAAGTACTTTAATTTACATTTATAGACTTTTTTTTACATAACATTTGCGTTCTTACACATGTTGTAACTATGCCTTTAATACTCTTTCAATGTGTGCCCTTGATATAAGTTTCTTTCTCAACAGCATCTGAAACAAATAATTTTCAAAACATAAAAATTCAGAGTAAAATATCATTATGGCTAGAGGAGTTAAACAAAATTTTGTGTAAAAGAAAATAAGAGAATTTTTAATTTCTAACTTGGTATTGGTACTACTTTTATGTTAGTATATCAGGTGATAAATTGACAAAAATTCCTTTTATAGCCCTACTTTGTGTTGAATTCATTTAATTTTAAATATAAACCCTTCACTTATTTCATTTAAAATACATAATTTTCATTAAATTACATAAATGCCTTTTACTAATATCAGTTAAAATACAGAAAAAATAAAAAAATTCTCACACTGTCTTTTTAAAGAAGTTTTATAAAAACAAAAATTTATAAAGAAGACCACAAAGCAAAATATTTAATTTCATGATCAAAGTATTATTTCTAATTTCCATAGCAAAAAATAAAAGCTGTCACTGACGAGAAAAAAATTGCGGTTGGCAGGATTTGCACCTGGCAAACATAAAAGTTCCCAATCTTTTTACTTAAATAAATAAAAAAATGTATGCATAAAAAATTACTTGAGAATTAACATATGTAAGAAAATTTGAATTGCTTTGCCATATTTAACGTTAATCACATAATCAAATTTATTATGCTTCATTAAGGCTCCCAGTTAACGTGCATCTTCTATTTCCCCCTTGATTGGAACTTTTATCTTAAACAGTTTATTTGTAAGTTACGTCATCAAGATCATAATTAAAATTAATTTAAAAAATATAAAATATTAAAAGCTTTTTTAATCTAAACAAAGTGATTTTCACTTTACATGAATGTAAAAAAGAAGAAAAAGCCAGCTTTTAAAAGTTTAGCCTTTCAGTCTCAGAATTTTGAGAGTAACTTTTCCAATTTAATTTAACACCAATGGTTGCAGTATATCATGTCTCTGTTCAAATTATTTTTCAGTTGCATTTGACTATTTTCCAAAACTAGTTAAAAAAAAAAAAAAAAATACAAAGAGTTTTAATCAATAATCCCTGCAGTTTAAAAACAAATTTGGATTGTGTTATAGATCCCATCTACATAGTATTGTTTGTGAAGTATATAAAGGATGCAATTTTAAAGGAACAAATTATTGTGGTTCTGGCATTATTATAAATGTTATTTTTAAATCTTTCATTCTACAAAAATTGGTAATTTTTATAAAAAATTAGCAAATTACCCCCCCCCCCCCCCCCCCCCCGACTTACAAAAGACGCTTTTGTATGATGTCAGTATTAACATTTCGGTTAGAAACTGACCAAACAACATTTGCTCTGTTTCATTTTTTCTTAAATATAAATCACAGATTTTGGTCTCAGAAATTTTTTATAAAGTTACTTTCACTTTCTAAACCGGTTCTGAAAATGAAAGTGTCATTCTAAAAAATATCTGCAACTCAAATTGAAAAAGTAAAAAAGGTGCGATGTAGAGATGGAAACTCGGCTATCCAATACAAAAAAAATTATATTAAAATGTCGAAATGCAAACGAGATATTAGAAAAATCCTTCCCCAAATGATTCACATTAGCTCTTGAGTGCCTTCGCTGGCAGGGACAGGAGCCTTAAGGTTCCCAGTTGACATACATTTTCTATCACTTCGCCCCTCCCCCCTTGATTGGAACTTTTATCTTAAACAGTTTATTTGTAAGTTGCGTCGTCATGATCATAATTAAAATTAATTTAAAAAATATAAAATAAAAACTTTTAAATTTCTCAAAAAACAAAATGATTTTCACTTTATATGAATGTATTCTAAAAAAAGAAGAAAAAGCCAGCTTTTAAAAGTTTAGCGTTTCAGTCTCAGAATTTTGAGAGTAGCTTTTCCAACTTAATTTAATACCAATTTTTGTAATATATCATGTCTCTGTTGAAATTATTTTTCAGTTGCATTTGACTAATTTCCAAGAGAACTAGTTAAAAAAATAATAATAATACAAAGAGTTCAATCAATATCCCTGCAGTTCAAAAACAAATTTGGATTGTGTTATAGATCCCTCATCTACATAATATTGTTTTTTAAGTATATAAATGATGCAATTTTAAAGGAACAAATTATTGTGGTTTTGGCATTATTATAAATGTTATTTTTAAATCTTTCATTCTATAAAAATTAGCAAATTACCCCTCCCCCCCCCCCTTTCAAAAGACGCTTTAGTATGATTTCAGTATTTAACATTTTGGTTGGAAACTGACTTCAAACAACATTTGCTGTGCTTCATTTTTTCTTATATATCATAGAAAATGTTACCCCCACATATAATATTAAAACACTTAGCTGTGAGATATCAAAATAGAAAATACAACATCTAGCAATTGTTTGTTTAGAGTAGGTTACTAACAGGGCTACAAAAAAGCCGGCTAAAATTTAAAAAAAGCCACGCCTGTGGCTTTTACTGGTTTTAACCGGCTTTTTTTGGCCATAATTGGCTTTTATACAATGAAACATTGTAATTATACACTACACATTTTAAAGTGCTTTTAATTAGTTTTAATGACATTTAATTGATTTAGAATTTAATAAGTAACCCAATTTCTCAATAATGAAGACATTAATACTGGAATAAAACTTAGATGGTTTTGCGAGTGATTTGTAGTTAGAATTGCAAATATGTTAGGTAAATTTGAAAAGTGCCATACCAACTGCTTTATCTGGTTTACACTGACTGACCCTTAACCCCCCCCCCCCCCCAAATTTTTTCATTTTTACAGCTTTATAAAATTAAAGAGGACAATGGTTACTTAGTTACATGCTTTATTACTTAATTAATTTTAAGAACTATTAATATACAAGTCTTATTTTATTTCTAGTAAACATTTAAAATTATGCATAGTCATAATAAAAACGTCATTTTCTCACTATTAAAAATATTATGAATAGCATATGCATGAATATGCTTAGCAACAAGCTTTTCAAAATTTTATTTATTTTTTTGGAGTCTAACTTATATTCTTTTCAATATTTATGTATATATTTTTTCAGACATAATGCCTTCACAGTTGCTTTCTAGCAGTTATAAAGACTTATTTATTTGAGAAAATTTAATAGAAATTTATAATTTACTCAGTAGAAAATATTTATAAACGTATTATAAATTAATTGATCCAAATTTAAAACGAATTAGCTGTAAACCAACTTTAAAAAATAAAACCCGGCTTTTTTTCAATAAAAGCCAGCTTTTTAAAAGTGGTTACCCCCCCCCCCCCCCCCCCCCGCCAAAAAAAAAAAAAAAAAAAAGGCGGCAAACCTGGTTTCTCACCAAAATGACATCACAATTGAACGCATATAATATATAATTTTCAATTCCCACATATTTAGTTTTGATATAACTGCCAAGTCTAAACCCAAACCAAAACTACATTTTACTTTAAGTTTTAGATTCTCAATATACATGTTAATAAATAATAATTAATTTTCTCAATATATTTATTAATGAAAATTATAAAACATGGATTTTCACTTACTTATAAAAGTTGTTTTCGACTAAATTTGTTGCAAAAAATTATTTATATTTTCTTTGTAAAGTTTAATTTAATTAATATATAGATACATTTGAACTAAAAATAGTTAAATGTTTTTTTATGATTATCATTTGATTACATTAAAATTGCATTTATGTCAATAAAAAAAAAATCAATTGTAATTTAATTATAATCAATTAAAAAAAATCAATTATAATTTTGCTGCAGAAAAGTATAATTAAAGAATATATAACAGGGAGATACAAATATGCATAGACTTGATATGAATTTTTATTGTTATGGACCCTTATTCAGAAATACTTAAAAAACTTACCAATTTTGAAATTTAATTTCTTTAACATTTTATGTAGAACTGAGCTTTGAATGCTGGATGTTTGCAGTATCTTTTTAACCTTCATTTATCCATGCTGGGGCTTTTTGGATCCTACAGTTTGTGCCTAAAAAAAATAAATAAAATAACTGAAGATACAAAAGTCAAATCAATTCAAAATAAAATTTAATATAAATGATCACACGTGGCATTAAGCAGCTTCTATTATCTTTACATTCGATCTAAACAAATTCAAAGAAATTAAAGTACGAGGGCCGTTTTTTTTTCAACCTCCGATGGGCCATAAAAAAAAGACAAGCATATATAGAAAGATCATTTTATTACTAAAAGTTATGTACACTTATGGTTATTTTTCAACATAATCACCTTGTAAATTGAGGCACTTGTTGTACCTGTGGACAAGCTTTCCAATACCCTCTTCATAAAAAGTGTCCGCCAATGAATTCAGGTGATTCTTGACGCTGTCTTGAAGCTCCACGTTACTTTGAAAACGCTTCCCTCCTAGCCACTTTTTAAGTTCAGGGAAAAGATGGTAGTCACTCGGATCTAGGTCGGGACTGTATGCCGGGTGATCGAAAATTTCCCACTGAAAATGCTGAAGTAGACGTTGGGTTACAGCAGCAGTGTGAGGATGGGCGTTGTCATGGATCAGAACAATTCCAGAAGTCAGCATGCCTCTTCTTTTGTTCTGAATGGCTCTGCGTAACCGTCGTAAAGTTTCACAATAAACAGCTGAAGTAATCGTCGTCCCTGGCTGCATGAACTCAACAAGCAACACACCTTTTTGATCCCAGAACACTGTAGCCATAATCTTTGTGTTGTTAAAGGTTTGTTTGAACTTTTTTGGTCTGTTTGGCGAGTTCGTATGCATCCATTGTTGAGATTGACGTTTTGTTTCAGGTGTGTCATACTGAACCCAGGTCTCATCACCTGTCACAATTGATTTCAAAAAGTCTTCTCCTTCAGCGTCATAACGGGTGAGAAATGTCAAGGCTGAGCCCATTCGTCGTGTTTTGTGGTTGTCCGTCAACATCTTTGGGACCCAGCGAGCACAAATTTTTCTGTAGCCTAAATGTTCCGTCACAATAGTGTACAGAGAAGACCTCGAGACTTCTGGAAATTTTATGGACAAATCATTTATAGTGAACCTTCGGTTTCCTCTAACTTCTTCGTCCACTCGTTGAACAAGGTTGTCTGTGGCTACAGACTTGCGTCCTTGACCTCCTTCATCATGCACATCGGTTCGGCCATCTTTAAATTTTCGGCACCATTCACGCACAACACCATCGCTTATAAAGCTTTCTCCATACACTCGGCTCATTCTTCGATGAATTTCAGCTGCACTATTCCCTTCAGCTTGCAGGAATCGAATAACACTTCGCAATTCGCACTTGGCGGGAGAATCAATTAAGGCAGCCATGTTTACGTGGCTACAACTCGCCTCACAATGGCGTCAATGAAAAGGCAGTCAAAGAAGGTGATGTGGGGAACATGCGCCGTCGCTCTATGCGCATACCGACTTCCTGCCGCTCGCCTAACGTTGATGCTGTGCAATCGGAGGTTGAAAAAAAAACGGCCCTCGTACTTCTCCATTATTCCATCGCAGGGTTCATTTATTTTAAATCAATTTAGTTTTAATCGTGATTTAAATCAATGGATTTTTTTTTTAATTATGTTTAAATAAATTCAAGATGTAAACAAACATATTAATGTTTTTAAATATATTTAGTTTTATATAATACAGATAATGAATCAGTTTTTAAAAAGATAAGGCTTTTAAGCTTTATAAGATTAAAATTTTTGTCAAGTAAAGTACAATGTAATAGAAAAAATGGTTTCAAATTTAATTTGAATCAAATTGTAAAATAAACTAGCAACAGTAAGGAAATCTAAGCAGGAATATATTAAATATAGGAATATTTATTTTGATTACTTAATATACTAGTATTTAGAAAAACTTCTGCAAGTTTAAGTAAAATAAAATTATATGACTTTGCTCGTTACAAACAAGCATTGTGACTAACAGATTAATTATCTCATCTTTTGCATTATGCAGGAGAGAAACTAACAAGCTGTGAGAAAATAATCAACATTATTGTTTGCTTAAGAAATTCTTGACTTTAGTGATACCTATTACATTAAAATTTGAACCATTAATTTTCATGTCTGTGTATATAATTTTATAAATAAAGTCATAAAATAATAATATTGTGTGAGGTTTAAAAAAAAAATAAAATAAAAAGCTCTACCCATTGACAACTTTTCATTAAAAAAAAAACATAATAATAATAAAAACTATTGTATCTTAACAAACTGTATGTAATGCCTAATAAACAAATGGAAGTACTTTTCCGTTATAAAGACACCACTGTCGCCAAGCATAATAGTTGGCACAAAATGAAAATCACGTGAATTGAAACATTTGAAAAATTAAAGAAAAAATTGATAGTACAGTGAGCATTTTAAAAATATAACATTTGAAAATTACAGACTTTTTCAAACTATTTTATTAAATCACAAATATATACTTAAAATAAGTGAATAAATAACTGTTATTCAATAAAGTAATAAAATAAAACTCATATTAAACTTCTGGCATAAAATTACAAATATCTTAGAAATATCGCATGGTTATTTTCAATAAAAATCCTTTTCACGATCAGGGTTGAAATAATTAGCGCATTGGAAAAGCCCCACTTTTTAAAGTGTCAGCTATCAATAATTTTAAACAACAAAATTAATGAAAACAGAAAAAGGAATCTTGGATATTTGACCCTTTTCATTAAAATTTAAAAAAAACTATTCTATCGTAACAAACTCCAATTTTAAAATTTGTAATACACAGTAAACAAATGGAAGAATGAAGCCATTGGACACCCCCCCCCCCTCTCCCCTGCACAAAAAAAACCAAAATAAAAAATTTGGAAAAGACTCACTCACTAAAGTTTCAGCTATCAATAATGTTAAACAATAAATTAACAATATCTTAAAACAGAAAAAGAAATCTTGGATATTTATTTGTTTACATTATTTTCTTAATTATCTCTATCGGCTAGTGAATGTTTGTAATGGTCAGTTGAAATGGATCTATTGTAGGTAACTATGAATCACAAATTTTTCAAGCTCTTTCTCATTTAATATCATAGTGCCACCATTTAAAAGCTTTACTCTTATGTTAATTAATGAAATAATTAGTAAACCAATAAAACACCATTAAAAATATAGAAAAAGGTCAAATTAAAAATTCCCTGATGACAAACACATATAAGATATCACATATAAGATGACATAAACACATCATATATAATATTATGGATTAAAATAACATCTGACATCAAGTGAATGTAACGCTACAATCATATATCTTTGGCATTTAATCCTATTTTAGCCAAAGTTATTTTTATTGAAAGCAGTCGACTAGATAATGGAGGAGTACCGAAAAAGCTACCATCATCATCAAACTATAAAATTGAATGCCAAAATTACATGATCGTAGCGGCACATTTACTTGATCTCAAATGTGTTTATATCTGTTTTTAATGATGTTTTACTGATTTATTAGATATTTTGTTGATTAAAATAACAATTATGTTTTTAAACAGCAACAAAATGATATTAAAAGAGGAAAAACTATTGAACAAATTTTATGATGCATAGTTTCATATAATAGATTTGTTTCAATTGATATCGCTTAAACATTCACCAGACGAGAGGGACAGTTAGGAAAAATAATGTATTAAATATCCAAGATTTTTATTTCAGTTTTCAATATTAGTATATTATAAAATATATCGTTTAAAATTGATAGTTAGCAAATTAGTAAGCAGAGCTTTTCTGATTTTTTTTTTTTTTTTTAACTTCAATGATAACATTCTTACTTTTTATTTATTAGTTGTTGAAATTTTTTGGCAATAATTTTTTTTTTAAGAAAAGTGATTGATGGGATAACAGAGAAGTACTGAAATTAATAATGAGTTTAGACATCCAGTTAAAATTATTACAAAAGTACCAATAAAAATTAAAAAATAAAAATGCTATGTCTGAAAAATGGTATTATTTACTTTCAGTTTTAAGATCATGTACACTTGCAGACCCAGAAGCAGAATTTTCTGCGTCAGTCTGCAGCAAACTAAAATTTATCTGCGACTCAATAAGCCTACTATCATAAGAAATGACAAAAACACTTAAAGTAATCAAAATTTCCCTTTATAAAGAAAATATAATATAAGGACACAATAAATACAATAAATCTAGCAACTTAAGCAAATTTCAGCTATTTTTTAACCCCAGCATTTCTTTTTAACTTGGTGGATTAATCTGCAAAGTTTAATATAATCTACAATGCCTGCTGCACTGTTTCTGCTACTGGGCTTGCAGAACTAACAAAATATATGGGATGGAGCAAGAATTAGAAAAAAATTTGCTACCAGGCCTAGTGTTTACTACTGTAAACAGAAAATAAATACAGGGAAGAATACTTTAAATAAAATAAATAAAACAATGTGATTATTACATGATTCAAAAACATTTATTACTAAACAGGTGCAAATATTTGCACCTACATGATGTTTCAACTTGAGATATAGAGTGTTTCTTATATTTTGAACTATTTTTTCAAGAGAAATTGCATTAACATGTTTAGTATAGTAGTGATTGTTAAAAAAAAAAGTGATTTTTATGTATGGTAAACAAAGAAACATTAACTTTAAATGATTTTATGGATTAAAAATTTAAAAATCACGTTCAATTGGAACATTCAATTGGATTACGATGATTGAATAACCTGTTTTCCTAAAGAAATAAGGAAGTTCTATAATTTTTTAAAGCTCTAGGGCACACGGATTTTGAAATACTGCAATACTGCGATTCGTCGAAGAGTTTTATGAGATATTTTTACAAAAATAGGGGTACATTTCACTATATTAAAAAAAGAAAGCAAGGTGTATTTTGCCAATTTTAAAAAGACAGGTGCAGCGTCTTTAAATAATGACTTAGAGGTAACACAGACAAGGCTAAAATGTTATTTATAATGAAAAACAGATGAAATAAGCTATTCTAAAAATCTTTTCTTTGAAAATATGACAGATTTTAAACACATCAAAACAACAAACAACACAGAAATGCAACATAAAAACCCAATAGAAAGCAACTGTGACACATTTTTTAAAATGAAGAATTAAAACAGTGTACTTTATCTTTTTTTCAGGGGTGCTGTGTGTCTCACTGAACTCCCCCCATCAAAAAAAAGCAAGCTAAAAACCAGCTATATATACTTTTTTAATACAGTATATATGTATAAATGAAGGCAAATTGAAGCTGTTAAAGTGTCACACAGGGTCCCCAACTGGATCTTTGCTATTGGGCCACATGTAGGCTTAGTTAGAAAATTTAAAAATCCTTATCTTATACAAAATTAATTTTATAAGCAGGTTATTCTTGGAATGAAATATACTTTACGAGTATTTTTATTAGATTTTTTAAAGATAAATAAATTTAATGGTTAAATAGATTTAAAAGTTGAATTTAAAGCTTTATGAATATTTTTACTTGTTCATCATCACCAAAATGAATGTTTAATGTATTTTTATATCTAACACAACACCCAAACAATGGGTCATAAACAATGTTTTGATGACTCACGAAATGACCTACCTTTAAAAATAATACTATTTCAGTAAAAATATAATGAACAAAGGTTTGTTTTACGATCATACAACATTATTATTTCGAGTATTTATATGAAAAATGCTTATAACTGTTTATATGTTTTCTATGAAAGTTTGCCTGTCTCATGGTATAGATTACGACAAAAGCCTTATATTTTAGTGAAAACTCAAAAGTTCACTCTAAAAAGTTAAGATTCGAAAGTTTACTTACCTTTAGGATAAATGCAATCCTCATTAAAAGAAATAAGTAATAGAACACAGTTGTTTAAAAAAAATCTTTCGTTTCAACAACAACCGGACAGAGCAGTTGAAGTCAGAATTTCTTGCGCATGCGTACAGGTGACACGGATGTTCTCAGGACAACACCGGACGATCGTGGATGGTTCGTCCGGATTCTGGCGTCCTGCGAACGTCCAAATTAGGCTCTGTACAGGATCTGACGGGTATCGGACCTCTCGGCTCTATATAGGACCATATAGGACGTCCGGAGGCAGTCTTTGGTTGTATGGGGTCTAGCGATTGCTTTAAGGCGCTTTTATTTCTTTTCTACTCATCCCAGAAATTCGAAATTAGTACCACAAGACGGGGGGATAAATCAGCTTTCAGAAATTATAAAAATTATCTCGATCGTACCATAAAAACTTTGAAATTCGTTAAAAATCGAGAAAAAAATCTTTTATTTTCCTTCATTTGTGAAGGCGACAGATGTCTGATGAATTGAATTTTCAGCGATAACCAGAAAATATAAAACAGGTGCTGTCTTGCGGTCAGAAACACTCAGAATTTAGAATTTTTATATAAGGCCAAATTTAAATATCGATTTTCGAGCTATGATTTTTATGCCATCCGACGTAAAATTTCATTCTCTTTCAGAATATGTCTTTATTTTTTAATTTCGACAATCAGAAGTGAAGAAAACTAATTTTTTGGTAATTAAAACCAGAATTGCATTTTTTGCACGGCAGGCCAAGTGACACGGAAAGAAAAAGAGTTACATTTTTACCCGGTAGCAGAAAGTGGGTGACGTGCGTCGCAGATTTATTTTGGACCTTGCAGATAAATTTGCAAACTTGAAAAAAAAAGTATTTTCTTTAAAAAAAAAAAAAAAATAAAAAATAAGTAAGAAAATTCTGACAAAAAATATCGTGAATTCGACACGTAATAAGAATTTTATGAATTTAAGGTGAGCTGAATTTGTGTGTGTGTGTGTGGGGTGTGGGGGGGGGGGGAGCAAACAAGTGCTCCGTGAAAAAAATGGCTAATCTGATTTTTAAAAAAAACTTTACGCATTTGGTTACGTCTATTTATTAATTACATGCATTATCATTTAGCTTTTATTACCGTTTATTTGTTAGGTCCCAGACTATCAAAGCTTGATAGCTAATGTGTCCGCATGTTCTGTATGTACGTATGTATATACGTAACGCGATAATTCTTGATAGAAATATCCGTTTTGTTTTAAACTTTGTATAATATATAAAAAAATGAAATATGGGAGTGGATAATTTTCAGGGGGACGCATTCCTAAATATAATAGTGCTGCTATTTATGTAGGAATTATTAATTTTCTATTAACAATTTTGATTTGTTAATTTAAGGATAAAGTGTTTTGAAAGAGATATTAAACGAAATCCTCTGCATATCACACTTACCCACTTGTTTTCTTTAGGATAAAATAATGCATAATTCAGGATTTTTTTATGGTTTTCTGGCTGGTTTTCTCTTTACGTCCGGAAATTCGGTTCAAAACTCCAATTGATGGTATTTTCTGAAAGATCATTTACGTTTACCAAAGAATGGAAAACGTACTTCGATTACATAGTTTCTGAATAACAACACCTGCCTATTCCATGCTTTTCCGAGCAAAAATAAATGAAAACTTGTGTCATAAAGTTGACCCTTTGGATTTGAGACCAGCCTTAAGTACAATTGAAGAATATGGTAAAAAAGGAAATATGCTTTAGATAAATCGAAGCAGAAAACGTGACATTTTTTTCTTCATTCTTCTATCAAAATACTATAATAAATTACATAAAATTTTGTATTTAATATTTTGAAAGTAAAAACATTATATAAAAATACTGAATATTTTTATTTAGGTCTTTAAGGGGAGCCCACTTTGAAAATGTGAAAAATTAAAAGCATTCGAATTAAAATAAACATTAAAATCAGTGTTTAATTTAAATTTTTGTATTGCTAAATTATCTGGATTCATCTTAAACCAGAATGAGTGGGATAGTATCAAAAGTGTTTTTCGCTAAGAATGGCGGTTGACTTTCAGAATGTTTCTCTGATAACGGGTTCCGAGCTCCCCAATTAATTACTTTTTTCACACTACATTTGAGGTTGTTTCAGAGCTTTGATAGTCAAGAACGAAAAGAGTGGGAAAAACGAGTTATCTGGAATTGCCCTGGAAACTAGTGGACTATAACAGTTTACCGCCAGTTGAAAAAAAAATGAACTATTAATGTTACTAGATTTAAACAGCTCTAAAATCTAACCGATGATTAAGATGTCGCATACGAATTATTTTTTCAATCAATCCCTTTCAAATTTCTCCTGTATGCTAATTTTGTTTTTTTTCCCTCTTAATAAATGTGTATCAGTATGAAAAAGAAGAAATAATTATCAAATGAATTATCAAGGGGAAATGTCAAAAAAGCTCGCCCAATTTGAGGACAATCTATACTAATAAAAAAAAGTTTCGCTTTGTGTGTGTGTCTGTCTGTGTGTATGCGATGGCTAGCAAAATCTAGCGTAAGTACGAAGCTGACAATTTTTATGAAAGTAGTCCAAAGTCTCTTCTGATGCACCTCAGATTCAGAATTTTAAAATTCTAATAATTAGTTGAGTTATTAATTAAAATTCGCAAATCACTCTCATTAATAACTCATCCCGGCCCTTGCGAAAGGGAAAAAGTGATGGCGCATGCGCAGAAGCCTTATTTATGTATCGGGAGAAAATGAAGTTCAAAAAGAAGGAATTTCAGGAGTATTTTGTCATTATTTATTAACTTACATCAGTCAAACTGCTTAGTAAAGTTAAAAACGGATGACATATTCTATAAGATCGTACTCTTATGTCTCAAATGCCGCAATCAATTGAACAAAATATCACAGTTAATCCTGTGAATTTTTTTTTCCAAAAAGGCTCGTTTTTTCCGTGAAGCGTTTTTTTGTCCTGTTGCAGCGCCCCTCGAGGACACAATTTTAGAGGTACCGACAAATTATAAATGTGCTCTCAAAGCTAAAACTTTCTAATCGATGGTTTTAAAAAATATGAATTTTAACCTTTTCAAATACACTGGCGAACTCAGGTCACTTCGCGTTTTATGGAGACGATATTTTTTTAACCCTAAAAGTAACAAAACGTCCATACTTTAACACACTTTACTTTTTACTTTACACACTATACTTTTTTTTTTCTGTTTAGAGCATCTCTATAGACCAAATTTACATAACCTACAAAATTTTTGAAACGTTCGGACGGGTATAAAATATTTTTTACAAGATAAAATATGTGAAAAATTCGATGGAAATAAAAAATCTGAGTGTTTCGTCCCTTCAGGGCACAATTTTAGAGGTACCGACAAACCAAAAATATGTTCTTAAAGGTGAAACATTCGTCTAATCGATGCTATAATCGACTTTAAAAAATAAGAATTTTAACCCTTTCAAATATACCGGCACGGAGGTCACTTCGCGCCTCACGGTGACGATATTTTTTCTATGCTAAAAGTAACTAAAGGTGCGTATTTTAACAGAAACTTTTTAGAGCATTTGGATAGACCAGATTTACGTCACCTGCAAAAATTTCGAAACGTTCGAACGAGTATAAATATTTTTATAAACTAAAATATATGAAAATATCTACGAAATCAATAAAAACCTGGGTGTTTTTGCGCGGTAAAAAAAAGACGTCTTAATTTAAGTGTATGTGTGTGGTGATAGGAAGGGAGGGTATAAATATTTTTAAAAAATGGCCTTAAAATTTTTGCCCCCCCCCCCCCAGTCTTAGAGCCCAAGTTACGCCTATGAATTTCGTGATTCTTAACTGACTGACGAAATTTGTAATTTTTTCCTGCTGAAAATTGACGAAATCAACGATTTTTTAATTGCTATAAACTGACGAAACTCACGATTTTTCCGCGGCTGATCAACGAAATTGGCAATTTTTGGCGCCTCATCGGCAAAATTCGTGATTTTTCTGTGCCTGATTAGCGAAATTTGAGACTTTTCCGCACCAAATTGGCAAAATTCGGGATTTTCCCACACTCGATCAACGAAATTTGAGATTTTTGCGCGCCCAATAAACGAAATTCGTGATTTTTAACTGACTATGACGAAATTTGTAATTTTTCCCGCGATAAACTGACGAAACTCGCAATTTTTTCGCAGACGATCAACGAAATTTGAGATTTTTTTCACTCATAATCGAGAAAATTCGCAATTTTTCCGAACCTGATCAACGAAATTCGCGATTCTTAACTGAATGACGAAATTTGTAATTTTTTCCCCGCGAAAAATTGACGAAATTTGCGATTTTTTCTCGTGATAAAATGACGAAACTTGTTTTTTTTCCGAATCCGACCAACGAAATTTGGAATTTTTAAGCACCTCATCAAAATTCGCGATTTTCCCGCACTCAATCAACGAAATTCGTGATTTTTCTGCACCCGATCAATAAAATTCGTAATTCTTATCTGACTCCGACAAAATTTGTAATTTTTCCCGCGGGAATTTGACAAAATTTGCGATAAACTGACGAAACTCGCGATTTTTCTGGATCCATAAACGAAATTTGCAATGCTTTCCAGCGAGAAATTGACAAAAATTGCGATTTTTCCCAGTTATAAATTTCCGAAATTCGAGGGCCACAAGTTAACCCATCGCGGGCCACAGCTTGTGCATCCCTAGTCTAGAAGAAAGGTTTTCTTTTAGATGCTATAAGAAAATTGTTTTAAATATGATGTAGTTTTCTCCACTAAATGCTTTTTGCACCTAATAATTGACTTATTTTAAAGATTTCTTTCTTTTTTTAATATTAGCAGGTAAATATATTTTTCAATTGAAATTCTAAACATTATTATTTGGGCTTTTTTTAAATCTGGCAACGGCAGGTTAAAAAAAAATGGCTTTTAAGAAATTGAAATGATTGCAATACTTTTCTTTAATTTTTTTCGGTATTTATCATAATTAGCTATATTTTGATTGTTTTGTTTTCCTGGGAAATCCAATTTTTTTTTTAGTAACATTAGCCAGTGATGTAACTAGGCTTTTGAAATCCTGGGTCACTGAGACCCAAACCCAAAAAACTGGGTCCTCATTTTAGAAATGAGATGAATTTGATGTATGATCTTTCAAGAAAAAAAATTATGCATCCTGTATCGCATTTTTTTAATGCATCACTTCTCCAAATTTTTGTTTAAATGATGCGCTATAACACATCCCCAGCATCACTTATTAACTTTAAAAAGTGTAATTATAGATACATAACTATTGTACTTTTTATTTTCATTTCTTGCCAAACAATTTATAGTTTAGCTACTGCCAACTACTTTTCAAAATTACTAGCTGATCTGCCCAACTTTATCTATGCCTGGAATTAAAAAAAAAAAAAAAAAAAAAAAAAAAAAAAAAAAAAAAAAAAAAAAAACTGATTACAATTTGAAAAAGCCATGCTGGTTTTAGTTTTTGCCAGATTTTTTTGGCCAAAATTGGCTTTTACACAGTGAAGCATTTTAATTATAAACTGCACATTTTTAAGTGTTTTATAATTAGTTTTAAAGACATATAGTTTAGTTAAAATTTAATAAAACTAACTTTTCTATAATAAAGACATTAATATTAGAATAACACATAGATGGAGCTGCTAGTGATTTGCAGTCGGAATTACAAATTTGTCAGCTAAATTTTAAATGGATATGAAATTAATAAATACAGTAAAACCTCCCTAAAGCGAGCATGTTCAGTTCCAGTAACAATTGGTCGTTCCTAGAGGTGGTCTCTTAATGGAGGTCCTGTTTAAATCTAAGATTTCAATTGTTGAAAAAAGATAACAATTAAGGTTACTAATATTTATTTTTCACATTAGGGAAAAATATGAAAATTTAAGTATAAAAAAAGAAGTTAATTATATAAGTTAATTAGTGCAGAGTTTAAGAAAGGAATTCATTAACGTTTGCTTTGATTTTATGGTTTTATATTCTATAACTTTTACTCCCAAGTCCTTTCAAAGTTTAGTAAATAAATACAATTTTTTTTTTTTTTTTTTTTTTTTTTTTAGACGGGAACAAATTATGACGATATCATTAATTTATCTATTTCTTTGAGAGTTTCCTGACAGAATAGAGCAAGGGAGTTTATCGACCGTCATCCTTAATTTGTCATTAGAGTTAAATTCATTGCCTAAAAAGGCACAAAGAGGTTTAAACACTTAAAAATTACCAGAATAAATAAAATCAGGGTTCCTACACAATTCTGGTAAAAAAATTCCCTGACTTTTCCAGGTTTTTCCCTGACCCCAGAAATAAGTAATTGTATGCAGGGCTTCTTCACATCTGTAATATCCATTTGTAACCATACAACACTTTATGAAGACTAACTGTTCTTTCTTGATAAATGGAAAATTTTGACAAAATTCATAAATTTTTTGACACGAGCGAAATTCGCGATTTTTTCACGCTATAAATTGACGAACTCACTATTTTTCTGCAGCCGATCACCGAAATTTGAGATTCTTCCGCGCCTGATAGGCCAAATTTCGTGATTTTTTTGCCCCAATCAACGAATTTCGTGATTCTTAACTGACTGACGAAATTTGTAATTTTTTCCTGCTGAAAATTGACGAAATCAACGATTTTTTAATTGCTATAAATTGACGAAACTCACGATTTTTCCGCGGCTGATCAACGAAATTGGCAATTTTTGGCGTCTCATCAGCAAAATTCGTGATTTTTCTGTGCCTGATTAGCGAAATTTGAGACTTTTCCGCACCAAATTGGCAAAATTCGGGATTTTCCCACACTCGATCAATGAAATTTGAGATTTTTGCGCGCCCAATAAACGAAATTCGTGATTTTTAACTGACTATGACGAAATTTGTAATTTTTCCCGCGATAAACTGACGAAACTCGCAATTTTTTCGCAGACGATCAACGAAATTTGAGATTTTTTGCACTCATAATCGAGTAAATTCGCAATTTTTCCGAACCTGATCAACGAAATTCGCGATTCTTAACTGAATGACGAAATTTGTAATTTTTTCCCCGCGAAAAATTGACGAAATTTGCGATTTTTTCTCGTGATAAAATGACGAAACTTGTTTTTTTTCCGAATCCGACCAACGAAATTTGGAATTTTTAAGCACCTCATCAAAATTCGCGATTTTCCCGCACTCAATCAACGAAATTCGTGATTTTTCTGCACCCGATCAATAAAATTCGTAATTCTTATCTGACTCCGACAAAATTTGTAATTTTTCCCGCGGGAATTTGACAAAATTTGCGATAAACTGACGAAACTCGCGATTTTTCTGGATCCATAAACGAAATTTGCAATGCTTTCCAGCGAGAAATTCACAAAAATTGCGATTTTTCCCAGTTATAAATTTCCGAAATTCGAGGGCCACAAGTTAACCCATCGCGGGCCACAGCTTGTGCATCCCTAGTCTAGAAGAAAGGTTTTCTTTTAGATGCTATAAGAAAATTGTTTTAAATATGATGTAGTTTTCTCCACTAAATGCTTTTTGCACCTAATAATTGACTTATTTTAAAGATTTCTTTCTTTTTTTAATATTAGCAGGTAAATATATTTTTCAATTGAAAATCTAAACATTATTATTTGGGCTTTTTTTAAATCTGGCAACAGCAGGTTAAAAAAAATGGCTTTTAAGAAATTGAAATGATTCCAATACTTTTCTTTAATTTTTTTCGGTATTTATCATAATTAGCTATATTTTGATTGTTTTGTTTTCCTGGGAAATCCAATTTTTTTTTTAGTAACATTAGCCAGTGATGTAACTAGGCTTTTGAAATCCTGGGTCACTGAGACCCAGACCCAAAAAACTGGGTCCTCATTTTAGAAATGAGATGAATTTGATGTATTTAACACAAAATATGCCTCTTTTGCGATCTTTCAAGAAAAAAAATTATGCATCCTGTATCGCATTTTTTTAATGCATCACTTCTCCAAATCTTTGTTTAAATGATGCGCTATAACACATCCCCAGCATCACTTATTAACTTTAAAAAGTGTAATTATAGATACATAACTATTGTACTTTTTATTTTCATTTCTTGCCAAACAATTTATAGTTTAGCTACTGCCAACTACTTTTCAAAATTACTAGCTGATCTGCCCAACTTTATCTAGGCCTGGAATTAAAAAAAAAAAAAAAAAAACTGATTACAATTTGAAAAAGCCATGCTGGTTTTAGTTTTTGCCAGATTTTTTTGGCCAAAATTGGCTTTTACACAGTGAAGCATTTTAATTATAAACTGCACATTTTTAAGTGTTTTATAATTAGTTTTAAAGACATATAGTTTAGTTAAAATTTAATAAAACTAACTTTTCTATAATAAAGACATTAATATTAGAATAACACATAGATGGAGCTGCTAGTGATTTGCAGTCGGAATTACAAATTTGTCAGCTAAATTTTAAATGGATATGAAATTAATAAATACAGTAAAACCTCCCTAAAGCGAGCATGTTCAGTTCCAGTAACAATTGGTCGTTCCTAGAGGTGGTCTCTTAATGGAGGTCCTGTTTAAATCTAAGATTTCAATTGTTGAAAAAAGATAACAATTAAGGTTACTAATATTTATTTTTCACATTAGGGAAAAATATGAAAATTTAAGTATAAAAAAAGAAGTTAATTATATAAGTTAATTAGTGCAGAGTTTAAGAAAGGAATTCATTAACGTTTGCTTTGATTTTATGGTTTTATATTCTATAACTTTTACTCCCAAGTCCTTTCAAAGTTTAGTAAATAAATACAATTTTTTTTTTTTTTTTTTTTTAGACGGGAACAAATTATGACGATATCATTAATTTATCTATTTCTTTGAGAGTTTCCTGACAGAATAGAGCAAGGGAGTTTATCGACCGTCATCCTTAATTTGTCATTAGAGTTAAATTCATTGCCTAAAAAGGCACAAAGAGGTTTAAACACTTAAAAATTACCAGAATAAATAAAATCAGGGTTCCTACACAATTCTGGTAAAAAAATTCCCTGACTTTTCCAGGTTTTTCCCTGACCCCAGAAATAAGTAATTGTATGCAGGGCTTCTTCACATCTGTAATATCCATTTGTAACCATACAACACTTTATGAAGACTAACTGTTCTTTCTTGATAAATGGAAAATTTTGACAAAATTCATAAATTTTTTGACACGAGCGAAATTCGCGATTTTTTCACGCTATAAATTGACGAACTCACTATTTTTCTGCAGCCGATCACCGAAATTTGAGATTCTTCCGCGCCTGATAGGCCAAATTTCGTGATTTTTTTGCCCCAATCAACGAATTTCGTGATTCTTAACTGACTGACGAAATTTGTAATTTTTTCCTGCTGAAAATTGACGAAATCAACGATTTTTTAATTGCTATAAATTGACGAAACTCACGATTTTTCCGCGGCTGATCAACGAAATTGGCAATTTTTGGCGTCTCATCAGCAAAATTCGTGATTTTTCTGTGCTTATTAGCGAAATTTGAGACTTTTCCGCACCAAATTGGCAAAATTCGGGATTTTCCCACACTCGATCAACGAAATTTGAGATTTTTGCGCGCCCAATAAACGAAATTCGTGATTTTTAACTGACTATGACGAAATTTGTAATTTTTCCCGCGATAAACTGACGAAACTCGCAATTTTTTCGCAGACGATCAACGAAATTTGAGATTTTTTGCACTCATAATCGAGTAAATTCGCAATTTTTCCGAACCTGATCAACGAAATTCGCGATTCTTAACTGAATGACGAAATTTGTAATTTTTTCCCCGCGAAAAATTGACGAAATTTGCGATTTTTTCTCGTGATAAAATGACGAAACTTGTTTTTTTTCCGAATCCGACCAACGAAATTTGGAATTTTTAAGCACCTCATCAAAATTCGCGATTTTCCCGCACTCAATCAACGAAATTCGTGATTTTTCTGCACCCGATCAATAAAATTCGTAATTCTTATCTGACTCCGACAAAATTTGTAATTTTTCCCGCGGGAATTTGACAAAATTTGCGATAAACTGACGAAACTCGCGATTTTTCTGGATCCATAAACGAAATTTGCAATGCTTTCCAGCGAGAAATTGACAAAAATTGCGATTTTTCCCAGTTATAAATTTCCGAAATTCGAGGGCCACAAGTTAACCCATCGCGGGCCACAGCTTGTGCATCCCTAGTCTAGAAGAAAGGTTTTCTTTTAGATGCTATAAGAAAATTGTTTTAAATATGATGTAGTTTTCTCCACTAAATGCTTTTTGCACCTAATAATTGACTTATTTTAAAGATTTCTTTCTTTTTTTAATATTAGCAGGTAAATATATTTTTCAATTGAAAATCTAAACATTATTATTTGGGCTTTTTTTAAATCTGGCAACAGCAGGTTAAAAAAAATGGCTTTTAAGAAATTGAAATGATTCCAATACTTTTCTTTAATTTTTTTCGGTATTTATCATAATTAGCTATATTTTGATTGTTTTGTTTTCCTGGGAAATCCAATTTTTTTTTTAGTAACATTAGCCAGTGATGTAACTAGGCTTTTGAAATCCTGGGTCACTGAGACCCAGACCCAAAAAACTGGGTCCTCATTTTAGAAATGAGATGAATTTGATGTATTTAACACAAAATATGCCTCTTTTGCGATCTTTCAAGAAAAAAAATTATGCATCCTGTATCGCATTTTTTTAATGCATCACTTCTCCAAATCTTTGTTTAAATGATGCGCTATAACACATCCCCAGCATCACTTATTAACTTTAAAAAGTGTAATTATAGATACATAACTATTGTACTTTTTATTTTCATTTCTTGCCAAACAATTTATAGTTTAGCTACTGCCAACTACTTTTCAAAATTACTAGCTGATCTGCCCAACTTTATCTAGGCCTGGAATTAAAAAAAAAAAAAAAAAACTGATTACAATTTGAAAAAGCCATGCTGGTTTTAGTTTTTGCCAGATTTTTTTGGCCAAAATATGCTTTTACACAGTGAAGCATTTTAATTATAAACTGCACATTTTTAAGTGTTTTATAATTAGTTTTAAAGACATATAGTTTAGTTAAAATTTAATAAAACTAACTTTTCTATAATAAAGACATTAATATTAGAATAACACATAGATGGAGCTGCTAGTGATTTGCAGTCGGAATTACAAATTTGTCAGCTAAATTTTAAATGGATATGAAATTAATAAATACAGTAAAACCTCCCTAAAGCGAGCATGTTCAGTTCCAGTAACAATTGGTCGTTCCTAGAGGTTGTCTCTTAATGGAGGTCCTGTTTAAATCTAAGATTTCAATTGTTGAAAAAAGATAACAATTAAGGTTACTAATATTTATTTTTCACATTAGGAAAAAATATGAACATTTAAGTATAAAAAAAGAAGTTAATTATATAAGTTAATTAGTGCAGAGTTTAAGAAATGAATTCGTTAACGTTTGCTTTGATTTTATGGTTTTATATTCTATAACTTTTACTCCCAAGTCCTTTCAAAGTTTAGTAAATAAATACAATTTTTTTTTTTTTTAGACGGGAACAAATTATGACGATATCATTAATTTATCTATTTCTTTGAGAGTTTCCTGACAGAATAGAGCAAGGGTGTTTATCGACCGTCATCCTTAATTTGTCATTAGAGTTAAATTCATTGCCTAAAAAGGCACAAAGAGGTTTAAACACTTAAAAATTACCAGAATAAATAAAATCAGGGTTCCTACACAATTCTGGTAAAAAAATTCCCTGACTTTTCCAGGTTTTTCCCTGACCCCAGAAATAAGTAATTGTATGCAGGGCTTCTTCACATCTGTAATATCCATTTGTAACCATACAACACTTTATGAAGACTAACTGTTCTTTCTTGATAAATGGAAAATTTTGACAAAATTCATAAATTTTTTGACACGAGCGATTGAAGAATTTCATGACATTTTTGTGATCAATTGACAAAAGTTTCCATCTGTTGTCGAAATACGTGATTTTTTTTTTTTTTTTACCGCGACAGAGTGACAAAATTCGCGATTATTTCACGCTATAAATTGACGAACTCACTATTTTTCCGCAGCCGATCACCGAAATTTGAGATTTTTCCGCGCCTGATAGGCCAAATTTCGTGATTTTTTTGCCCCAATCAACGAATTTCGTGATTCTTAACTGACTGACGAAATTTGTAATTTTTTCCTGCTGAAAATTGACGAAATCAACGATTTTTTAATTGCTATAAATTGACGAAACTCACGATTTTTCCGCGGCTGATCAACGAAATTGGCAATTTTTGGCGCCTCATCAGCAAAATTCGTGATTTTTCTGTGCCTGATTAGCGAAATTTGAGACTTTTCCGCACCAAATTGGCAAAATTCGGGATTTTCCCACACTCGATCAACGAAATTTGAGATTTTTGCGCGCCCAATAAACGAAATTCTTGATTTTTAACTGACTATGACGAAATTTGTAATTTTTCCCGCGATAAACTGACGAAACTCGCAATTTTTTCGCAGACGATCAACGAAATTTGAGATTTTTTGCACTCATAATCGAGTAAATTCGTAATTTTTCCGAACCTGATCAACGAAATTCGCGATTCTTAACTGAATGACGAAATTTGTAATTTTTTCCCCGCGAAAAATTGACGAAATTTGCGATTTTTTCTCGTGATAAAATGACGAAACTTGTTTTTTTTTCCGAATCCGACCAACGAAATTTGGAATTTTTAAGCACCTCATCAAAATTCGCGATTTTCCCGCACTCAATCAACGAAATTCGTGATTTTTCTGCACCCGATCAATAAAATTCGTAATTCTTATCTGACTCCGACAAAATTTGTAATTTTTCCCGCGGGAATTTGACAAAATTTGCGATAAACTGACGAAACTCGCGATTTTTCTGGATCCATAAACGAAATTTGCAATGCTTTCCAGCGAGAAATTGACAAAAATTGCGATTTTTCCCAGTTATAAATTTCCGAAATTCGAGGGCCACAAGTTAACCCATCGCGGGCCACAGCTTGTGCATCCCTAGTCTAGAAGAAAGGTTTTATTTTAGATGCTATAAGAAAATTGTTTTAAATATGATGTAGTTTTCTCCACTAAATGCTTTTTGCACCTAATAATTGACTTATTTTAAAGATTTCTTTCTTTTTTTAATATTAGCAGGTAAATATATTTTTCAATTGAAAATCTAAACATTATTATTTGGGCTTTTTTTAAATCTGGCAACAGCAGGTTAAAAAAAATGGCTTTTAAGAAATTGAAATGATTCCAATACTTTTCTTTAATTTTTTTCGGTATTTATCATAATTAGCTATATTTTGATTGTTTTGTTTTCCTGGGAAATCCAATTTTTTTTTTAGTAACATTAGCCAGTGATGTAACTAGGCTTTTGAAATCCTGGGTCACTGAGACCCAGACCCAAAAAACTGGGTCCTCATTTTAGAAATGAGATGAATTTGATGTATTTAACACAAAATATGCCTCTTTTGCGATCTTTCAAGAAAAAAAAATTATGCATCCTGTATCGCATTTTTTTAATGCATCACTTCTCCAAATCTTTGTTTAAATGATGCGCTATAACACATCCCCAGCATCACTTATTAACTTTAAAAAGTGTAATTATAGATACATAACTATTGTACTTTTTATTTTCATTTCTTGCCAAACAATTTATAGTTTAGCTACTGCCAACTACTTTTCAAAATTACTAGCTGATCTGCCCAACTTTATCTAGGCCTGGAATTAAAAAAAAAAAAAAAAAACTGATTACAATTTGAAAAAGCCATGCTGGTTTTAGTTTTTGCCAGATTTTTTTGGCCAAAATTGGCTTTTACACAGTGAAGCATTTTAATTATAAACTGCACATTTTTAAGTGTTTTATAATTAGTTTTAAAGACACATAGTTTAGTTAAAATTTAATAAAACTAACTTTTCTATAATAAAGACATTAATATTAGAATAACACATAGATGGAGCTGCTAGTGATTTGCAGTCGGAATTACAAATTTGTCAGCTAAATTTTAAATGGATATGAAATTAATAAATACAGTAAAACCTCCCTAAAGCGAGCATGTTCAGTTCCAGTAACAATTGGTCGTTCCTAGAGGTTGTCTCTTAATGGAGGTCCTGTTTAAATCTAAGATTTCAATTGTTGAAAAAAGATAACAATTAAGGTTACTAATATTTATTTTTCACATTAGGAAAAAATATGAACATTTAAGTATAAAAAAAGAAGTTAATTATATAAGTTAATTAGTGCAGAGTTTAAGAAATGAATTCGTTAACGTTTGCTTTGATTTTATGGTTTTATATTCTATAACTTTTACTCCCAAGTCCTTTCAAAGTTTAGTAAATAAATACAATTTTTTTTTTTTTTTAGACGGGAACAAATTATGACGATATCATTAATTTATCTATTTCTTTGAGAGTTTCCTGACAGAATAGAGCAAGGGTGTTTATCGACCGTCATCCTTAATTTGTCATTAGAGTTAAATTCATTGCCTAAAAAGGCACAAAGAGGTTTAAACACTTAAAAATTACCAGAATAAATAAAATCAGGGTTCCTACACAATTCTGGTAAAAAAATTCCCTGACTTTTCCAGGTTTTTCCCTGACCCCAGAAATAAGTAATTGTATGCAGGGCTTCTTCACATCTGTAATATCCATTTGTAACCATACAACACTTTATGAAGACTAACTGTTCTTTCTTGATAAATGGAAAATTTTGACAAAATTCATAAATTTTTTGACACGAGCGATTGAAGAATTTCATGACATTTTTGTGATCAATTGACAAAAGTTTCCATCTGTTGTCGAAATACGTGATTTTTTTTTTTTTTTACCGCGACAGAGTGACAAAATTCGCGATTTTTTCACGCTATAAATTGACGAACTCACTATTTTTCCGCAGCCGATCACCGAAATTTGAGATTCTTCCGCGCCTGATAGGCCAAATTTCGTGATTTTTTTGCCCCAATCAACGAATTTCGTGATTCTTAACTGACTGACGAAATTTGTAATTTTTTCCTGCTGAAAATTGACGAAATCAACGATTTTTTAATTGCTATAAACTGACGAAACTCACGATTTTTCCGCGGCTGATCAACGAAATTGGCAATTTTCCCACACTCGATCAACGAAATTTGAGATTTTTGCGCGCCCAATAAACGAAATTCGTGATTTTTAACTGACTATGACGAAATTTGTAATTTTTCCCGCGATAAACTGACGAAACTCGCAATTTTTTCGCAGACGATCAACGAAATTTGAGATTTTTTTCACTCATAATCGAGAAAATTCGCAATTTTTCCGAACCTGATCAACGAAATTCGCGATTCTTAACTGAATGACGAAATTTGTAATTTTTTCCCCGCGAAAAATTGACGAAATTTGCGATTTTTTCTCGTTATAAAATGACGAAACTTGTTTTTTTTCCGAATCCGACCAACGAAATTTGGAATTTTTAAGCACCTCATCAAAATTCGCGATTTTCCCGCACTCAATCAACGAAATTCGTGATTTTTCTGCACCCGATCAATAAAATTCGTAATTCTTATCTGACTCCGACAAAATTTGTAATTTTTCCCGCGGGAATTTGACAAAATTTGCGATAAACTGACGAAACTCGCGATTTTTCTGGATCCATAAACGAAATTTGCAATGCTTTCCAGCGAGAAATTGACAAAAATTGCGATTTTTCCCAGTTATAAATTTCCGAAATTCGAGGGCCACAAGTTAACCCATCGCGGGCCACAGCTTGTGCATCCCTAGTCTAGAAGAAAGGTTTTCTTTTAGATGCTATAAGAAAATTGTTTTAAATATGATGTAGTTTTAACCACTAAATGCTTTTTGCACCTAATAATTGACTTATTTTAAAGATTTCTTTCTTTTTTTAATATTAGCAGGTAAATATATTTTTCAATTGAAATTCTAAACATTATTATTTGGGCTTTTTTTAAATCTGGCAACAGCAGGTTAAAAAAAATGGCTTTTAAGAAATTGAAATGATTGCAATACTTTTCTTTAATTTTTTTCGGTATTTATCATAATTAGCTATATTTTGATTGTTTTGTTTTCCTGGGAAATCCAATTTTTTTTTAGTAACATTAGCCAGTGATGTAACTAGGCTTTTGAAATCCTGGGTCACTGAGACCCAGACCCAAAAAACTGGGTCCTCATTTTAGAAATGAGATGAATTTGATGTATTTAACACAAAATATGCCTCTTTTGCGATCTTTCAAGAAAAAAAATTATGCATCCTGTATGGCATTTTTTTAATGCATCACTTCTCCAAATTTTTGTTTAAATGATGCGCTATAACACATCCCCAGCATCACTTATTAACTTTAAAAAGTGTAATTATAGATACATAACTATTGTACTTTTTATTTTCATTTCTTGCCAAACAATTTATAGTTTAGCTACTGCCAACTACTTTTCAAAATTACTAGCTGATCTGCCCAACTTTATCTAGGCCTGGAATTAAAAAAAAAAAAAAAAAAAAAAAAAACTGATTACAATTTGAAAAAGCCATGCTGGTTTTAGTTTTTGCCAGATTTTTTTGGCCAAAATTGGCTTTTACACAGTGAAGCATTTTAATTATAAACTGCACATTTTTAAGTGTTTTATAATTAGTTTTAAAGACATATAGTTTAGTTAAAATTTAATAAAACTAACTTTTCTATAATAAAGACATTAATATTAGAATAACACATAGATGGAGCTGCTAGTGATTTGCAGTCGGAATTACAAATTTGTCAGCTAAATTTTAAATGGATATGAAATTAATAAATACAGTAAAACCTCCCTAAAGCGAGCATGTTCAGTTCCAGTAACAATTGGTCGTTCCTAGAGGTTGTCTCTTAATGGAGGTCCTGTTTAAATCTAAGATTTCAATTGTTGAAAAAAGATAACAATTAAGGTTACTAATATTTATTTTTCACATTAGGAAAAAATATGAACATTTAAGTATAAAAAAAGAAGTTAATTATATAAGTTAATTAGTGCAGAGTTTAAGAAATGAATTCGTTAACGTTTGCTTTGATTTTATGGTTTTATATTCTATAACTTTTACTCCCAAGTCCTTTCAAAGTTTAGTAAATAAATACAATTTTTTTTTTTTTTTTTTTTTTTTTTTTTTAGACGGGAACAAATTATGACGATATCATTAATTTATCTATTTCTTTGAGAGTTTCCTGACAGAATAGAGCAAGGGAGTTTATCGACCGTCATCCTTAATTTGTCATTAGAGTTAAATTCATTGCCTAAAAAGGCACAAAGAGGTTTAAACACTTAAAAATTACCAGAATAAATAAAATCAGGGTTCCTACACAATTCTGGTAAAAAAATTCGCTGACTTTTCCAGGTTTTTCCCTGACCCCAGAAATAAGTAATTGTATGCAGGGCTTCTTCACATCTGTAATATCCATTTGTAACCATACAACACTTTATGAAGACTAACTGTTCTTTCTTGATAAATGGAAAATTTTGACAAAATTCATAAATTTTTTGACACGAGCGATTGAAGAATTTCATGACATTTTTGTGATCAATTGACAAAAGTTTCCATCTGTTGTCGAAATACGTGATTTTTTTTTTTTTTACCGCGACAGAGTGACAAAATTCGCGATTTTTTCACGCTATAAATTGACGAACTCACTATTTTTCCGCAGCCGATCACCGAAATTTGAGATTCTTCCGCGCCTGATAGGCCAAATTTCGTGATTTTTTTGCCCCAATCAACGAATTTCGTGATTCTTAACTGACTGACGAAATTTGTAATTTTTTCCTGCTGAAAATTGACGAAATCAACGATTTTTTAATTGCTATAAACTGACGAAACTCACGATTTTTCCGCGGCTGATCAACGAAATTGGCAATTTTCCCACACTCGATCAACGAAATTTGAGATTTTTGCGCGCCCAATAAACGAAATTCGTGATTTTTAACTGACTATGACGAAATTTGTAATTTTTCCCGCGATAAACTGACGAAACTCGCAATTTTTTCGCAGACGATCAACGAAATTTGAGATTTTTTTCACTCATAATCGAGAAAATTCGCAATTTTTCCGAACCTGATCAACGAAATTCGCGATTCTTAACTGAATGACGAAATTTGTAATTTTTTCCCCGCGAAAAATTGACGAAATTTGCGATTTTTTCTCGTGATAAAATGACGAAACTTGTTTTTTTTCCGAATCCGACCAACGAAATTTGGAATTTTTAAGCACCTCATCAAAATTCGCGATTTTCCCGCACTCAATCAACGAAATTCGTGATTTTTCTGCACCCGATCAATAAAATTCGTAATTCTTATCTGACTCCGACAAAATTTGTAATTTTTCCCGCGGGAATTTGACAAAATTTGCGATAAACTGACGAAACTCGCGATTTTTCTGGATCCATAAACGAAATTTGCAATGCTTTCCAGCGAGAAATTGACAAAAATTGCGATTTTTCCCAGTTATAAATTTCCGAAATTCGAGGGCCACAAGTTAACCCATCGCGGGCCACAGCTTGTGCATCCCTAGTCTAGAAGAAACGTTTTCTTTTAGATGCTATAAGAAAATTGTTTTAAATATGATGTAGTTTTCTCCACTAAATGCTTTTTGCACCTAATAATTGACTTATTTTAAAGATTTCTTTCTTTTTTTAATATTAGCAGGTAAATATATTTTTCAATTGAAAATCTAAACATTATTATTTGGGCTTTTTTTAAATCTGGCAACAGCAGGTTAAAAAAAATGGCTTTTAAGAAATTGAAATGATTCCAATACTTTTCTTTAATTTTTTTCGGTATTTATCATAATTAGCTATATTTTGATTGTTTTGTTTTCCTGGGAAATCCAATTTTTTTTTTAGTAACATTAGCCAGTGATGTAACTAGGCTTTTGAAATCCTGGGTCACTGAGACCCAGACCCAAAAAACTGGGTCCTCATTTTAGAAATGAGATGAATTTGATGTATTTAACACAAAATATGCCTCTTTTGCGATCTTTCAAGAAAAAAAATTATGCATCCTGTATCGCATTTTTTTAATGCATCACTTCTCCAAATCTTTGTTTAAATGATGCGCTATAACACATCCCCAGCATCACTTATTAACTTTAAAAAGTGTAATTATAGATACATAACTATTGTACTTTTTATTTTCATTTCTTGCCAAACAATTTATAGTTTAGCTACTGCCAACTACTTTTCAAAATTACTAGCTGATCTGCCCAACTTTATCTAGGCCTGGAATTAAAAAAAAAAAAAAAAAAACTGATTACAATTTGAAAAAGCCATGCTGGTTTTAGTTTTTGCCAGATTTTTTTGGCCAAAATATGCTTTTACACAGTGAAGCATTTTAATTATAAACTGCACATTTTTAAGTGTTTTATAATTAGTTTTAAAGACATATAGTTTAGTTAAAATTTAATAAAACTAACTTTTCTATAATAAAGACATTAATATTAGAATAACACATAGATGGAGCTGCTAGTGATTTGCAGTCGGAATTACAAATTTGTCAGCTAAATTTTAAATGGATATGAAATTAATAAATACAGTAAAACCTCCCTAAAGCGAGCATGTTCAGTTCCAGTAACAATTGGTCGTTCCTAGAGGTTGTCTCTTAATGGAGGTCCTGTTTAAATCTAAGATTTCAATTGTTGAAAAAAGATAACAATTAAGGTTACTAATATTTATTTTTCACATTAGGAAAAAATATGAACATTTAAGTATAAAAAAAGAAGTTAATTATATAAGTTAATTAGTGCAGAGTTTAAGAAATGAATTCGTTAACGTTTGCTTTGATTTTATGGTTTTATATTCTATAACTTTTACTCCCAAGTCCTTTCAAAGTTTAGTAAATAAATACAATTTTTTTTTTTTTTAGACGGGAACAAATTATGACGATATCATTAATTTATCTATTTCTTTGAGAGTTTCCTGACAGAATAGAGCAAGGGAGTTTATCGACCGTCATCCTTAATTTGTCATTAGAGTTAAATTCATTGCCTAAAAAGGCACAAAGAGGTTTAAACACTTAAAAATTACCAGAATAAATAAAATCAGGGTTCCTACACAATTCTGGTAAAAAAATTGCCTGACTTTTCCAGGTTTTTCCCTGACCTTTCTCAGTAAAAATTCGGCTTATATATTGCTGTAAAACCCTCCACAATGGATTTTAATTTAGATAAATGCTAGAAAAACGTATGTGCTGTATGAATTTCCGATGTTTTAATTATTTTTTATATTGTTATATAGTTTGCATAAATTTTATATAAATATTTTAGATTGAATGAATAATTAATTCAAAATTTCTTCATTTACGGCGATTATAGAAATTATAATGGAAGTAGTATATAAAAAATTCCCTGACTTTTCCCTGACCTTTCCAAATATTTAAAAAATTCCCATGACTTTTTGCCTAAATTTTCAAATTCCCTGACTTTTCCCTGTTTTCCAGGTTTTCCCTGACCCGTAAGAACCCTGAAAAAATTCTAAACTTAGTTTAGAAGTCTGATGAATAATGCGCTCTCTGGAATTATTATTCTAATACAATATTTTTCAAGCGACTGGGAAAAAAACGGAATTTGTTTCATTTTCTTCAAAGAAGTGGGTCGCTCATGGAGGGAGTTCAATTGGGATGGTCTCTGAATAGAGGTAAAATTAGTATTGAGCCTATCGGAATAAATTTCGTTCCATGAAAAAATGGTCATTCAGGGAGGTGGTAACACAGGGAGTTTCACTGTATGTAAAATTCTATAGAAATCGTAATTTAGAACGCTTTCTCCTCAACTCAACCTTTTCAATTTAGATATTTTTTTTTTTTTTAGAAACCATTCTTAGCGAGCTTTTTGTATCTTAAAAGTAACTTTCACCCATACAAAAATTTCAAGTTTCTAGTCCTTTCAGTATCACAAAAATCATATGTTTAGAATGTTTTTTTTTTTTTTTCCCCCGCACACTTTTAATTTTTTTTTTTTTTTTTTTTTTTAACAGATCTGTGCATGGAATGTCAGGTAGATTTCGTATGAAATACTACCTATTGGCGTCGTTCCTATGTTGGAATTTCTGAAAAATTTTTGCAGATCTACACCCATCATGACCCCTAGAACCCAAAACCACTCTAAGTAAAAAACTTTATATATATCTATATCTATCTATATATATCACTTTCTTCTGGACATGATAACTTCCACAATTCTGCGCAAATCTCTTCCAAACTGATACATAAAATCAAGGAGCATAAAATCTTGTTCAAGTTTGTTAATGGGCAAAATCGGGCCAAGGGGCTGGAAATAGGGAGGGGTTTTGTGAAAATGGAAAAAACCCCATAACTTCTTAAATTTTGTACATATCAAATCAGTTTAAGTTTTTATTACTCCTAAAAATAGGGCCAAAAATTTATGCATCACAGATTTTTGATAAAATTAAAAATGGGCTCAAGGGGTGCAAAAAATGGGGTTTTTGGGAGAAAAAAATTCATAACTTCGTCAATTCTCAAGATATCAAATTCAATTAATTTTATTATACATCTCCTGAATATTATCTACAACTTTTATATTCACAAGTTTCTGATACGACCAATTCGTACCACAAAAAAAAAAAAAAAAAAATTAAAAACAAAAAAAGGGGGGTGAAGAAGACAAATTTCCATAACTCTGTCAATTCACAAGATATAAAATCCCCATGAATTTTTTAACATATATCTTCTTAATATTGTCTTCAACATTTATATAGATAAGTTTTTGATAGGGCCAATTCTTACAGCAAAAACAAATTAAAAATACATAGCGGTTGAAGAAAAAAATAATCTTATTAAGGGTGTATTCAAATCCAAACTGCTCATTTTCTGATTCATTTTTGCTCTCAAACGCATCCAATTGATAGATTCTCTTCTTCAGAAACTATATAATGTACCGTAATGATCGATTTTTTTATAGAGGCAGAATATATTTCAAAAAATGATGTCAAAGTGGGCATTTTGAACATAAATTACCGAAGCGATTGTGTTAGAAAGAAAAATATTGTCCTACTGAGAAAATAATTGTTTATTAATCAAGTTTCAATTAATTGAAAGAAAAACAAGAACACATGCCGCTTATAAATCTTTTCAAAAATCACGTCAGCAAGTTTCGTATTTCTTCTATTAAAAATGAATCTGAAAATGTGCCAGAAAATTTCGAGTTGTTGAGCATGGAAAAGTATTTTTGTTTTTAATACCGCCTTAACATGATTCTGATAAAACCAGATATTTTATAAAAATGAAATAAAAACTCGTCAAAAGCGGCCAGATAAAACTGTTAAAGCGGATTTATATCTAATCATGATTTAGTTTTTGTTGGAGCAGTTAATAGACTTAACTTCGAAATCTACCTCCGCCTGTAAGCTGGGCCGGCAGGGATTTTTTTTTCTACTGCACCCTTTTAAATTTCAGAATTTTTGAAAAACTATTCTGTGCATGCATTTGAGTTTTAAAAGTAGCAGCCATTTTCAATTTCAAGTTTCTATCCTTAACAATTCTATAGAAATCTTATTTCAGAATGCTTTTTGTGCATTTCACCCTTTTAAATTTTGAATTTTTTGGAAACTGTTAGAGATAATTTACCTCTTATGAGTAACTACCATGCCAAATTTCAAGTTTCTCACCCCTTCAGTATCACAAAAATTGCAATTTTAGAATGGTTTCCACTCCTGTATTCCACCGGGAGTAAGTGGCAGCAACATAAAATATAGCCTATGTTGGAGTAGGGGCTGTCATCATCGGTTTACCACCATTACTTTTGAAATCGGTTTGGTAGTTTCAAAGATTACTTCTTACAAACAACGATTACTTCTTTATAATACAGTAGATGATCTTTATAAGACAAACCTAAAAACATGAGATTGTGCTAGAATTTTACGTTATAATGATCACACATCACACATCATTAAACTTACCTTGAAAACATAGCCAAATATTGTATGAAACATATCAAAATAAAGAACAGTATCTTCATATTGCATTCCTTGGGACCAGGAGTTGTGCAGATTATAAATGTTTGCATAATATAAATCATTTTACCCATTGCCCAAATATCCCTGGACAAAATCCTTCATTATATTATTCATTTTCAAAGAAATTTATTGTAATAAAAGCAATTTTTTCATTAAAAAGCTCAAAATTAGAGAGATAAAAGTGAACCAAGGTACCAAATTTAGGCCTCTAGAGAGTAGCAATTTTTTTACATCATGAAATGCAAGTGCTTCTTAACAGCAAAATTCATTGTTTGTGTCTGAAAGTTGTGTATTATATAGAGAATTGCATTATATAGAATTGTGTTATAAAGATCTACTATATTATTATAGATTGAGATTGCTTCAGTAGTTCCTGAGGAAAATGTATTCCAATATCAGCTGTTTTCCATAGAATTTTGCAAGTGTTGTTGCCTGCTTAAAAACAGACTGAAGAACAATGTGAGCATTTCGGTGCTCATTTTATTGAATTAATTTAGTAGCTATTTCACAAGCAAAATGAATTATATGCCAGTGGTAAAAAAAAAAGAACAAGAATAATTATCTAAGCCAATTTTAGATAAGAACTTGCTAGATTGTTGCTAATTTTTGTTAGTAACTAGAATTTAAAAAAAAAAAAAAAAAAAAAAAAAAAAATTTTTAGAAATAATATTTCTCTAATTCAATACTAAATAAATATTGTGGAAGAAATATAAAAAACATTTCTCAATTTTAACAACTTTATTGATCACATGTAACAAAGGTACAGATACCTGTACATATATAAATGTATAATGTAACAAAACTTTATATAGCCACAAAACGTTCAAAATATAAAAACAACATTTTAAAAGAATACTCAAACTTAACACACATTTACTGACAATTGTTGTGGAATTAATGGCATAGAATTGAGCTCTTATCTGAAGTGCATTGGTGGAAATTTGATGAATAAAAGAACAGCAGATTCAGCTTACACATGAAATAATTGTGATATATATATAAAAAAAAATACAATGAATGCTTAAAATAATTAACCCTCTAACCATCTTTCTTATATTTCTATAAAACTGCTTATAAAAGATTGGTTAATAAAACTTTTTGTTGGCAATTTAATATTAAATTTATTTACTTGTATTTTCGTTGCTAAAATAAAATTCTGTGAAAAATATTTTTTGTTTACAGACAATTTTAATTATCCTAGGCCAGGAATGGTGAACCTTTTTGCATGGGCATGAAGAAAATCTCAAAAATACTATTTACAGATATTTTAATGTGCCAGAAACAGCCTAACTTGGAAAATATCTTTGATCATAATTACTTTTTATAGAAGTTTCACTAAAATACTTTTTATATAATAAGTTCATTATGTTGTACAAACTCGATAAAACAGCTATGTTGAATTAATAATTTATAAATGAGATTTTTGCTATCAATCCAGAATCTGGTACATACTTTGTCATTTTTAGTTACATAATTATAAGAGAGAGTCCATAAGACATTTAAGTATTTGAACTATTCATTCAAATTTATTTGGAAAAACAGAATGCTTAAAAATTGTTTAATTCTTTAAATTCTTTAGAGAATCAAAATTATTTTGAAAATATACATGTTAAATGTTCTTGTGCAAAAAAAACTTTGTATCATGGTACCATCGTGAGAGCACCAGCACAGAGTGTCTACAATGAAATTTATTATGTGATAATTCAAGCAAAAATATTTGATTTTTTTTTTAAATATACATTAATAGTAAGCAAAATTTTAGCTGATGCAAAAATTTAAAATTGAACAAGCACTGTAAACTAATTATCTATAAGTCGCTCACATATCAAAGAAACTTTCTTACTTCCCACTTTTGGCACTTGCCATAAGTTCACCAACCCTATCTTAAGACATATGGAAAAGATGCTTAAAGGGCTTAAAAATAAAATTTTCACAATGAATGAAAAAAAAAAATAAGAAGAAAAACTAATAATCAAGATGTGTGGAGTCAGAGTAGACCATTTGAATTTTTTTTGTAAAAATTAATTTTCACATTTATTGAATAGGTATGAGCAAAATTCAGCTTTTCCCTAGATTTCTCTAAACTATTAATACTTTAGTTTTGAAAAAAAAAAAATCATGGAAATTCTGTATGTTATGATCGACTTAAGTATCTTATTTGGTTTAATTTTTAAAATAATGTTAATGTTTCAATATTAGTGTTTTTCAGAACAATAAATAAATGAAACTAGAAACATTTGGAAATACTAAGATCTTATTGTCTTAAACTGGAGATAGACAAGATGATCCAGTCTGGGTTCATTCATCTCAGTTATAAATTATTATAATTTAGAATTGAAGTTCCATAAATATAATTATATTAATCTTATACTATACATTGAATACCTTGTTTTGGTTACTAATATGATAGCACCAGTTTCATATGTTATTAAATTTTCCCTAGGCCCAAATGAAAATGGTTAGAATTATTCCTTTATTTAAAGTTTTTTTTTTTTTTTTTTTCACCTCAAAAAGTAATTTTAAAAAAATTTTGATTATGAATATGTTGTTACTTCACATCAGGGATAAAAGTAAAGAGAAGAAAAAGGAATACATGTTTGAAAAAAAATGAAAAAGTAGGATGAGGAAAGTTCAAAAGCAATTATGAGCTCAATGATTTGAATTAGATATAATCACATGTACATACAAAGTAGCACAATTTTTTAAACAAAATAAATATGCATTTTCTATTAGAAGGTAAGAGAGTTGAATAAAGGTGCCTATGCCATTAAAAGCCACTGCAAAAAACTTGCATGCTGTTACAGACTGTAATGATGTACAATTCTACATCAGTTTACCTGCAACCCCAACTGACTCATGAATTCTAATTTTGGCTGTGCAGGACACAACCGAGAGCGCAGAATTTTTATTCAGATGAAAATCATGTGTGTTTGAATATATCCAATTTATTTTATAACAAATAAAATTAATATTATAGATATGATTGTAGACTATTCCATTCGGCCAAATCTTCTGTTTGTTAAGGAAGACTTCACATTTTGAGGCCACCTCCTATATATTCATTTTTTTTTATCCTTATTTTGCTTATCTCATTCATATGGATGTATGAAAAATATACAACAATCTCTCATAGAAAAATGAAGTTTGGTAGATATGCTATTGCAAAATTGTATTTAATATGAAATGAATTTTCTGGGTTAAAGTGGTTCAAAACGAAAATTGTTTTTGGAAGTTTTAAGTTGGTTTACAAGTAGACAAAAACTATTTTTTCAGTTTCAGATTGTAGTTGAACGATACAGGACTTGAATCAGAAATCATTTTAGCAGGTTCAGATTGGGTTATAGGCTAACTTAAAATAATTTTCAGGTTTGGATCAAATGTAATTTGACTTGTCAAAAAGCAGTTCAACACAAATCAGAAAGTTAGAAAAGTAGAATCAGAAAAACTTCCCCCTTTTGCTATTTTTACAAAAATAAATAAATAAATAAATTGAACAATTTGTTTTTTAAAGAGCAATATAAATCATTATTAGAAAGGAAAATGTGGGGGAGGGGGGGGGGATTAAGAAATTGAAAACTTCCCATAAAATTAGAAGATTTGGCTACTTGAAAATGTTGTCCAATTTGGTTATAACAACATTTGAAATTTGGATTTCTTCTTTTTTCTTTTTTTTTTTTTTTTTTTTTTTTCAAATTGATTTATGGAGTAACTGGTACATGAATATTCTTTGTATTTTCAATGGTACATCCACAAAAGGCCAGCATAAGATGAACTCAACGCATTTTTTTAAAGAATGCACCCATTTTTTAGCAGAACACTATTACTATAGTGATCATGATTGGTTGATCATAGGGTTGACTGCAGGCAAATGGGACATATTTTACATCCCATGTTGTAGAAAGTGTAATTTATAAACATCCTCGAATTTAATTAAACAGAGGATTATTTTAAACAGTTTCCCATTAGTCAATAAAAAAAATGTTAGTCATAGCTTAATTATGGGAAAAAAATAGCCTTAATGTTTATTAAAAAATAGCTTAAAATGTGAATTTTGTTCCACTAGATCCTGACTCTAGGATCTAATGGGACTCCAATAAATGTCTCCTAAATAGGCGAATGTAAGAATTATATCAGCCCTATTATAAAGTCAATGACAAAATCTTACTTTAAAATTACCTTTTCTTCCAAATTTTGCAAAATATATTAAAGGAAATTTGGTTGAGGTCTTTATTACCTTGTCCTGTTTTTATTGAAAGTTTATTTGATAGAATGATATTAATTTTAACAGACATAAAAGAATAAGGCATATATTTTTTTCCTACACAAAATGTATCATTTAACATACATAAATACTAGATGCAATAACATAGCAACTTTTATGTATAATCATATTAGAATCCCTCAAACTGAAATGTCACATTAGTCTCCATACCATTTTGAACTGCATTTAGGCTTACTTGTAAATTAAATATTTATCACCAATACAAAATAATGATTGCTAATGAATAGCATTAATTAAAAGCTTCATAATCACATGTAATATTGTTAAAAACAGAATTAATACTTTATCAAAACAATTATTTATTAAACATTATATTTAGGAATGTTTTTATTTCTTACTTTGCAATCAGCTAATGAAAAAAAAATGTTCAATGTGTAATGCTAGTACTGCTACCTATTGACAAAAACCTCAACATTTAACTGACTTGTTTTATGAGAAAATCCCCTTGTCCCTATTAGCCTCCAGTCTCTCCTATCCAATGATCCTGACATTAAATCAATGAATCTCAGTGCCTCAGCGTGACCTGATCCATTCAAAGGTCAGTAAAATTAGGTCTGGCCCAAAAATTTTTGCAAAAAATGCACACATTTTAAAATCTTTATTATTCTACACTTATAAGCATTAAAATTTATTCTTTTTAAAGAAAAGTAGATTTATACGCCAATTAAAATTAACCAGTTTTAACTCTGATATAGATGCCCTCATAGATAAACACCAGTGCCAGAAATCTTACTAATACAAAGGTGCCAAAAAGCCTTCTTTAAGGCAAATCAAAAGAAACATTGAGTATGGGGGATAGAATTGGGGGAGAAAAAAAAAAGGGAAATCTTTTAAGTCTGTAATATTCAAGTACAAAGAGAAAAAGAAAGATAGAGCATCTTAAAGTATAGAACAGGGTTTCACAAACTTTGGTACATGAGCCTTCAGGTACTGGTACGTGAAGGCTATACATAAATTTCAATACAGCTGAAAACAGCATTACTTTCAATTTGTTCTATGACACTACCTTATACTCAAACAATTATCTCCTATTTTGCTGATAGCCATATTTGGCAGATATATAATGAGATACATTGTTCAAAAATACTGCAGTTTTCCCTTCAAAAAAATATATAATAATATTGTGCAGGTTACAAAACTTATAAATTTCTATGTACCAATGTTTTCAATTTTTGTTGTATTTTATTTTATTTTTTATTTATTTATTTTTTTTAATGCAACTTTTTTTATATTTTGATCAATGCATCTTGTATTAAATTAAATCATGACGTTAAATTTAAATGTCAATAAAAGAAGATACATTAGGTATTAATTTAGATATATATATAATCAGACAATTTTAAATGTTAGAAATACCTCTGATAACAGTGGTATGGCAAAGTATGATTTTTGTTATATTGTAGTATAAAAATCTAAAAGTTTGGGAACCCCTGCTCCAGAATATAATACTAATATACACATTAGCGTTAAGAAAATTAATGAACATGTACAACCAAGTTTATCTAGAAGAAATTTTTCATTTTTTCAATGGACAAAGATCTTTGAATGAAGTGAAAAAATGTGCGCTTGCACTTTGTATAAAATACTGTGTTTCCTGCAGCAAAATCAAAGTTAAAAATTCTCAAAATAATAGTTTTCCTAACTTAATGGTCAATTCTCAAATGGAACAATTGGTAAATATGAAATTTTCTTATCTAAATATTGCACAAATTTATAAAGTTTATAAGGATTAACTTTATGTAAATGTCTTTACATGTTTAAAATATAAATGAGATGTAAGAGGAGAAATGTCTTTTTTTTTTCATATTTTCAGTAAAACTTTGAAAAAGACTGAAATTTTCAGTAAGAACTCAATGTTACATCATACTGACTGATTATATAGAAAGAATCTAACTTTTATATTTGTACTATTAAAGAGAGAGGGGGAATGTTTATTAAATAGAAAGGTGTTATCTACAGAAATTTTTTACACTTCTTTTTTTATGTATTTATTGTTTTCAGATACTCTGCTAAATGACAAATACATATTCTCTGTCTGATAGCTAAGATTCGCTTTAATATAAAGCATAACACAGTAGCTAATCAGTGCTATACAGTATGATAAAAATTTCCAGCTATATCACCAATGGGCAACAGGATTTTTTTTTTTATCTGCTTAATTAAATTAATTTTAATAATTATTCATTTTGGTATAGTAATTGTATCCTACAATGATTGATAAAATTTTTCATCTAAGCAATATATTAATCTAAACTGCTTTAGCATAAAACACATGTTTTAAGAATTTCAAAAGCTGAGCCCAATAATGCATTTTTTTAAAAAAGAGTCCAGTATTATACATAAATAAATTATTTTGAAAAATCTAAAGCATAATTAAGAAAATGTGACATCTGACAAATTTTAGTATACGATTAAATTAATTCTTGACTATATCCAAAAGCATATGAATATACTTATTTTTACAAACAATAAATTTTTATTACAGCAGTATTTTAAATTGTGATGGATATAAAATTTTCAAATTAATTAAATTGTTTACAAATCTGAATATTATATCTTCTTTCTGTAAATAGAATGTATGCAAAATATTCATTCTGAAAATCTTAAATATTTCTACTGATTTATCGATGTATATGCATCGATAATTCTAAAGAATAATTTCAAATTTTTAATCTGAAATTATATGCATATAATTCTAGTAATTTCTACATAACATTTAAAATCATACTTGGGATATATTAATACAGAATAATGAATAAAATTTGACTCATAAAATGAATTTACAAAATTAATTTCTGCTTAAACTAGGTAATAAGAAGAAATTTTCAATTTAAATACATTACAAACTAACACTAAAATACAATCAATTACAACATAAAATTATTTATACCATTTTTCTGAACTATACAAATCAAGGACTTTTCAATTTCAAAATTTTCTACAAGTACATGTTAAAATTTGGTAAGCATTAACAAAAAGCATGGAAAAGATTCTGCTAACTTTAGCACTGTTAATTAAAAACAATGAGTGTATTTTTTAACACATTTGGCACAACATTTATAGGGGTTAAATATTATAACAGTTTGAAATATACTTTGTTTATAAAAATTAAGAAGCAGAACTTTTATCCATGAATAACCAAACAACATTTGAAAGGGTAGGGGAAAAACTACTTCAGTCTGCTTTTCAATGAAACTCAATATTAGGTGTCCTGTTGCTTTTGAGGGAAACTTTGACGGTGTGCTAACAATTACAAGATCCTATGCTAAGCAATGCTAGTTTACATAAACTTAGCCAGTAGTAAAGCATTTTATTAAAGAACGGTGTCAGTTTCAACTTTGAATAACATTTTTCTCTAAATTGATTTTCATAGACTGGTGTGTTTTTTCCATGAACCCTTCATTTGCAAATGTTGTTTAAAAATAGTAAAATTATTTGCTAAGATTCTGTGTGCATTAAAGATATTGTATTAACAATACTATAGCAAAATTATTTGATGTAATAAATATCAAGGGATGATTAAGAATTAAACATGATTTTTTACCGTTAGAGAACTTTTAATGTTGCATTAACTGCATAACTTCCTGAAAGCAGCAACAAGAGATAAGAAAAATAAAAAAGTACATAAATAAAAATTTTAAATTTTGCAAATAAACTCTACTATTGAATAAAATATTTTTCTTCTATGTAACAGTTGAAAAATTTTTATTACTGAAAAAATGTGAATAAAGTTTTCCTTCCCTTACTGTCTCAAAATAATTTTCAGTTGATTAACAGATAACACCAATGTTACTGTTACTATAGATATTAATCTGAAATGTCAGATTGAGGTCTGCACGGGCCCGTACCCGACCCGGCAAAATAAAGACGAACTTTCAAACAGGCCAGCAGAATTAGGGCAATTTTTTTAATGAGCCAGGCCAACAAAAAAATTAAATGGGCTTCCCGGGCCAATAAAAAAAAATAATCGGGCCGCCAATATAAAAATTCTAACGAAGTCTATAAAATGTGAACCATTTTCAATGGATATGACTTTCGTGAGAATACGTGTGAGTGTGCGTCATGAGCCGATAATACGAAAAGTGTAGTTTGACAACATCAAGACAGAAATATAACATGTCCAGCATAGAGATTGACATCAGATAGTTACATCATATCTGAGCCATGGTTTAATATTTTTTCTCAGGACGTGGTGGGCAGGCAATATGTTTTGTAAAAATATTAATAGCGATAATGAACTTCTGTTAACGTAATCTTTGGAAATATACCTTAAGATCGTTCTCAAATTCCCTACTCAACAACGTGAAATTTTCTGACACAATTTTAACTGTAAAGGCATAAAATTGACAGGCCTGACTATTGAAGCGATTCTGAATCAAATAGTGCTTTCCATTCTGATAAATAAATTACTTATCGAGTTATAAGCAATTGTTGTCATGTGACAGTAGGTTTTTCCTGTTTCTTGTGCTATCGCTTCTGGAAATTTGATTCAAAATGCTAACTTTGACAGTACTTTCTCAAAGATCTATTGCATTTATCAAAAAATGAATAACATATGCCAATCTAATTTTTTTAATGAATCCTTATTTGAATGTTGACAAGTCTGAGAGTGTAAGCAATGTTGCTATTGTGTATTTTCTGTCTTATGAACACATAGTAATTTAAAAATATACTGTAAAATTGCCTCATAAATATGTATGCAGTTTTCTTTAAAAGAAGCCTAATAGTTTATTAAGAAAAATCGAATTTTTTTGTAGAAACTGAGTCGGCCGGATCGGGCCTGATTTATTTGATTTTTGCACAGGCTGGACCTCCTTTCACTTTATTTTTATATGGGTCGGGCCATGAACTGTGAAATTATAAACGGGATGGGCCTGGACCGAACTTTTAATTTTTACACCAGGCTGGCTCGGGTCAAGAAAGCTTTCGTTCAGGCCAGTCCCGGGCCTGGAAATTCTGCAGGGCAGACCTCTAATGTGAGATAAGGTGAATAAAAAAATAACAATGTGAGTAAATAAAAAAGAATCGTATATAACACTCATTAAGGAACAAGTTTTTGTAACAGTTTACAGGTTTAAATAAGGGAAATATAATTTCCCTAAGCGCATCAGTTATGCAAAAGCATGGGTCATCAACCATGCTTCTGTAGATGCATTTGAGTTAATTAGATTTGAAAATCTAGAGAGGTATAATTGCATTCCTTATACCCCCTCCTTCTGTGTGCCCATGCATGAGATTCTTACATTGTAAGGTCCTTATAGGCTTCACTGTGAAACATATTGCCTATGAGTATATGAACCTCACCACCACTAGAAATAATATTGTTGCTTGTTTGTGATACTTTGGATAGTGGTGCCCTTTATTATTTGCCAACAGTTGTGCTCCCCTGCTTACTGAAAGGTTGGACAAGCCTGATCTAAATTACTCTCCTTCCCCCAAAAAAGTTCCACTTCTTCCTCTATCCCTCCACCCAGCAAATAGTTTAAAATTTTAATATTATTTTTTTTTAAATTCTGACTTATTTCTTATTTTATAGTAAAGTTAAATATCACTTTTCTAAAATATCCTCCCCCCACCCCGAGGGGATTTTAAATATGTGGGTACAGCAAACATTTTACTCTTCTTTGTATTTTGGCTGTTCTCAACCTTGAATCACACGTATATTTTATGTTTTAAAACAAATGTGTTCTCTAAAATAACCTTTCCACCCCCATTAAAAAAATAACAGGGTTGTAAGAATAGCCAAACTACAAAAACTCTTTCTCCTCCCCTACTCTATGTCTAGAAACTAAACCAAATGGAAATTTTTAGGGGAGAATTGGATGATTATTTATATATTGCTGCTAAAAAGTAACAATAGAGAATTTTAAAAAATAGAGTTTTAAATTACCTAAGAAAGTTATAAATAGAAAAAAAAATTCAAAATTTTAAATGTGTGTGCTCAGGTGGGACAAAGGGGGAAAGGAGAACTTTTTGGGGGAGGGGGATACTTTAGAGTATGGATTATTCAATTAGTGTCAAAACAAAATCATAAAGAAAAAAGGCAGAACAAAATTAAAGATTTTAAACTTCATGAGATGCAGAGAGGGTGGTAGTGGCAGGGGGCAGAGTGAAAGCAACAGAAATTTGAGAGGAGAGGATAATTTAGGTGATAAAATTATTTACAGTATGGAGCCAGTTATCCAGAATATTTCCAATTCATTGATTTCAGAAAAAAGTGTCATGTAGTACCGGTTTGACATGTGCATTGATTGAAATTGAAACAATACAATATGCATAGTATAACTTGATGCCAACTAGTACTTGAAAAATAGAAGCATATTTAGTTAGATATTTGACATTTTGATTTTTATGAAAAGGAAATAGAAGAATTTTTGTTTCCAAGGTATTCCTATAAATTGTCTTCTTTTAAACTCTGATTAACTTTTGATCTTTTTTGGATCTGATTCTTAATCTGAGTGATCTAATAGTAAAACGGAAATCAGAAACAATACCACAGGGCACATATATTCTACCAATCTGATCAAATGTATGTCACTTTAATGCCCAATCAGTTACACAGAATACATAAACCCAACCATTCTGGGTAAATGGTTCTGTACTGTATTTAATGTTACTATAGTGTATTAAATAGGTCAGAAAAAAAATTAAAGAGTTATAAAGCTTAAACTATGCATGTTTGGTTCCAGAGGAGGTTAAAGGGGAGAAGTGGTAATTTCAGGAGGGGTGGATGTAGATAACTGAATATTTATTGGTACAATAAAATAATAAATAAAAGAGAAAAAAAAATTTACAGATTTTTATTAAGTTTAAATTTTGCGTGCTGGGGAGGACAAAATTGTAAGAGGGGATTCTTTTGGGGTTTTTAAAGCAGAAATCCACTGAAATGCAGAAGATTCCCACCCCTGTATTTACCTTTTTTACTTCTAAATTAGTGATAAAAACAATTTTTTAATGGATTATTTTTATCTCGATTATAAAACTCCTTTCCAAATTTAATTGTTTTTCCTTTTGAAAATAAGGTCTTACAATCAGGATTTTACAGTATTTTGCAATCACGAATAGTAAATATGGGGTTTGAATAAAAGACAAGAATGTTCTTCTATTTACACAGTTTTCTTGTGATATTTTCTCCATACAAAATATTGAAAGACACACTAAAAAATACATTTTGGAGCATTCGTTGCTTCTTTGGTATTTGAAAAGAAACTTTGTTAGCCTTTGCATTTCAGTTTTTCATAAATATATATCTATAGCCATCCTTATATAGGATTGTGTATGTTTATGCAAAATGCACTTAAGATGCACATACTTATAAATAGATGTATGTTTGTTTGAAGGGGTGCACCCTCAAAGAATTTTTAAGAAATTTAAATGCATCCATGACAGTACAAATGTTGATGATACCTGTACTCAAACATTCAACATTGGAACATTGAAAACCATAAACATTGAATCAATATACACAGAAGGATAAAGAATGATCATCCTTTCTCTGCTTAGCATAAACTTATGATTGGTGAGATATATTAATTATGAATATATAAAAATTATACTGTTTCTTTTGAAGCATTACCTATTCGTACAACACAAGAAAAAAAAAATAATTAAACATTAGTTCTAAAACATTTTGATGCAATACTTTTTAATAAATATATATTAAACTTTAATACTGTACAGAAAACCTAGCCTATATTGTTTTAAAAAGCTAATCTTTATTCTTATTTTATCAGTTCTGGAAATATAAAATGAACAATTTCCAATATTTTAAAGTGCTAAAACTTAAAACAGTTAAAATCTGCCAGACTATAGTAAGTTAAGCTTTCCATAGAATAAAGATATCTGTCTTGGTCAAAGATATACATTTAAATTAACTTTCCAAAATCATACAAATACATATATTTACACAATATAGTAAAAAGAGGTAATAAGATTCAAAGGTATAATCTTAAGTTTTATCCTTATCTAAATTTTAAACCAAAGAAAATCTAGTTACTGGCATCATCAGCAAGATATCACAAATTCTAAATATCTAGATTATTTTTTTCTAGACTAGACAAATCTGAAATAAAACTGGCCTGTTAAATAAATTTTCTGGATAACAGATAATTAAAATCATCTTAGTAGTATAAGAAAAGAATAGAAGAAAAACAAAAATTAAGTTAATTTATAATAGTAAGGTAAGTAAAGTGTAAATAATTCAAATATTTTAAAAGTCTCAATTTAAGAGACACTTTCTGTAAGTTGTTTTTTTAATGAATTTTCACATCTTGGTTTTTCAGCAGTTAAATTGGCTGCACAGTCCTAGAGAAAAAAAAAAAGAGAAAGAAGAAAGAAATGCATCATTGTATGCTATTTTAACACCAAATTGCAGCAGAAAGATGTGAGAGGTAACACTCAACTGGAAATTGTGTCTACTTTCCATATATCAATGCAATTTTTGAAATAGGGGTGGATCTACCTATTAAAAATTGTACCAACTTCGAATTTTCAAATAGAAGCACTCACTTTTGACATATTGCACAAAATAATTCAGATACAGTATGATCTATTAGTGAAAATTACTAAAAAAATGTTTTCAATTCAATTGTGAGTTTTCAATCTTAACAAAATTTTAGTATATAGTCTGATGTGAATTCTACAGATGATGAGTTCTAATTCTATAGATCATATACATGGCTTACTAACAGAATTCGAATTTATTACTGTCTATGGGTAAGAGTAGCTGAAATGTCTCATGAATTTTTCAGCTGAACAAAATTTTATTATACTGAGTGATGTGAGTATAATGAATTCATATACAGAGTGGCCGAGAAGGATAGGGATACATTACTTTCTGTGTCTAGTAATCTCTAGAAAAGTGTTATCAGTTGCATTAAGCATTTTCCAACTGAATTAAATTTGAATACTATGTAATATTTATAAGTTATCTGATAGTTAATATACAGAGCTGCAAATAAGATTTCAAATACTTTACAGTTTATAGATACAAATTGTTAAAAATGTATTTGAACTAAAGTGTAATTAAAGTGTAACTAAAAATGTATTTTGAACTGCTGAATTAAAGTTTATTATACAAAGTAGTATGAGTATAAATAAATAAATTTATATACAGGATTGGCACAAAAGGATATGGATGTACTGTCTTCTATGAACAAACATTTCTGGAAAAGCATTTCAGTTGTGCAATCAACTTTCAATATACCATTTGATGTACATGAAAATTGATAGATCACCAGCAGATCCTACTGGCGTTGCTTATGTAAACCATGAAGAACTTCTGGATAAAATAAACAAAAATGAAATATCCTAAAAATAGGTGGTCATAATAACAAAGTTCTGGGCACTCATGACCAAAAATCATTAAAACAACAATAAAAAATCAAGTGGTTAAGTGGGATCAAAGATTGCACAAAGGGTTTAGTTTAATATTCCTTATGAATAACTTTATCCTTTAATTAATAAATCCAAATCATTAATTTATAATTATTAAATCCTTTCATAGATGGCAGCATTATAAATTTAATTTAAAAATTATTACAAAAGTAATCTATTTTTTTTTTATTCAAATTAAAGACAATCAAGTCAAATTACTTAATAAAATTTTAAATATTTAGTGGAGTTTTAAATAAAATTTAAAATTTCTTTAAAAAATTTGTTTAAGCAAAATTTAAAATACTGAAATTTCTCCTGAATTTAATGGATGTTCAAGCAAAATTTTAAATTTTGAGTTTTCTCAAAACAAAACGAAATTTAAAATTCCATAATTTCAAAAATCTTGTGGAAATTTAAACAAAATTTTAAATTTCACGATTTTTTTTTTAATTTTTAATTAAAAAATAATTGTTATTAAATAATTGTTAAAATTTTTTTGGCCTTAAAATGGCAAAAAAAATTCTGTAAATTTGAATTTATTAGATAATAGAATCTATTTTGGGAGAAAAATTTCTAACTCTGACGTATAGTTTCAAACCAGAAGCCTTTTGTATGATAGGCGAATGCTTTATTACTCAGCCATCTAGTCCACATGGAAAAAACTGAAATAAGGTTCTGTTTTAAAAATCTATATCGCAGAAATGGTTATATGTCATTAAATTAATTCATTTAATTAAAATAATATAAGACTTTTTTTTAATTTTATTATTTGTCGTGTGATCGGAGGTATTCAGCTATAAGTATGCAAAATTTCGAGTCTCTAATTTACACAGTTTCCGAGAACAAACTCTGTGACTGACAGACAGAAGAACAGGATGAATAGGATTTCATCAGATGAACAAAACCCTAAAAAATGTTGTTACTTTCATGCATTCATAATAAAATTCCCCAGCTTGAGAATGCATGCTTTCTTCGGCATGTGCAACAGAAAATTATATAATTTCCCTGACAATACATAAGAAACAAATAAAAAATGCAATAAATACACCCAAAATTCTATCTCATATCACTTGAAAATAAAGCCTTCATTTTATAGATAATGAATGTTAATTTCATAAAAGCAATAGACTTCTACTGATGAAAAACCATAATTTTTAAATGGAAATTTCTATTTTCACTCGCAAAAATTAAATCTACAATGATTACATGAAAATAATGCCATTTCCTTTGCTTTTTCTAGTTAGTGTTAATCAGAATTTGAATATGCATTATGCTTCTTCCATTGCAAATGGAGTCATAGTTAGGAGATTTTTTTTTTTAATTTCCTGAAGTTTTAGTTCCAAATGCATTTAAATTAGGGATGAATCGGATATCGATTTTGCCAGATATCAGATATCCGGTCAGATATCTAGCACTAGATATGTTTTGTCTGATATCTGGCACTAGATATGTTTTTAGTTGTATGGTGAATGTTTATTTATTTCTTTATATAATGCCATCTCAGAACAATAAATTACAAACATGTTTCACACATCATTTAAGCATTTTAAATGTATTGAAATATATTTTACAAAAATTATGTCTCTTTGAATATCAGAGCTTGAAATTCAAGTTTTCCCAGGAGTGGGGTTTCCCTCCCAACATTTATAAATGCAGGAGAGTTGAACTGTTTGAAAGGGCCAAAAATATCTTTGAACCCTGCTATGTTTTACATGCCACTTAAAGAATTACATTTATACAGACATGACAAAATACCATTGAAATAATTTAAATCAACAACTCAAGATAATTATCCAAAATGTTTATTTTTATTAAAACAAAGGAACAAAATCAAGTTTTATATATACCATGTCTATTTTTCAACTTTCACCTAATGTTATGGGCAATTAACAAGTGGGTTGCTAAATGAATTTCTTAATTTAGATTTTATTCCATTTTGCATGCTTTAGCCTCTTTCACAAGTTACACTTTTGACAAATAGCACAGGGTAACTTTTATAACTTTAGAAATTATCGAAAACACATGGTTATGCTCTCTTAAAAAATTTTAGAAAACTTTGCAAAATCTGATGTGCATTCATTTTTAACTTACTTGCATGAATAATGCATATCGGTGATTGTATTGTCAATATCGCTCGGTGATTGTATGTCACTTCAGAACAAACTTGTTTTATTATGTCCTTAATGGAATTATACTCAAAACTGTAATCCCTGGTATTTTCGTTAATTGAACTATGTTCTATGATTGGAATTTTAAATCCATATCCAAAGTTTGAAAAGGAAATAGTCACTTGATTTCTTCTATTATACGAGAAATGGTTGATTTAAAAAAGTCATGTCTTAATTTCTGTGAATTGCAAGTATCAACTAGTTTGTTGTTTCTAAATCTGTTTTTTTTTTTTAAGTTCACCAAAATTTTTTTTCTTCATGTTTTTCTTCATGTCAGGGAAAAGGCTTCGCAAAATACATAAATCGGTTGTAGAAAAAATATTGCTGATTTCGTCAACCATGGCAAAAATAAATAAAAATATTTGTTGACCGGTCACGAGAAAAAAAAAAAGAAATCGGCAGCAGGAAACTATCATGAAATCCAGTCCGTCACGAGCAAACATCATGAAATTCCTCAACCAGTCGTGGAGAAAAAAAAGCGAAATTTTTCAATTGGATGCAGAAAAACAAACGTTAATTGCATCAGCACGTATAGTCACACCAAAGAGTGTGTAGTCAAGTGACCTTCTTCCATGGGAATATTTTGATGAAATAAAAGATCTTAGAATATTTCAGTGTCTGAAATATTCAATATCAGTTTGCAGGCTATAACAAGTGTTGAATCATTTGTACAACTCAATTTTAAAATTTCACACCTGTCTCAAAATATTTTCAAAAACTTAATTTTAAGTCAAGAAATGTTCCTACAGTTTAATGGATTCCCTTTGCTTGAAATCCCAATTGAAGCAAATTGCTTAAGATCTTCGAAGAGCTGTAGTGAAATATTGGTTTTTACATCAACTGTGAAATCTTTCATTGCCTATTCTGCATCTCTTATCACACAAAATTAATGATTATCTTTTTGCCCAGCCACCTGTTGGTGACATTTTGATTCATACAGCAAGCTTTTTATTTAATTTCGACTTTTTGATGTATCCTAGAAACTGCCTAACTATAGAGCAAGCCGAACCAAGTAAAGGATTTGAGAACAAAAATTCCAAAATTACTTAAAAATTTTTAGATCATTTTGGAAATTACCAGATGAGAACTCTGATGCTTTATGGTTTGAATGCCAAAAGTTCAATGACTGGATCATAAAAACAATAAGTGAGGGTAGAAAAGGTGGTGGTGTTTATGAAATGAAAACTGTTTCTAAAATAGCTGTTAATAAGCTTCATAACCAGTTACAAAATTTAATTCAATTTCTTACTTAGGTCATCTCCATTCCTATGTCTGAAACAGTATGTGAAAGTTGAAGCTCAGTCATTGACGTCAACAACGAATGAGAAGTGTTGATGATAGTGATAGTGAAACTGGTACCAGCAATAAAAAGGTGTTTTTTTTTTTTTTTTTTTTTTTTTGTTTTTGTTTTTAAAGGGGCTTCCTGCTGGCTTCTCCAAAATGAGAATTTTTTTTTTAAACTGCACTTATAACGACGTTTGGTAGTTCACACTACATGCATTTTAAAAGAATCAGCTCCTCCTGCAAAATTCATGACAAAGTAACATCACGTGTGGCAACAAAAATCACAAGAAATGCAGGATGCTTGCCATGTTTTATGTGAAATATTTCATAACATATTTTTTCTATATAAGAATGTGCATAGTTTTATTGATAAAAATATTTTGTGTAGAATATTTTTAGCATATATTTTGTTGTCTCTCACAACAAAACAGACTGTCACTTGCATTTTGTTACAGAAATTTATAAAATCTGGGCATTGGCTTATATCATGTTTGTTTCTTTTTTACGTAATACAAAAACTCTAAATTGTTATTAATAAAAATTAATAAAATAAAAAAAGCCGTTACAGATAAGGGATTGTTTGATTAATTAACAGTTCAATTGTAACATATTTTACCCCCAGATTTTTTTCTGCCCCTGAAATATCTGTCGCAGGCATTTTAAGAATTTTTTGCTACTGGAGATATAGATATACAGGACTGCATTAAAGAATTTGCATATATTACCATGATCATAGATGGTAATACCAAGCATTTTAAGAGCTTAATTTTATTTATTTTTTAATTTATGGATAACACTCTCACACATTTTCTTTGATGAATCTATGATGATTAAGATAAAGTATATACATTCTTTTCTGGGCTGCTTTAATCCAAGGAACTCAAATAAAGAGTTAAAAGTAGATATGACCATTTGGAAAATGAATGTTGGTTTAATTTTTAATGTGTAGATGGCATCTATTTCAAAAATTTCTTTAATATTTGGAAAGTATAGACACTATTTCCAGTCAAAAAAAATCTCTCTGCAACAACTTGGGGATAAAATAAGATATGATTTTTTTGTTGTTTGTTTGGGTTTTCTTCTTCAGGAGTGTACAAGATTAAATTTCCATAAAAAAAAATAATCAATATAAAAACACAAATTTTCTAAAATCTTTAATAAGTGATTCAGCAAAAATAGAAAGAATGATATAAACGACTGTTTCGCTTAGCCTAGTTTACATTGAAACTACATATACCTATTTGTTTTGCTTTAAATCTTTAAATTTGTTTATTCTAATAGTTGAATACTAGCAAAAAAATATCCTCTAAAGTTTTTGAATATTCTTTTATAAAATAGAGTTAGTGACTCGGAAATAAATATAATATATTTCAATATATTTTGTTATGGAAAACTGAATGAATATTTCAATTTATTTTATTTCAATTTATCAAATCCAGAAAATTTAAGAAGAAAAGTTTACTTAAACATACCTTATACACTCAAACCACAATACATAGATATTTAGCTGTAAATGCTAACATGAACAAATCTCAAGAAACCCCTGACATTAAATCTATCAGGCTTTCTAAGCTCATTTGAATTCCACCACGATCCTGAAATCCACACATATGAACTTGCCATTTTCGTCCATGTAAAGTGCTATGAAAAAGCTGTGATATCTATAACAATAATTGAATGATTATGATATACTATTTTGTAATTAAACAACATATAATATATAAATTATTAAAATGTACTAACATAATATAATAAAAGCAAATACTTGATTTTTATTATATAATAAGTACTGTGAATATGTACTGTTTTTTAATAAGTACTGTGAATATGTACTGTTTTTTAATAAGTACTGTGAATGCAGACACATAGGCTTATCCAAGGGGGAGGGGGGACTGATGGAGCTGCAGATCCCCTTAAAATTTAAAGAAAATATCACATGTAATTATGAGTGTTTATAAAATGTAATGAAACCTGCTAAGATGGAATCAAAGGGAACCATAAAAATATTTAATTTTAGACAGGTGCACCTGCCAAGTTCATGCATCTGAATAAGAGCACCCACCACATTTGTAGATCTAAGACTAAATTTGACTTTGTGAGCGTGCCAGAAAGTAAACAGTTTGATTCACTCAGAAAGACGAATTTAAACTAAACAAAATGTGCATTGGTTAAAGGTATTTTATTTTTTCATAACTACTTAAAATGTGCATTAATTAAAAATAATGTTGATGCATTTTTATCAAACTTTCAGGTTAGTAAATTTATAAGAAATTTAATGGAGTAAAATATATGTGTAATGAGCCTGCCTTAAAAGAAAAAAATCATTATCCCAATTAAAACAATAAAATGCAATTACAGGAAAACCTGTGAAAATGGAATTCTGTCTCAGAGGGGAAATTTTTATGGTTCTGATAAAAAAAGATGCAGCATAATTATACCAGTTAAGAGAGAAACCTGTCTAAAACTGAATTTTTTTTTTTTTTTTTTTGGTCCCATGTAATTCCATCTTAGCAGGTATAAGGGATATGCTACTTTCTATGACAGAAACCTGTTAAAAACACAATTTTCTCCAGTCCCTTGTAATTCCATCTTACAAGAAAGGTCTCCATAAAGAGCTATTTTGGAAAAAAAAAAAAAAAGCTAATGAAACTACTTATGTATGTAATAAAGGATCAGTCAAATTTAGTGGCAGAATCCCAGCAGAAAGTCTGTAAAACAATATACTTTCAAACATTTAGCGAGAAAAGATGAATGTGACACATGATTTGGCGAGCCGTTCCTCGCCAAAGCAATTTTAATGCATTTGGAAATCACTAATTAAATGAATGTTTAAATGCACAGTACTTAATAAATTTAAACTTAACAATGAAATAGTTTATATATATATATATATATATATATATAAGCTTATATAATATATACAATTTGCGTGTTACTGAAGTTATTTAATTTTACAGGGTTTCACTGGCTGAGCAAATTTTTATTTTAAAAGTAACTGTCTAATTATGTAAGCTCATTTTGATATTGAATAAGTTGTTGTTTCCATGGCATTCGCTTGTTGTATCCAATACTAACAATATCGAAGTTATATTGACAATGCTCAGAATCAGATCTAAATTTTGAGTTTGAAAGTTGTTTTTTTTTTTATTTCATTGTGTCACCAACCATCAATAAATTGCGAAGAAAACCAAATTTTCATTATGTTTTTAGGGACGCTATATTGAGTTTCCACTGGAAATTTTTTTATAAATATACAGTGTTTATAAAGTCTCGGACCCATTTTGATGTTTAATAACTCATAAAATAATAAAGATAGATTAAAATTAATAACATAAATGGTTAGATAGACTCAAAAAGTTTCATGACCCTTGTCAATGAACTTCCACGTGTGCCCCCTTCGTCACATGGAGAATATCAAGTCGATAGTCAATTTCACGCCAGGTAGTGGCAAGCATGTCGGTATCCACAGAGGCTATTGCGGTTGTAATTCTGGTTTTTAAGTCATCAATGTTCGACACTCTCCTCCTGTAACATTGTCCTTTACAAATCCCCAAAGGAAAAAGTCCAGCGGCGTTATATCAGGTGATCTGGGTGGCCAAAGAATTGGACCTCCTTGCCCAATCCATCTTCCTGGAAAATGGACATTCAAAGAAGTACGAACGATGGTACCCCAATGAATGTGGTGCACCATCTTGTTGCAAAATGACATGTGACTGAAGCTCTTCTAGTTGTGGAAATACGAAGTTTTCCAACAGTGTGTCGAACATTGATGACTTAAAAGCCAGAATTACAATCGTAATAGCCTCTGTGGATGCCGACATGCTTGCCGCTACCTGGCGTGAAATTGACTACCGACTTGATATTCTCCATGTGACGAAGGGGGCACATGTGGAAGTTCACTGACAAGCGTCATGAAACTTTTTGAGTCTATCTAACCATTTATGTTATTAATTTTAATCCATCTTTATTATTTTATGAGTTATTAAACATCAAAATGGGTCCAGGATTATATAAACACCCTGTATATCCTCCTGAGAAGAATATTCTGTAATTTTTTATCATTTTACTGAGTATGCACTTATGGAGGCCTTCCTTATTAGTAAGTTTTACTGTATCCTCCCCCCTTCACCTCTCACCCACCCACAAAATGATAAGTCTAGATACACCCCAGCCAGACCTGCCAACTGCTACGAAAAAAATCGTAGTTGCTACGATTTGGACCTATCAACTACGATGCTACGAAAATTGGTCTTAAACTGCGATTTTTTTGCAAAAAACACAAACGCATTTTTTGTTTCTAGTTGCGATTTTTATCCCTCACAGCATATTTTTCAGGAGTGATTCTGTTGCGAAATTTCCAAAATTTCAAAGTATTCATTTCCGAAAGTTTTAAAAAATTGACCATTAGTCCGAAAATTCGGACATTAAAAGATGCTCATGGAAAAAAAAAAAAAAAAAAAAAAAATCTGGGCTGCAAAACAAACTTCTTAACATAAAACACTCTCTTTATCTATATTAACCACGAGTGAATCGTGTTTCTGTAAATGTTTATACAGACATTCGCTTCCTTAGAAACAAGGTGCCATTTTAAGAATTTCTGGAAAGGAGAAGAGGGAGGAGGTTCTTTGAGGGGCAAGGTTTGAAATAGAGTAGTGTGCAAAATTGCACGATTTGCAATAAACTACCGCGAATTTTGACAAATGACCGCATAAAAAAATCAATTTTGCCAATTGGTCGCAGAAGAAAATAAATTTCGTAAAGGATCGTGGTAAAAACGTAGTACTGATTTCAGGGGGTGGCCCGGAGGGAGGGAATCCCCCCCCCGGAAGATTTCAGATTTTGTGTTTCAGTGGTGTGTGAATTTTGTCAAAATATCGCAGAAAAAAAACATGAATTTCATCAAAAGATCAGTAAGAAAATGCAAATTTCATCGACAGATCAGTAAGAAAACGCAAATTTTCGCTGAAAGATCGCAGAAAGAAAACACTAATTTCGTTAAAAGGATCGCGGAAAAAACCCGCAAAATTCGACAAAGGATCCTGGTAAAAAATGCGAATTTCATCAAAAGTTCATGCTAAAAAGTGCGGATTTCAACAAAGAACCGTGATAGAAAAATGTGAATTACAATTGCGGAAAAATTGTGAATATCCTGAAATGATCGCAGGAAAAAATCCCGAATTTCGTCAAAATTTACTGCACTGGGATAAAAAATTAGAACCAGGCTCCTTTTACAAATGTTAAAAAAAAAAAAAAAAAACGCTGCGAAACGAAAAGAAACTTTAAAAATCGTATAAAAAATTTCAAAGGAAAAAATTTACTATATTGAGTTGAAAGACTGAAACCTTATTCCTTTTACGAATGTCAAAAGATGGCTGTGTAACACGAAAAACCAACCAACCAACCTCCAGATTAATTTTAATTTTGTGTGCTATGATTTCTGACTTTCAAAGGTTGGCAGGTCTGCCCAGCACACACATAACCTTCTATCTTTTTTATTATAGATAAAAATTGAATTTATTTTTTATTTGTGAATTTTATAGAAATTATTGCAATATAAAATAAATTTTTAATTACAGTGGACTCTCTCTATCTGAACACTCTCTAATGTGAACACCCCGGTATTATGAACACATTTGGACGACCCCGGCGAAACTCCATAGACTTAACAAAAGATGAACTCTCTGTATTCTGAACACCCTCTAATCTGAGCACCCCGCTATTATGAACGCTACTTTTGATCCCCAATTTATCCTACCTCTCTCTAAACTGAACATGTGTTTGCAATCGGAATTCAGAGAATTCCCCCCATAATGGAAATTCGGGAAATATGTCGTTGCAGAAGAATAAAATATTCAATGAACTCGATTTTAAAATAGACAAAATCATTGTTAGATTTTAAGCATCTATCCGATGCTGCAATTTGAATAATTCAGATTAAAATCTTCAGTTAAGAAAACAAATAAAACATTTATTATAACAAAGAAAGAAGAAATCGAAAGAATATTTTTTAAAAGGTAAGCTTTTACCGTACGGGTTCTACATATCCACTAACATTCTTATACATTTTTAATAAAGAAAAATGTTCAGATATAAAACTACTATTGACATTTCACAAAACATAAATCATGATAATCAAAAATAAAATTAACAATTCAATCAATTTTTATCCAAAGAGATACAAGAAAAAATAATGTAAAAACCATATCCCGTGATTCCCCCTCTCCCGATCTGAGATAAAAATAGAAAGATTACGCAACAGAAATGTCCCGCCTCCCAGTGGCAGCAAAGAGACAACAGGGATTAGAAGGAGTGTACAAAAAAGATAATTATTTGTTTTCCGCACATTATCGCTTCTGTTTCTTTCTTTGTTTTTTGTCCAGCAAAGGTAAAAATTTTTTGTCATTTTTCTATGGTCGCAGATATGTCAGAAATAAGTATGAAAATGAAAAAACGGAAAGAACTGAAGCTTCAGGAAAAATACGATGTTGTTCAAAAATTAAAATCAAAAATAAGTCAAAGGAAAATTGCATCTGAGTTTGGAATTTCAGTAGGCCAAGTTAATGCCATCAGTAAGAAAGAGAAAGAAATTATAGCCACTTTTGAAGCAAATGAACCTTCCTCAAAGTGCAGAATTTCAGAAAAGAAAACAGGGAATGAGAACATAAACAATCATGTCTGGAAGTTTTTTTGCCAAATGAGAACGAAGAATCTTCCTGTCACTGGACCCCTGCTAAAGCAGATTGCGCTAGATTTTGCAGAAAGGGAGAAAATTACGGAATTCAAGGCATCGGAAGGATGGTTGACTCGCTTTAGAAGTCGGCATAACATCGAATTCAAAATAATCAACGGTGAAGCTACAGACGTAAATATCGAGACTGTGGAGGAATGGAAAAGAAAACTTCCGGAAATAACGAAGGATTTCGATTCCACTGACATTTTCAATGCCGACGAAACTGGCTTGTTTTTTAGAGCTCTTCCAAATAAAACCCTAGCACAAAGAAGCGAAAAATGCGTGGGCGGGAAAATGTCGAAAGAAAGACTTACCATCATGCTCTGTGCCAGTTTTACGGGTGAGAAGCTCGAACCACTTGTGATCCGAAAAAGTGAAAAACCACGATGCTTCAAAAATGTGAATATCGCATCATTACCAGTGCACTATAAATCAAATCGAAAAGCCTGGATGACAATCCCAATTTTCTCTCAATGGTTGGAAGGCATTAACGAGATGATGAAGAGAGAAGGAAGAAAAATTCTTTTTGTTGATAATGCCAGATCACATACAAACATGCATCTGAGCAATGTGAGCCTCAAGTTCCTGCCACCGAACTGTACTTCTGTAATCCAACCACTGGATCAAGGAGTAATCAAGACCTTTAAAGCTCACTACCGAATCCATTTTTTGAAAAAAATGTCCCTGGTGATGGAAGAGGCAAATTCGGCAACCGAACTAACGAAGAAGGTCAACGTCATGGATGCTGTCCATTGGATATCAATGGCTTGGAATGAAGTAACCCCCTACACCATCCAAAGATGCTTCTACAAAGCTGGATTTCCATGTGAGAATGAGCATATAAGAATAGAGGACCAAGAAGCAACAGTTGTGAGAGATTTGGGGTTAATTCTTCAGGAGCTTCATACTGAAATTGAACCTGGAGCTTATCTCGAAGCCGATTGAAGCCTTCCGGTTTGCGACAACAACATCGTTGAAGAGGAGGAGGACAGTGAAGAAGTTGAATCAGAAAATACCGAAGGAACAAGAAGTACGATTACCTTCAAACAATATGGCCAAGGAATTAAAGACCTGTTAAACTATGCGGCTGAACATCACCCGGAAGCCTTCCCACTTCTTAAACAATTAGATAACATGTATACTGCACGAGCATACACAGTTCAAAAACAGACTAAAATTACTCAGTTTTTTAAGTAATGTATCTATTTGTTTTCAAGTGATGTATCGTATAATCCTCCTGAGACCTGCCATACATTTAAATGGATGTTTTGCTTTCTCCTTCTATTGCGTTAAATTTCATTGTAGCAATCTAAAACCAGTATAACATGGTAATGTATGAATCAAAAATCCACATTCTGCTTTTGGATTTTGGCAACGGTAACTACTTTGTTTACAAAATGGCGTAATAAATGAGTCAAGTCGGAATTCTACGTTTTGCTGGTAAGTTTCGTTTTTATGTTATTTTAATTTGATTAAATTATTTTTTTTTCAATTTTAATAGCAGATGTTAATAATTGCCTTATGCTCTTTATAATATATTCTATTCTTTTCCATACTTTTAGCCTTTTTTAAATTATTTTAAAGCGAGTTATGGCCTGAACATTCTTTTAGATGGATGTGCTGTAAAACAAAATTAGAAAATCTAAATTTATTAATTTCTTTAAAAACATAATTTTTGATGCCTATTTGTTGAAAAAAACTCTTATAAAAAAATATATATATGCATTATATTTTGCTTGGGTCTCAGGAGGATATGTAATTGTATGTTTTGTAAAACTTTTTAAATAATAATAATAAAAAAAAAAAATGAAAATATTAGATGGCAGAATAGAGGTCCAACTGAATTTAGTTTGACAGTGCATAAGCCACCAAATCTAAATTCAGCATCTCTATCTCGGTAACTGGCATGGCTAACCAACCAGGCTAAGTATTCTATACAGTCTATAAACTCAATACTAAGTAGAGTAGTAATACATTTCCCAATCTCCCTCTATAATGAACACCCCCATAATCTGAACATTTTTGGTCGGTCCCATGAGTGTTCAGAATAGAGAGAGTCCACTGTATTTTGCAAGCTCGTAAACAGATTTAATACATGCCATAAAATCATTTCATTTAAAAAATTAAAAAATATCTTATTTAAAATTTCATTTAAATGCAATTTAAATATTTTTTTAGTACTCTATAAATCAGCTTCATCCATTTTTCCACCTCTAAATATGAAAGTGAGTGCAACTAAACAATTGCAAAAACTGACATCTACAATTGAATTCCACATGCTTGATGCATCCACGGTCAGTAAAAATTCAAAAGGAGCCTTTTTCTAGAGTTGAAAAGTAAGAACAGAGTTTCAAAACATATCAGTGAAAGTGGTATGCTAATTTTTGTAACCCCAAATGAATAAGTAATTAAAATTAAATAGTTTAAAATGAAGAAATAAATATATGCCCAGTAATAGTAATTAGTTAAAAAGGACACTTTTGTATGTAGTAGATTAAAGTAACAGTGACATATTAAAATGTAAATATATTTATTAAAAGCATAAACATAAATAAAAATAAAATAAACTTTAAATAAATATATATTCATAATTCCTTAACATTTATACTAAAGATAAAACAATATAATTAACTTATCTGAAAGACATACTAGGACATTGTGACGTGATGAAATAAATTCCAGCTTAAATTAACACTTTGATTACATGCATTATGTAATGTTTGAATTACAGCTAACACCATTAAATAATTAGCTGCTCTGGAATTCAATATACTTTAACATCATAAGAAAAACTCAAAGCTCAGTTAAAGAAGATTTTTTTATTCCAAAAATTGAATAACTTTACTTTCAACACAACTTGTCATATCACTTAGCCACAAAAGTTCTCCAGCACTTCTATTAAGAAAAAGACGAATGAAAAGGAAAAACAATTTGAAACGTCAAATCACAGATATAGATTTCACCATTCCCATTCACCAAGACCATTTCACTCCTTTTACAGGAATTCAGGAAAACAAAAAAAATTAACTGTCCTTTTATGCTCTTCAAGATTGGAGTAGCATAGTTCAGGTTTATTCCAATAGAACAAAAAATGTCCAGGCCAGGACTCGAAACTGGATCCTTGGATTGTCCTGCTGATGCTGTCCTAAAATATAAATCTACTGCTTATTGTGAATTCCAACAAACGGTCGCTGAAAAAAATCAATTTTGTCAATCGTTCGCAGAAAAGATCGCCAAATTCGTCAAAGAATCGCATAAAAAACATGAATTATGTCAAAAAATTGCTGCAGAAAATGCACATTTTGTCAAAGGACCGCAAAAAAATGCAAATTTTGTCAAAGGACCGCAGTAAAAAAGCAAATTTTGTCAAAAGATCGCAGAAAAAAATGCAAATTTCGTCAAAATATCGCAAAAAAAAAAAAAAAACTAATTTTGCAAAAGAATTGCAGAAAAAACGCAAATTTCGTGAAAGAATCGTGATAAAAACGCAAATTTCGTGAAAGAATCGTGATAAAAACGCTAATGTTGTCAAGCGATTGTGATAGTGAAAAAATGCAAATTTCGTCAAGAGATCTGAGAAAAAGTGCAAATTCCGTCAAAGGATCGCGAAAAAAATTTGCGAATTTCTCCAAAGAATCGCTGAAAAAAACACGAATTTTGTCAAAGGGCCGCAAAAAAAATGCATATTTAGTGCCAGGAGGAGAATCCCCGAGGCGTGGATCCAGCCCCCCCCCCCCACAAAAAAAAAAGATATAAATCCAACGCTTTTAACGGCAGTTTTTGCGGAACAGGCAGACAAGCAAACGAAAACCAAGCACTTTTCAGGTGTCAATGGTAAACCTCACTGACATTTCGGCAATTAATGAACAAAAAAGGATTATGTCCTGTCAAAAGGCATATGGTGCCATAATTTTTTACACTAAGGGTTGAGGTGGGGGACGATGCCACTTCGTGTACCTTTTGTTGAATTTCTACAACAGAAAATTGAAACTGTTAGGCGGATCCCTTTACAGTGTGGAAACTTTTTCATCCTTTCAAAGAAGCTGCACTTCTAATTTCTGTATAATATTTTTGCAAAGAGCTCTTTTGTTTGAGAAAAGAATGGGATTCATAGCAATTTCCAAAAAAAGAAAAAAAACAAGAAAAAGAAAGGATCTTTTAAAACTTCAAGCATCATAGTGTTTTCTGAAAAAAGCCACTAATGTTTTAAAAAAATGTGCTGCTATTGCCAACCACATTGGTGAATTTCAAGGGGTATTTGATGAATGAACAAAAAAGGATTATGTCTTAGTCAGTTAAAAGTTAAAATGCATATGGTGTGTTAATTTCTTTAAAACCAAATTGGTAAAAATCAGTTCTTCCTTTATGTATTTACTTAATGAAAAGCCTTCTAGGTGATTTGAATAGAAAATGATGCTCTATTGTTACCCACTGTTCATTGCTTGGTTTACCATTTTTCGCTGTCTTTCTACCTCTTGTAGAGAAGCTATGGAAACAAACCTGGGTCTCAGTAACAAATGTTAACCTTGATGGACTAATAATGAGTAGATTATGAAGAAGTATACGCACCGCTTAGATGACACATTTTGACTTTTCAAGGATGTTAAGCCCCCTTGAGATTTTTATTCAGTCCCTTTTTTGAATAAACCGATAAGATAAATAATTACCAGAGTAAAAGAGTAAAAATGAAAAGAATAAAAATAAGACATTTAATAAATAAATTCCATGGAAACATTTTTAATTTTTCGCCCCAATAAGTAACAATAAGACATATTTCGAGGAGAGGAGGCTTATATTAGGTTGAGCAAAAAGTTCTGGGAAATTTTTTATCTAATAGTTACCAGAATTTGTATTGATATATAGGAGTACTAGTGGTATGTTTATAGGAGTTCAGGAACTTTGGCTCCAAAATGCCTATTGAACAGTATGATTTGCATGTGTTGACCCAGCATTATTAGAGAAAAGACCTAACGATTCTGAAAGTCATCGATTAGATTAATGAAGATGAAGGTGCTGGTAACGGCGACAAACTTAGCCAGTAAATCTGGATTCTGGCAGAACGGTGACAAAAAGTCGTGGACTATGATGGTCTCTACTTTAAAGAATAGCCCTTGTTGCTTTTGTTGTTAATTTGTACATAACAATGCAACTTTCACAAATTTCCCAGAACTTTTTGCTCAATCTAGTATAATAAGAGGGTTGGTTAACCGAGTGTGTCGGTTAACTGAACGCTGGATAATCGAGTGTCTATAGTACTTTTAAATAGCATTAATTATTTCATATTCACAAAAGAATTAACTGCAAGGAATGATTTAATCAATAGAAACTACGACTGTGTTGATTATATATCATTTGGTATCACCCCCCCCTCCCAAACGAGTCTCTGGATCTGCCCCTGGTGTGATAACATGAAAACTCTTGTATACCATGTAATTAAGTCATAATTAAAAAAAAAAGGAAATTTTTTCAACTAGATAAATCATCTTCAAGGTTGGAGTAGCATAGTTCATTCCAACAGAGTATAAAATGTCCAGGCCAGGACTTGAATCTGGGTACTTGGCTTCCACTGACAATTCTCTTCCTACTGAGATACATGGAAAATATCCTGGCTGGCATAATTCACTCTTATTTGTTGAACATGGCTGAAAACTGCAATGCTAGTTTCATTCAGCTAGGATATCATCCAGGTATCTCTGTAGGAAGATCATTTGCATGGCAAGCCAATGAATATAATAAGCCAAGGAAGCAAGTATAATAACTTGTAACAGAGTCGTTATAAACCAATTTTAATTTTCAAGATTACAAATAATTTTAAATCACTTGACGAAATGAAGAGGCCCTTTATACACTTCACAGTGTATTCACACTAACATTTGCAATTATACAACATAAAGCTTATAACTTATTCACTTGGCTTTTGCCGGATCACATCACTTACATCGATCTAGGCCGGAATCCAAATCTGTTCTAAAGTTTTTTTCCTCAGGACAATGGCAGTCCATAATTCCCAATAGGGATTATTGTTTTTATCCAAAATGAGTTGCAACCCCTAGGTTTGAGTTCTGACCTGCACATTTTTCACTCTGTTGGGACAAACCTCAACTGTATTACTCTAATCTTGAAGATAATTAATCTAGTTGAAAAAGTTTCCTTCTCTTGATTATGACCTAATTTACATTGTATATTATATAAGAGTTTTCATATTATCACACTTTCATCATGCAAATGCTATAATTATAGCTCAGATGAATGAAACTAGTGTTACAGTTCACAGCCATGTCTAACAAATAAGAGTGAATTATGCCAGCCAAGATATCATCCTGATAGCTTAATAGGAAGAGCATTGGCATAGCAAACCAAGGATCCAGGTTAGAGTTCTGGCCTGGACATTTTTTGCTCTGTTGGAATAAACCTTGAATATGCTACTCCAACCTTGAAGATCATTTATCTAGTTGAAAAAATTTCCTCCTCATGATTATGTCCCTTTATAGGTCAAACCAATCCTCCATGGAAAATGACGCTTACACCTTCCATATATTCATCGGAATTGAAGACCACTCTGCTTTGCTTACTAGGATGATTAATCCAGGTAAATCCAGGTCTGAGACAATCCCAAGAACCGTATGTTCATAAAAGATTGAAAAACATCGCCAAAGGCACTACATTAAAGTCCAGTAAGATCAACTTTCCATCACTAAACGAAGATTCCATTGCCCTTTCTTTACTAGCACAGTTTAAACCTAATTAAAAGAAAGTACTAAAAACAAGTTACATGAAAGCCACTAAAAGGATTTATAAAAGAACTGTTAAAAGATCTTTAAGCCTTATTAAAAACACTTGAAATTCATAAGGTGAATAAATGGCCAACATCCCTCAATCTAAAAGAAAAGTACAATCATGTTCAATGCCATTGTACCTAACTATTTATTCGCCATCAACACTCTGAATGAAACTCCCATGCATGTCCAATCGATTTTCCTTCGAGGTTTTGAACACCGTATGTGAATGTGAAGCAGTGACACAAATGACAGCATGAGCCATGATTGCATCAAACTGCCATCTTGTAGCATCTATGGGAACCACTCAGAAAAATAAATGAGTTACGATTATGATCGAGCACACATAAATGAAGTACAGCGAAAGGGATGAATTGGTATGAATACCTATGGTAAATAAAAGACTGAAAAAGTATAAAAATGTGGATTTTTCAAACGAGAAACAGAAGCAGAAACTTAAAAGGGTATTTTTCTGACAAAATATAAGTTTATTTCTTGAAAGTAATAAGTTACAAAAGAGGGGTTTAAAGTAGCCATGTGTAAGATGATAAAGCATCTCTTGTAATTCCTAAAAACTGCCGCCTCTCTTACTTCCTGTACACCATGAAAGGCAAAGCTCAGAAACCACATACAATTCAAAAGAATTGTAATAACCAATTCCATTATCAGAAATAATCTAACACCAAAAAGATAAATGTATCAAAACAAGACCTGAATGAATAAAATGACGGCTGGAGAAACACTTCAGAATGCTAAAACCAAATAAACATATTGCATTAATTATAATTATAATAAAACAAAATACAACACATATCAATAAAATAAAAATGTCACAATCCAATCTACAATGATCCAGCACTCATTTTAGTTCTTTACTGATTTTTATTTTTAATTAATAAAGATTTCTGAAATTACATATAAATTAAAAATTTATTTCATTAATTACTTTATACAAATAAATGATTGTTTGACTAAAACCCACCTGTTGTCGCTATTATGGTTTATTAATAAATTCTTCAAAAAATTTAGAGTCAAATGATCTCATAAAAACTGAAATTAGGATATTAGATGCAAATATAATTCTGATTATTTTTTTCGTTATTAAGAAAATATGACCTGGGATAATCAATAAATAAAAAAACATTTACATCTCTATTAATAATTCAATTTTAAAACTATACTGGGATTAATACAACATTAAAAAAAATAAATTACCTCTTGCTGACTCTTTGCACCAGGAATATCTTGATGAGTTGCCAATATAACACATGGTAAACCTTTAAGAGAGTTATTTGAAAGAACATCAACTAAAATTTTGACAGCTAGTTTCAAATCCTCATCTTTAGCAGCTGCATTAATAACATAAAGTATTCCATGTTGACCTTCAAAATATTTTTCCCAAAATGGACGAATGTTATCAGAACCTGTAAGTAAGAAAACATTTACCTTGAATAAAAAGTTTAAATTGCTAAAAAATTAATTTATGCAAATATTGAAATGTTATCAGCACTTGCATACAATATCATTATTATGATTTACTAGACTACTATATCTAGATGGACAAAGCCGAACTAGTGCCAAAAATAAAGGTACACTTTGGTTATCAGAATTGCAATGACAAATGTGGTAATCTGTTTAATTCCAGAGTCCTCCCACAACATTGAAATGTACTCCTCCACAGTAAGGGGGCACAGAAAACAGAAATCCCTCCTGGAGAAAAACGTCTGGATTCAACACTAATTCACTGCCTTTCACAATAGTCTCTTTAACAATGTCATATACCATAAGTACCTATTAAAAAGCAGTAAACCAACGTTTAAAATGCACAAATAATGGATGAAAAGCAGCAAACAGCTGTTTCGAATCTACAGCGAGATTCTTCTTCAGTGCAAGATAGGGAAAAAGGAACAGCGTGCTAGAAAAAGCAAGGCTGAGCAAAATGATAGACAGAGAGGGTAACGAAAGCGCCAGAAACAGCCAATGAGAGAGAAGCAGTGGAAACGACTGGGTGGACAAGTAGCGACATCTACCGGAGAAGGAGAGAAAAAGAAACCAAAAAAGAGGAAATTAAATTAATGCTTTCCAAATACTTGGAAAATCTGGAGTACTAGATAAGTCATTGACTAAAGAGTGAGAATTTTTAATGATGTGGTAAGCTTCCCAAAAATCAAGATCAAGGTTAGAAGAACATTTTTGGATAATGGTGGCTGAGGAAAAATCGAACCTATGTTGAGAAGTCCAAGAATGTTGAGCAATAGAAGAACGTTTGAGCTCCTGATTTTTAACATAACCTTCATGCTCTTTTAAACGAAATCTAAGAGCACGTTTAGTCTGGCCAATATAAGAAAGGCCACACTGGCAAGAGATTTGGTAAATACCCCAGTTGTCAAGGCGATCAACGGGGTGTTTGAGATTTGAAAAAGTGATTTTATTAACAGGAGAAAAAATAACATTAAAATCAAACCTTCTTAGGATTTTAGCAACTTGCTGACTAATTTTAGGAAAAAATGGCAACACAACTGAAGTATTAGAGTTGGAATTAGAATGCTTTTCAGAATGGACGGATTTCGTCAATTTCTTATAAATAGAATCAATAATATTAGAGGAATAACCACGATCAACAGCAATAGCTTTGATGTAATTAAGTTCAGCACTAAGTAACTGAGGAGTGGAACAAATATTGGTAGCCCGAAAAACAAAAGTATTGAAAGCAGCGAATTTCTGGTTAGGGGGGTGAGAAGAATGCCTGTGAGGTGGGAGACTGACAGCAAAAGGTTTACGAAAGACGGTAGTCTGAAAGCCATTTTCACTACGAATAACAAGGACATCGAGGAAAGAAAGACAGTTATTGGTCTCAATTTCAGAGGTAAATTGAATGCAGGGATCAATGGAATTCATAATAGAGAGAATATGATTAATATCCGAATTTATTTCAACCAGGACATAAACATCATCAACATAACGAACATAGAACGGAAATTTTAAAATTTCAAAAAGATTGACCTCAAAATAGTGCATATAAAAATCGCATAAAAGCCGCAGGGTCACATGATGGTTTCTTTTGATGTTAAATCATTATTTACAAACGTTCCGGTTGAGGGGGCTTTAGATTGCCCCAAGAACAGGCTTTGTGAATTCCATTTCTCCTATTTTGAAATCGAGGAACTTATCCTTCTCACTCGCGCTTGCTTGTCGCAAAATACTTTTGTTTTCAATGGTAATTTCTTCCGCATGATTGATGGTTTGGCTATGGGTAATCCTCTTAGTCCAATTTTATGCGATATTTATATGCACTATTTTGAGGTCAAACTTTTTGAAATTTTAAAATTTCCGTTCTATGTTCGTTATGTTGATGATGTTTATGTCCTGGTTGAAATAAATTCGGATATTAATCATATTCTCTCTATTATGAATTCCATTGATCCCTGCATTCAATTTACCTCTGAAATTGAGATCAATAACTGTCTTTCTTTCCTCGATGTCCTTGTTATTCGTAGTGAAAATGGCTTTCAGACTACCGTCTTTCATAAACCTTTTGCTGTCAGTCTCCCACCTCACAGGCATTCTTCTCACCCCCCTAACCAGAAATTTGCTGCTTTCAATACTTTTGTTTTTCGGGCTACCAATATTTGTTCCACTCCTCAGTTACTTAGTGCTGAACTTAATTACATCAAAGCTATTGCTGTTGATCGTGGTTATTCCTCTAATATTATTGATTCTATTTATAAGAAATTGACGAAATCCGTCCATTCTGAAAAGCATTCTAATTCCAACTCTAATACTTCAGTTGTGTTGCCATTTTTTCCTAAAATTAGTCAGCAAGTTGCTAAAATCCTAAGAAGGTTTGATTTTAATGTTATTTTTTCTCCTGTTAATAAAATCACTTTTTCAAATCTCAAACACCCCGTTGATCGCCTTGACAACTGGGGTATTTACCAAATCTCTTGCCAGTGTGGCCTTTCTTATATTGGCCAGACTAAACGTGCTCTTAGATTTCGTTTAAAAGAGCATGAAGGTTATGTTAAAAATCAGGAGCTCAAACGTTCTTCTATTGCTCAACATTCTTGGACTTCTCAACATAGGTTCGATTTTTCCTCAGCCACCATTATCCAAAAATGTCCTTCTAACCTTGATCTTGATTTTTGGGAAGCTTACCACATCATTAAAAATTCTCACTCTTTAGTCAATGACTTATCTAGTACTCCAGATTTTCCAAGTATTTGGAAAGCATTAATTTAATTTCCTCTTTTTTGGTTTCTTTTTTTCTCTCCTTCTCCGGTAGATGTCGCTACTTGTCCACCCAGTCGTTTCCACTGCTTCTCTCTCATTGGTTGTTTCTGGCGCTTTCGATACCTGCATAGGGTATATAAGGCAGCGCGTCTCTGTCTATCCTTTTGCTCAGCCTTGCTTTTTCTAGCACGCTGTTCCTTTTTCCCTATCTTGCACTGAAGAAGAATCTCGCTGTAGATTCGAAACAGCTGTTTGCTGCTTTTCATCCATTATTTGTGCATTTTAAACGTTGGTTTACTGCTTTTTAATATTCCTGCACAAAGGTTATAATTGCTATTTTAACATAAGTACCTATGTTGACATACAATTAATCTGCACCATATTTCTCCTGACTGTACCTTTTCTGTAACTTCTGTTGCAATTACAGTTATTTTTTTAGATGGCCAGAACAGAAACTAGGATGAAAATTAGAATGTTTCCATTTGCAGACAAAAAAAGGCCATAATATATAAAAAGTACTTTCTCCTCATTTTTGAAGATGAATATATAGAATCTCCCCCCCCACACACACACACACACACGCACACACTTCAACCGCTTTGAATGAAGAAAATGAAAATTCTTCTTTTACAGTTTTTGAATGTTGAAAAAAATTTGTAATTTAGATTAATGATTTTCGAGAACATCTCTATATTTGTTGCTTATTCCTTCTTAACAATGGTGTCATTAATCCTTGTAATATTATAAATGTCAATATGTGTCTGAAAGTTTGAATGAACTCAGCGTCTAAACGGATGAATTAATGCTTTTGTATTTTTGGATATAGATGGATTACAACCCGGAAATGAACATAGGCTATGTCTAATTTATTTTATTCAAATATTTTTACTAATATTTCAATATTTCATTCTTTTCATAGTGAATTCAATTGACATTTCTTCTTTTAACATTTAATTATATTTATTTCTTTTACGTTGCCAAAAAATAGAAATCTGCAATAATATCTTCTCTCCCAATAATTAATTTTTAATTGAAAGATTTTCACGTTAATTGAAAAATGAAATATAAAAAAAATTAAGAATAGATGCTTTTAGTATGACGTCAATCATGGCATTTTGCTTGGAAATTGACTCCAAAAAACCAGTTACTACGGTGCATTTTCTATTTCATGTGTATATTATACCTATAATTTTTAGCTTTATCTCACAACTATGTTTTTTAATATTTTATAAGCAATGGTAACATTTTCTATGAATTATATTAAGTAAGAAATGAAACATAGCACCCGTTTGTTTGGAGGTTTATCGTCTGCAAATAGATAATGTAAAAATTTAATTTTCAATTTAAAATGAAAAAAAAAAAAATCTTTTAAAAAAGTTTGGAAAGAAAAAAATAGTAAATGTCAATAATATGTACCATAAAAATATCCATGTCGAAAATGACATCTTGATTAGCATCAAAATCTGGAATAAAAATTTGTTTTCAACGATTAATTTTCTATTGAAAAATTTCCACGTCAAAAAGGAAAATGAAATAAAAAATTAAGAATAAAAAAAGAATGAATATATCGCCATATTGTAAATAAAACAGAAATGTTCAAATATTTCTTAATTATATAAGTTGTATGAATTTGAGTAAGTACGGAAACAGGCGAATATGACGTCATGGAAAATAAAGCAGAGAGGCTTTGATGTTAAAAGAAAATGGTTTTGGGTTATAGTATTGAATCTCATTATTTAAAAAACATCTTTACCAATTCTTGATGGTTTACCGTCTGTGCACGGCTAATATAAAGATTTAACATTTAATTTAAATTTTAAAGAATGTTAAAAAGTGCTTGAAAGGAAAATGGACTTTAGATGTCAATAATATGCACCTTAAAATGATCCGTGTCGAAAATGAGGTTATGATTAGCAGAAAAAAAAATTAAGATTTTTAAAAAATAACCCAATTGCCTGAAAAAAAAAAAAAAACACCAATTTTTGACAAGTATTAATTCTTAAAGCCGTTCATTTCAGAAACTATGAATAAAAATTACTTTATTAAAAGAAAGCTTCTTTTTCATTCATAAAACCTAAAGATGAATATCAGTATTGAAATTTGGCTCGGAAACTGTAAGTGTATTGGAGCGTGGCATACGCAATAAAAAGTATAGCTCTCTCTGGTATGTCCTGATTAGAGACACGTTTGTAAATCCTGGTTTCGCAATAGGATTTTAATTCCACATATCTTCTACTTTTAGAAAAAGTAAAAATATGTTGTCATTTTTAAAAAAGCCTTTTTTTAATGCTTTTTTAAAACAGATTTTTGTAGTATTATATGTTGCAATGCATACATATAGAAATTTCACATCTAATAGCACTTAAAATCCACTACTATAATAAAATTCTCCCAGCAGTGTTTTTTTGTTCTACCAAGAGAGATTCGTCGATTTTCACGATTTTACCTGACCCTCCTTTTTTCAGTCGTTGTAGCTTCATTTTCGCGATTGTTTGTATTATTTTGCACACATTTCATTTTTTTATGACTGAGTTATGTTAGGGCTATTATAAATAAGATCACTATAAATAATGTCCTATGAATCCTATAAATAAAATACTGTATCATCTCCTACAAAATGTGATAAAGAGTTGGTTAATTATATATGTTTTTCATTATCAGGCATGAAATGTTTTTCTTCATTAAATGTATTTATATTTTTTTAATGGTACGTGAACAGCGTCAAGGGTAACTGCTAGTTTAATGTATTTAATACAAATTATCAGTCTTTTGCAGTTATCCATAAAATATATTATCCTTGCACAAGAAAAAATATGCATCCTAAAAACCCATCACAAAATATCAATAGAAGAACCTATCACAAATTTTTTTATGCATCCCTTCTTCAAATTTTTGTTGAAATGATGTGCTATAGCACATCTATGCCATCACTGCTTAAGATTAATAAAGAGAAAGATTAAGTTTAAATTTTATGCTTTCACTTATTCTTATTTTTCTGACAAACATTTTGTTTTTAATACAAATAATAGTTTTTCAAAAGTTTTTAATAGAAAAGCAAAATTTGGTTTCTTCTGATAATTTATTTTTAAAAATCATAGTTCATTCAATGTTTTAAAATCTGAATATGTACAAACATAAAATAAAATGTTCAGAATTGTGAAGTTTTTAAGTTCTTCCTGTTTCGCAATTTTGTATGTTAAAACATTTCATTTTAATGAATTTTGAACTTTCAGTAAAATCAATAAAATTTAGCATAACTTTTTGCTTTATATTCCTTTAGCAAAAAGTTTAACTTTATTTAATGTAATTTAACTTTATTTTTTCAGAAATGAAAATCAAAACATATTGCAATATAGCAAAAATGCTTAAAAAAACTTACAATATAAAGATTCACTTCTATACTGAAATCACATATGACTAGGTAACATTTTGCAGATATTATCATAGATATATGGTTGACTCTTGTGCAGACAATGGACATGGCACATAGTCTTAAAGATTTTCTTCTGTGACAAAGTGATGTGCTAGAATTTGATATTGTTCAATTCATACATGAATTTATCAATCTTGAATGGCCTTTTAAGTTTAAAAAAGGACTTAGAAGAAAATCACAGACTTTTTTCTAAAATAAAAGTTCAGAACAATATAAAAATGTACAATGTAAAAATTTGGTATGCTGAAAAATTACTGAAACAACTCTAGCATTACCACACTACATAATATAACTTTGTATATACATCCTCTATTAATCCTTTAACTGCCAACGAAATCTTATGCGATCTCCAGTGCCTTATTTAAATCGCATATTTCTGCAATTAAAGAAGGTGTACATTAGTTTTCTGAAATAACAGTAAGAAAATGCACATGTTATACTGTTAGATATAATGGCCCAGGTGGTCAAAATTGCCTCGCTATAATTGGAATTTGCCATCTCTTTAATAGATGCATGTATTTTCCACAACCATATATATACATCTGGGGCAGTTAAGGGGTTAAATATTAAGCTTTTTTCTTTGTAAATTCACATTGAAATAATGTAGATCCTGAGATAATATTACAATTCTAGTATTTAACTGTAACTAAATATTAAATTATCATTAGCAATTTATATGGAGAGTTTAAATAAAAATTGGATGTAGATATTGCACTAAAAACAATCATAATAAAAATGAATGCAACAATAATAGTATTTATAACTCACCTCCTAATTCTTTTATATCCACAATTGTATCTTTTAATGGAAGAGTTTTAATGTTAAAACCTATAAATAAATAAGTAAAATAAATAAAATGAATTTAAACAATAAAAAACATTTTATTTATAAAGAAGAAATGTTCTTAAATTATTGTGTAATTAGTTATAACTCTTGCAACAATAAGCATAAAATTGGATTAAATCAATTTATTCTTGAAACTATCTGACATGCGCGGCATTGCCTGAGCCTGTGATAATAACCTGAAATATAACTAAAATCAGTGTTGAATTATTTTATACAGTAGACACCCTTAAATCTGCTACCCTAAAATCCATGAATGCCTAATATCCACATATTTTTTCATATATAAACAGTGAAACTTACAGTTAAGTTGCAGGAACAAAATTCAAGATGGTGCTGAAATCAACGGTGATCACAGCTTTTTTTTTTATTAATTTAATTGTTAATCATGCTCTTTTGGCTATTACAGCTGACTAATTACTAAATAAAATTACGTTACTTTTGATTTTTATGTAAATTAGTGTATCTATAACAAAAATTCACCATATTGTACGTCCTACACAATAATTCTCAAGTGTAAACTGTAAACAAATTGCTTATTTTTCTTGTATTCGTTTCTATGTGTTTCAACTTTTATTTTGTCAATATTATATACACATTTATTATTAATTCTGGTTAATATGACCTAACTCAAGCTTTTTCGAGAAGAAAATATGAATTTATTTCCGAAAAAAACCAAGATGCTGCTAATATCAATGGTGATTACAATCTTTTTCCAGTACATTTTTTAATCAATCAAGCTTTTTTGCTTATTAAATCTGAATAAACATGGCATAAAATTTCGTTATTTTATGATTATGGTGTAAATTATATTCTTATCTAAGATAAAAATACGGCACAGCAGTAGCTTTTGCTCAATACCTGCAAGTGTAACTGTTGAAGTCGCAGGGGCATAGCTACAGATATTTTTTCGGGAGGGGGGAGAATTCGAAAATTTCCCTACTTGAAACAAATTGTTCCAATTTTCAACTAAAGTGATATGCACAACGTGTGTAATAATGATAAGGAAACTTATGCATAAAAAATTTCTTTCCAAGGAAAAATTTTTAAACTAGAAACATAAAAATTCCAATTATTGTTTTTTTAATAAGGAAACCAACCAGCTTTTTACTTTCTTCTATCTTTACAAGAAGAAAGAATTGAATTCGTAAAAAAAATTCGACTTCCGGCTTTCGATGGATTGATATTATTGGTGCAGATTCACGATCGCCAGTCGCAACGTGGCGACTTAATTTTTGTCTTTGCGACTAATTTTCGGCATCTAAGTCGCCATCCTTTGGTGAATTTCGCGTTTATTTTCCAGCGATCCTTTGACAAAAAATCACGTTTTTTTTTTTTTTGCAATCCTTTGATAAAAGTCGCATTTTTTCTGCAATCTGTTAACGAAATTCGTGCTTTTTCTGCAATCTGTTAACGAAATTCGTGCTTTTTCTGCAATCTGTTGACGAAATTCACGTTTTTCTGCAATCTTTTGCCGAAATTCACGTTGTGTGTTTTGCGACCCTTTGACAAAATTATCGTTTTTTCCAAGATCTTTATAGAATTGGTGGTTTTTTTTTTTTTTTTTGCTTATTCTTTGACAAAGTTGATGATTTTTCTGCAAAGAATGGCAAAATTCGCATTTTACCCGCAAATTCTTTGATAAAAAGACGCGTTTTTTTGGGGGGGATTCTTTGACGAAATTCGCATTTTTTACCTGATCCTTTGACGGAATTCGCGCTTTTTCTTGCTAACGATTGACAAAATTGATTTTTTTGGCATCCACTTGTCGAAATTATTGATATTTTTCCTCACCCCTGTAATAATCTGTGATAAGATTGTTTTTTAAGATAATTTTTCTTCTGTATTCTTGAAAAACAAATGCTTGAATTCTGTTTTGATTTTTATAGTGCAAAATAATCTTACACACTCTTATTTTTTTCTTTTATGAACTCTTGTATGGCAAAATGAAAATAAGAAATATTGTTGTCCTAATATTCACCACTACCGTGATTCCTTAGCTTATTCTTATAGATATATATTTTTTCACCTCTGTTTTGCCCAACTTTATCTTTTGACAGTACATAGCTTACGATTTATATTATACTTAATTTATATCCAAATTAAAAGAATTGGGTGATTAAATGAACTATACAAATTAGATGTAATTAGTCTGTTTCTTTTGTACATTTGTAGATTATTTTTCACTTTGATTTCCTGAAATTTTTTCTCATATAATTGCTATTGCTTTTAGGAATTTCTTTCACAATATGACCACTGGATTATTTGAGTTTAGGAGCCACTGGCTCCTTAAAAACTTTGGAAATGTGCACCTATAATTGATACGTTTTAGAACGATTTGACTGTTTTTAGAAAATGTCTGTCTGTGTGTGTGTGACACAAATTTTGTGGGCGCTCTATCTCAAGAACTAATGTGCGGAATTTAATAAAACTTTAGATTCAGTTATACCTTGATAAAATTAATGCTGACTAGTTTTTGGTGTAAATCACCCAAAAGGTGGCGCTGCTATGCTGCATTTTTCACGATTTACATGATTTTAGCGATAGTTATATCTCAAAAACTGTTGCACGGAATTTGATCAAACTTCATATTCTGTTAAACCTTGACATAATTTGGTGCTTATTAGGCTTTTGTGTATATCATATAACAGGTGGCACTACTGTGAAGCATTTTTCATGATTTTTGCGTTAGCTATATCTGAAAAACTAATGCACGGAATTTGTCAAATTTCATATTCGGTTGCAATTTCTTATTGGGCTTGGGTGCATACTGTCCAAAGGTATCACTTTTGTGCTCTTTGGGTTTGGAATTTCGGTTGCAGACATCTAGCAGGGTGTGCGCCCAAATTCAATGATTTGTTGGAAAAATGCGATGCTTCTATCTCCTTTTTAAATTCACAAAATTAAACGGATATATTCCTTTATAATTCTTTTTGCATTGTGATTGCAAATTTTGAGGTAATAACACGTATTGGATAGAATATAGTTTTGGGATTAGCACATCCGACTAGTTTTCATTTAACATTAATTCTTCTGGTCTCCAAAGAAGCCAACCTGAGGATATAACATCGTCCAGTTTAATAAAATCCACTATTTCACTTTCACATTTTAAAATCATTAGGTTGTCAAGTCTGTCATCCCTCTTTGTAGTTTGCAATATATATATTTTAAGTTTTTATTTGACTAAAGATTCTTTCATTAGATGCAATGCCATAAAGATAAGCTGCTGTGAATGTTAAGATATGAGTATATAGTTTGACGGCATGTAGACCATGGGACGAGTGGCGAAATTGTTCAAGTCCGTTTACCAACTCCGGGAACTAAGAAATTTTGCATGCAATACAATTATACAATACTTATTAACTAAAAAATGCAAAGTTCACCAAAAAATATTTGCACATTAATTTTTTATACCAATTTAAAGTGGTACCCTAAAGCTGACATTATAAAGGTAATGTTCAGTGTTTTTGGTTAGTATTTTCCCTTTTAAATAAGAACGAAGATAAAATTTATTGAATTGTCATCATTTACTAATAAATATTAAATACTGACAATAAAATATTTTCTTTAATATTAGTATTGAATTTAATATTTGCTGTTTAAGAAGTTGAATATTTTTTAATATATTTTACACGAATGTAGCTTAAATAATAGATTAAATGAAACTTGAAAGTTAAAATAATAGAATTAAAATACTCTATACTTTCAGAACGTATGTTTTAACACCTAATGAAGTAATAAATATAAAATTTAAGGATTTGCCCTCTTATGTCGACACCTATATCATCTGTTGAAAAGAGCAATTTTGACTCTTAAACTCGACATTCCCTTTAACTATTAAATTTTTGAGGTAAAAACATTTCTAATAAAACTAACAATTTTTTTAGTACTTCTAATAAAACGATAAAAGGTTTAAGTAACACAAGGCTCTTTTTAACATAAAATTAAATATTCAAAAATTACTCAACTAAAGCTGCCACCTTTTCTGATACTAACAGGCAGCTTTTCCAAAAACTAAATTGGAAACTGGGATCTTGAAAGATACAAGCAACATTCTTGCTCACATAATTGTAATGGGGCAAACATCATAACCTGATATAAAAAATGTCATGACATATAATTTAACTGCCTATCCCCCACCTATAGCAAACCCTGATTGTTCTATCGTAAAAACAAATAACGCAGCATTGACTCATTCTGTGCTGAAATCAGTGGATCAGTATCAAATTCCGAGTGAGATCCCTGAAAATAATGCCTTAATTTTGGACGGTATGGGAGTTTTGCAACAAATGCAGAATATTCCAAATACTTTTGGAGATCTTGCTTTTCAAGTATTGGGATATATTATAGGTATGGGTGGTAGCTACAAATCTAAAGCAATTCACTTTGTAACTGACACATATCCTATTTTCAACATTTAGTGCAGCAAGTGACAAAGGATGGCTACAGGAGGTGAAACTGTTATTAAAATATGAAGTTCAGCGCAAAAAAAAAAAAAAAAAAAAAAAAAAAACACCCTCATCAGTTAAAATTTCTAGCAAATGGGTCAAATAAGGCTTTGGTTGAATTTCTTTTTATAAAATGGTCCTCAGTAGATCCCCCAATTCTGAAAAGTGTATTGTTGATTGTTGCACATGGGGGAAAAGTGTCATATCATAAGCGGTGAAAACAGTCATCTGATAGTAAGGGATATGCTCGAACTGCATTCTGATCACGAGGAAGCAGATACAAGAATGCTGTTGCATGTAGAAAATGCTTCGATATGTTTCATACATGTTATTATTAAAAGTTCGGACACATGTTTTCATCCTCTCACATTGTATGAGTAGATTTTTAGCAACATAATTATATTTGCTTCTGGGTACTGCGAGTAATTTAGAATTTCATAATGTTTTATCTATCGCTACTATTTTAGGTCCAGAAATTTGTGATAGTTTAATAGGCCTTCGCAGTTTTACAGGTTGCCACAGTTGTAGTGCCTTTAAAGACAAGGGCAAAATTAAAGCATTGACTATAATGAATAGTAAAATTGACTATGATGAAAAGTAAAATTGACTATAATGAAAAGCAAAATTGTTTATATTGATGCATTTAAAGGGTTTGGAACTTCTTGGACTTTATCAAGTGCTCTTATTCAAACCCTTGAACTATTTGTTTGCGAACTTTATGGCCAACCTACTAAAACCTCAGTAAATGATTCAAGATACACATTGTTCAAACTGAAGTTTAAAATTGATGTTGCTTTACCACCAAATTATGATGCTTTAGTATGCCATATTAAAAGGGCAAACTATCAAGCATATATTCATCGTCGGTGTTTCCAAAACATAATGAGTGTCCCTAATCCTGCTGAACATGGATGGATCATTAATGGGATAAATATAAGAATTTGTTGGAACACAATTCTTTGTATTCCATATAGTTTACTAAAAAACATTTTGTGCAAGTGCCAGAAGACTGTTTGTTTATCAAGTAAATGCTCATGCAAATCAAAGGGAATTTCTTGCTACGAATTATGTTCATGTACTAATTGGAAAATTCCAATGAACAAAATGAATTTTTCAGTGATACTTTTGAAATTGATTCAGACATATAAAGATATTGATAGTTTGCATAATGTAGATGATATTTTCTAAAAAATGTACCAAAATAAATAATATTATACATAAAACATGCCTAAAGTAAAGTTTTTATTTAAGACAAGTATTTAAGCATGAAACAATGTGATCTTGTTGATGGACTTCCTAGTTGCGTGGCAACTTAACATCCAGTTGAAGAGGTGATCGTGTTGCAAGGGCATTAGGGAGCCATAAAAAAATTAATGTTTAAACAAAGCTGGTAGCCACAATGAGAGAGATCACTAGAAAAGTTAAGAAAAGAATAACTTAAAGTGAGAACTTGAAGTACTAAAAGTTTAACAATGTAAGAGAAAAAAGAAAATTTAGATAAAAAAAAGAGAAAGAAATTCCATTAGTTCCAAAAAGGACAGGCGAAAAAGCTACCAAGGGATACCCCATCTAAAAAAGGGGGACTCTTTTCAGTGACCATACATTAAGTTTAAGTTGGTTAAAAATGCTATTTATATAACAGATAAGCAGTATTATATTTAAGCATTACCAATTTTCTAAAATCATTTAGATATCGTTTGTCTAATTTTTCCTGTAACTTCTTAAGCATTTTATTAAGAGGTAAGTGCATTATATCAAAGTCTCTTTACTGTTATTATGTTGCTTAAAGAGCCTTGTGTTACTTAAACCTTTTATTTATTAATTAGAAGCATTTGAAAAAAATTGTTAGTTGTATTAGAAATGTTTTTACCTCAAAAGTTTAATAGTTAAAGGGAATGTCAAGTTTAAGATTCAAAATTGCTCTTTTCAACAGATGATATAGGTGTCGACATATGAGGGCAAATCCTTAAATTTTATATTTATTACTTCATTAGGTGTTAAAACATACGTTTTGAAAGTATAGAGTATTTTTATTTTATTATTTTAACTTTCAAGTTTCATTTAATCTATTATTTAAGCTACATTCGTGTAAAATATATTAAAAAATATTCAACTTCTTAAACAGCAAATATTAAATTCAGTACTAATATTAAAGAAAATATTTTATTGTCAGTATTTAATATTTATTAGTAAATGATGACAATTCAATAAATTTTATCTTTATTCTTATTTAAAAGGGAAAATACTAACCAAAACACTGAACATTACCTTTATAATGTCAGCTTTAGGGTACCACTTTAAATTGGTATAAAAAATTAATGTGCAAATATTTTTTGGTGAACTTTGCGTTTTTTAGTTAATAAGTATTGTATAATTGTATTGCATGCAAAATTTCTTAGTTCCCGGAGTTGGTAAACGAAAATTGGTTTTTAGCCACTTTTGATGCTTCGTCCCATGGCCTAATGTTCAAATAGTCTTTGAATTTCAAGGCATGAGAAAAAGGTTTTTTAAGTGAGTTGGGATTTGGTTTATTTCTATTTGACTCTGCAAGTCATGTACATCCGGTTTCTCATATCCAGGTGGAAACATTATTAACTTTCCTAAGTTAGTGATACTCAAATTTGCCTTGCACAATTGTAATTTAAATATGAAATGTATTGGTGCAATATTCTCCTGATATAGGGAACATTGTCATTTAAGCCCATTACTAAGTTTTTTTGTATTTCTTATAATTCTTTCCTGTAAAACTTGTGTGTATCAATGTTCATTGCTGTACTATTATTTTTATCTATTCTCTTTGGTGAAACCATTTTTCTACGGTGCTTTCGGAAGTCAGCTTCTTCAGTTACATTCTAATATTCATAACTGTTTGTGAACTTGCCTATAAGGAAATCTTTATTGATTCAAAATTTTATTAAAGTTCAACGTGTCAGTGTTACAATGCATGTCGATTTTTCCTTCAGTTGATTGACTGCTTTCATGGTCATATTTCTGTTCCAAATTCAAATAGTCCACTTTTTACCCTTTTCATCCTCGAATGGATTTTTAGATGCTCCAAAACCTTGCACGAAAAATCTTTTCCTTATTATGAAGGGTTCTTTCGTGCTGAGATTTATAGTCATTTTTAGTACAGTTTTAAAGACACAACACTGGATTTTATAGGTGTGTTTTAGTGTTTTATACGTGTATATAAGTGTGTTTTATAGGTAGACACATTTATACAAGACCACCTATAAATGTGTCTTGTGTCTTAACCACCTATAAAAGACACGACACGTTTATAGGTGGTTTAAAATTCCATAAACACCTATAAATATAAACGAACAGGACTGATATATATTTCCGTACACAAATAAATGTAAAATGTGACAAATTTATCTAAAGTAGCGACTTCTTATATTCATATTTGCTCATATAACGCTTTTTTCTTGACAGCGAAGGGTTAACTAATTTTTGCAAAAAAAAATCATGAGAATGAGTAAAAGACTGTCCAAAAATCACGCAATTAGCTCACAAATTAGTGCAATTTGGGAAAACTCATCAAATCTTCTTGCCCAGCTGTGTTTCAAGTAGGTAACTACATTCCTTTCTGTTGTGCTACAAGTGATCTCCAATTTTCAAAAGAAGATTCAATCCCTTTGGATTAAAATAGCTGGATTCTCTTTTAGGACGAGAAGGGGACATAGGGTGAAATTTTTGAGAAAGAAACAATGTTTTGGAGGAAATAAAGGAACTGGATAGTCAACTATTGATGGATAGGAGTAGAGAAATTCAGGTCTGGTAGATGTATAATATTTTTGTAGAACTGAAAAACACAATGATAGATTGAGTGTGGCTCATTTCTTTTTGTATTTCTTTTGATAATTTAACATGTTTACTGTTACAGTACTCAGAAACATAATCACCAAAACAAAAATTTCGTAATTTTTTCAATAGAAAAGGAGATGTCTCAAAGATCTAGAATTTCCCAACTCTAAGCTCAAATTTTCCAACTTCACATATATTGGGGTGGGAGGCTCCCCCCTAACCCCCCCATGGTGACGCCCCTGTAAAGTCGTATAGTTTATGTTTACTTTTTGTGTTCGTTTCGGTTGTAATAAGTACCGTATATACTCGCGTATAAGTCAACCCCCCAACTTTTGAATGCAAATTCTGGAAAAAATCAAAAACCCGCGTATAAGCCAACCCCCTAACTTTTTATTTCAATTTTGCTCAAAATCAAACCAAAATTTCACTTGCCAATGCAAAAAGGTAGTAAGTAAACAAAAAACAAATCATTGAAATTTTTTAAATGTTAAATTATTATTATTTGTATATTTTATATATTATTTTTTTATTCATACACATAAAAAGCCATAATTTTGCAGTATTCAAAGTTTTTGTTTTGCTTTTTTAACTGACTCGCGTATAAGTTGACCCCCCCAAATTTGCTTACCAAAAATTGTCAGAAAGTCCTCGACTTATATGCTTATATTTTTATTTTTTGCGATTTCGTACATACTTCTGTCTAATATGGTTGATTCCAATATTTCTAATGAAAAAAGATAGGAAAAGAAAACACATTAGTTTGATAATAATCCAAAAAGTAAAGATCATAAAAAAGCTTCATTCTGGTTTTAAGACTAAATTTTTATTATTTTACATAATTATTTTACATAATTATTAATAATTTTAATATTTTACTTAATTACTTTAATAATTTACTTTATTATAAGCATTCATTATAATTTCCAATACTTAATTACATACAAATTACTTTAAAAAACTAAACAAAACAATGACCAGAAATCCACAAAATTCTAAAATCCGCGCAACCTCTGGTTTCAAGTAGTGTAGATTAGAGAACTGTATTTTTAAATGAAATCTTTCCAAATGAACCTAAATTTGAGGGCTGCATTGCCTTCAGCATTGTACACTCTTGAATTTGTACGATTTTATATTTTTAAACAAAAATCCATCCAAACGAACCCATAGTTGGGAACTGCACTGCCTTCAAAAGCATACACAAGGAATACCATACGCTCACTCTGGTCTGTTTTTATAGCCGAACTTCAAATCTGTATGATTTTGTATTTCAGGGGCTCACAACCATAGCAGACCAAGTTCAGTTTGAAAGAAAATGAGCTAGTCCATATAGAAGGTGCATAAAATCTATTTTACCTACTCCCACAGGGAAAAAATCTGTTTTTATATACTTTCTTATATATGGCATCTGTTTATAGACTTTGTTCACTGTGGGAGTAGGTAAAATAGATTTTATGCACCTTCTATATGGACTATCTCATTTTTTTTCAAAAAGGTGTCCATTATAGTGATTGTCGATTTAATTTCTGCCATTTAGATATTCTTAACATTCATTTCTGACCAAACGTTCCTGAGAAAACCTAAATAATATAAAACGGACACCAGCCCTTCACTTTTTTAAAACACAAACTGATATCTTTTAGTGTATTGACAATCTATGTTGAAAATATACAGGTGCCTCTTTGACATGCTCAGAAATGAAAACTCTTCCAAAAGTGTTCTAAAGCACAATTAAAATGAAAGACAATGTCTTCAAAAGTACTGAGAGAAAATTTCTCATGAATCCGTAAAACAAATACAAGAAAATAACTTTTTCGAAATACAGTAATTTCTGACTTATACGTCAAGGCAAGGGACTGATGAAAAACAATGCATAAACGAGAGAGAAAATGAAATTCAAGTAAAAATTAAATGTGAAATAAATATTAAGACAATTTTAATCTTTAAATGGTTAAATAACATGCAAAATAATAATACAAAAATACGATTCACTTGAATTGTTAATGATTTGCTAATTCAAATCTAAAATATGTACATCTCAAAATTTTAATTTCATATACATTAAAACCTGGATATAGCGCTTTTCCGGGGGACCAGGCTAGAAGAGCGCTAAAAGCGAGAAAGCGTTAAATGTGGGAAAAGGCTTTTGGCATTTTAAAATTGAGAATATTAGATTATCTGCTTTAAATAATGCGGGAAATCATTTTTGTGTATTATTTTAAATAGAAACTCTACAGCATAGGTACAAAAACATTTCCTTCATTTAAAATATCACAAATTTACATAGTGTTTACAAAGTGTATTATTATTTCAAATCAGATAAGATTCTGTTTTAGAGAAAAACTCTTCGAGTTTTGTCTGACAGGTGGACAAACAACCACATAAAAGAGTGTTTTTTGCTTTGTTTATGTGTTTTAATATATCTTCATGTGAAGCGGCTGTATCTACTGAAGCAGTGTATAGGCAGATAGTGCTAAAAGCTTCCATTACTTCAGCTATCGTTGGAATGTGTTCTTGAACATCGCCATCAGCAACTTCATCAGGGTCCTCTTCTTCTGCGGCATCCGGTACAGTGCCCCTATGTCGTCAATGCTCCTAACGTTGCTTCTGATAATGCCTTTATCAATGTTAAGATAGTTCTGAAGGCTGTGTGCATTTTCTGCAAGATGCTCACAAACAGTTTGCCAGTCCTCGTCGTCTATAGGATCCGACCCCTCTTCAGCCGCATCCATATCATCGCCGGCGTCCGTTATGAAGCCTGCCTTTTTAAAGCAATTTTGAATTATTTTAGGTTTGATTGGATCCCAAGCAGCGCTAAGATAGTTCATGGCATTGAGGAGAGTCACAGAAGATCAACTACTTTTAATTTCCACTTCATGTAGAAATCATTTCACTATACATTTGCGATAATGTTGTTTTAAAACCTTTATGATCCCTTGATCCATCGGTTGAAGTACACTTGTGGTGTTTGCAGGTAAAAATTCCAGAGAGACATTTGAAATACCTGGCATTCTTTGGGGATGCGCTACGCAATTGTCTACGAACAGTATGACATGCCTATTTTGCTTCCGCATCTCGGCATCAAAATCACAAACATATTTAATGAACTGGGGATCCATCATCCAAGCCTTATGTTGATGTGCATAGTCACAGGACAGTCGTTTGATGTTCTTGAAACAGCGAGATTTGGCCAATTTTTCAATCACCAGGGGCTTGCGTTTGTCGCTCCCATTGGCATTGGAACAAACAAGCACATTCACACGTTCTTTACTGAGCTTCCCTCCATGGCATTGCTCATCTTTTAATGTTAAGGATTTATTAGGCATTGCTTTAAAAAATAAGCCAAATTCGTCGGCGTTATAAATATCACAACTGGCATAGTTTTTGATAAGCCTTGGAAGATTGTTCTTTTTCCAAAATTCTGCATTTTCCATGTTCACGGCAGCGGATTCTTAGCAAATCTTCTCATACACAATGCCGTGGTGGGTTTGAAATTGGTCTAACTACCCATTAGATGGGGTAAAATCTTCAATTCTTAGCTTTTGGGTTACTTCTGCAGCTTTTTCTTTAACTATGAATCCACTGATAGGTATGTTACAGTGTCTTGACTCAAGAAATCACTCCTACATAACTTTTTCTAAATCTTCATATTTTCCAGTTTTCACTCTCTTTTCCTTTGAGCCACCAATCGCAGCATTTTTTTCAATATCTTTTCTGTTTTGAAGAAGAGTCCAAAAAGATGACGGCGCAATGTTCATAGATAATGCAAAATCTTTCTGGCTCAGTGTCAGAATAGGTGATTTTTTTGTCATATTTTTTTAGAATTTCTCCTTTTTTCGAAAGTGTCAGCATATTTCTTTTCATACTCTTAGCTTCCATGTTGCACCTAACTGGAGTTGGCAGCGATGCTACTTAACTTATGTGTAAATGAAAAAAGTGAAAACAGTTTGTTTGAAGTAAGAGACAGACAGATGCTGCTGAGATGGACGGCATAAATTCTTTTGCTCTCTGATCCAATAAGAAAAAACTGCCGTGCTGGCTGATTTTTTTTTTTTTTTACATAGTCTTTGGGCGTTGGCTGGCTGCCAATTCCACATATCCTCTCTTTGTACGGGTGAGAAAATGAGAACTCCAGATGTAAACCAAAGCACCAAAGCGTAATATCCGGGATTTCTTTGTTCAAAGGACCAATAAAATGCGCGTTAAAAGCAAGGAATTTTTACATTGTTCTTATGGGTATGGTTCAAGGGATCGGGACAAATGAGCATGAAAGGCGGGAAAGCATTTTAAGTGGTGAGCATTATACCCGTGTTTTACTGTACCTTATTTTTTTAAATAGTTTAAAATCGAAGTTTGTTTATGAGCTTGATATCTGTCCCTAAAAATAGCTTTTTCAAGTTCTTTGAAACAAGAATATGTAGAACCAGATGCATCTGTTTGTTGAATGTAGTAACGATGGGTTTCCAGGGCATCTAATGCCTTTGCAAAAGTTGGTGGGTGTGTTTCTACATTTTCTCCGTTATCTGATTCATTTGCATTAACGTCATTTTGAATTTCTCCGACTATTTCTTGTATGTCTCTCATTTCTGCCATTGTTATATTTTCATCAATATCCATGAAATTGTTAAAATTAATTATTTTCCCTAACACGGCATTACATTCTTCAACTTAGTAGCAGATCTTTGGAAGAAGATGAATCATTTTCAACGTCCTTCAGAATAAATCCTGCTTTTTTTAAACAACTTTGTATGCATGTTTCATAGACACTTTCCCATGATGAATAGAGCATATTTATTGCATCAAGTACAGCCATTCTTTTGTATTATTAACTGCACTTTTTAATTCAAGTGAAGCAAGAATTCTTTGCAGCAAAAATTCTGTAATTTACTTTCGTACAACAAATAATTGAGAAATCAAATGACTAAAGTTTACTTGTGCAGCTTGTAAGGAAGAAAACTTTTGTAGCGCTGAGCTTTGAGAAGCCTGAAGGGTGAGCAGAGTACTGGTCAATGAATAAAATAACTTTTCGTTTTTCCTTATCTACCTTTGCACCAAATCGCTGAAGAAGTTTAAAGAAGATGCTAGCATTCATCCATGCTTTACTGCTATTATCGTATTCACATGACAATTTTTTTACATTTTTGAAACAACAAGGAATTCTTAATTTTCCAATAACCAAACAGGATAATTTCTCAGAACCATTTGCATTACAGCAAAGTAGAATTGTGAGTTTCTCTTTAATTTTTTTACCGCCACGACACTCTTTAACTTTGAACGATAAAGTTTTATTGGTATAAAGTAGGGATGCCCGCGGGCTAAAAGTGGCCCGCGATGGGTTAACGTGTGGCCCGCGAATTTCATCAATTTATAACTGGAAAAAATTGCTTCTTTGGTCCATATGGTCGCAAAAAAAATTGTGAATTTCGTCAATTTGCCACAAGAAAAATTGAAATTTTTGTCAGTCAGTTAAGAATCACGAATTTTGTTGATTGAGCATGGAAAAATCACGAATTTTGTTGATTGGTGCGGGAAAATCGCAAATTTTGTTGATCGGGAACGGAAAAATTGCGAATTTCATTTGTCGGGCACGGAAAAATCGCAGAATTTGTTGATGATACGTGAAAAAATTGCAAATTTCATTTATCAACTGCGAAAATATTGTGGGTTTTGTCAGTCGCAAGAAAAAATTGTGCATTTCATCAATTTGCCAAGGGAGAATTTTTTTTATTTCATCAGTCAGTTAAGAACTCGAATTTCATCGATCGGGTGCGGAAAAATCGCGAATTTCGTCGATTAAGAGTGGAAAAATCTGAAATTTCATTGATCGGCTTCAGAAATATCATGTGCTTCGTCTGTTTATCACTAGAAAAAAAATGCAAATTTCGTTGATTGGGCACGGAAAAATCGCAAATTTTGTCGATCAGGTGCGTAATGAATGAAAATTTTGTCAATCATGCTCCGAAAAATCGTGTATTTCGTAAATGATGTGCGGAAAAAATGAAAATTTCGCTGATCAGCTGTGGAAAAATCGTGATTTTCGCAAGAAAAAATCTCAAATTTCGTCAATTTGCTGCAGAAAAAAAAATTAATTTCATCAGGGTCAGTCAAGAATCAAAAATTTCATTGACCGGGCGCAGAAAAATTGTGAATTTTGTCGATCAGGAGCAGAAAAATCATGAATTTCGTTGGTTGGGCATGAAAAAATAGCAAATTTTGTCGATCAGGTGTGAAAAAATAGCGAAATTCGTCGATCAGGAGCTGAAAAATAGCAAATTTCATTGACTAGGCACGGAAAAATAGCGAATTTGGTCGATCAGCTTCAGAAAAATTGCGAATTTTCTCGATCAGATGCAGAAAAATCTCACATTTCATTGATCGGCTTTTCCTGCCCCCTTCGTTCATAAAGCTTACATTTTTTTCATCACTAGCTACTTTCATGCCTATTTAATAAATTGCAGTTTTAATAAAACAAAATTTACTTCCCCGAATAAAGTCAAGGAATATTATCAGTCCTTGAAAATAATCTTAGCTATATTTCAGTTATAATATACAAATGTAAACTGTTGATCTTGCGAACTGTAGTCTTGCCAACTGAATAGGATATGTTGACTGGGTAGGGGAACTTAAAGAGGTAAAACGCCCAACCCTCTGAAACCATATTCTTTATCTGATTATAGGCCACAGATCACCTCCCCGAAATAGAATTCTCCCCGTGTTAGTGATGTGGCCCTTGACAACTCAGACATTTTTTAAGTGGCCCTTCTCTTAAAAAGGTTGTGCACCCCTAGTATAAAGTATTATAAAGTATCATCATTTTAAAAAAGAGCCGCGTTTCATCGCAATTAAAGATGTCACAAAGCTTATAATCCTTCAATAAAGTTGGCACTTAACCTTTGCTCAACATTATCTTCATTAACGCTTGCACTTTCACCACTTATAATATAATGCACATAGCTAATCCATGCCAATTTATAGTTTCTCTATTCATCCTTGGGACGCAGAGAAATTTTTTATTCCAAAAGTCTGTGCTAATTCAATTCCCTTTTGTCTTAATAACTGACAATTGACTGAAATATTGGAGGCAAGAGCTTCTCTACGCCACTGCACTAAACCTATTTCCAATTAATCAAATTTTCCACTCTGTATTCTACTCTGTTCCTTGGAATGAATTCTACTTTCTTTGTTGGCTGCCTTAATTGCATGTTTGTTTTTCAAAATGCCTTTTAAAGGTGTAACAGGAATTTTGAATTGTTCTGCTAAAGATTTTTTCGTCACATAGGACATCTCTTCTGGCATTTTAATAACCTCCATTTTAAAAGAAATGTGTAATTTTGTTTGCTTACTCATTTTCAATAATGAAAAAAAGTCACTTCAGCATTCCAAGCGAGGAGAGAAATTTGAGAACAAAAAAGACTTTTAATATGTGTAGGCTAATAAGATATATTTCAATTGTTTCATTTCTGAAAAAAAAAAGTCCCTTTCACCCTTCCCCTACCCTAGAAGTACGACGCGCAAAAGGGTGTGGCCAAGGAATGTAGTTTCCAATTAATGTTCAGAAAACAAAAGCAAAAGACAAACAATTGACTTTCCTTTTACAAGCTGATGTGATTTTATTTTTTTTATTTATTTTTTTTTTTTTCAAAAGGACACGTGTAGAATACGAAGAAATTTTAATGGAAATTGAAATTTCTCTGACTCCTAAATGAGAGATGCATTTAACGGTGCAATGTATAAATGAAAAAAAAGAACATTGCTTTGCTATATGCTTATCCAGGACTATTGAAAATTGACATATAACTGAGGGAGATGCATAAGGAGAGGCGACGTATAAGTGAGGGATTACTGTAGTAAATATTAATAATTTTTTTAAAACAGATATTATTAGAATCGAAAAAATACCAGGAATAAAATGGTACTTATTTATGACTAATTAAAACAGGAAATGATATCTTCAAAAAGGCGATGACATTTTAAAATTGAAGAAAAAGTGGAAAAGATAAAAATGAACGTGAATCAACTTCCAAGAAATAAATTTTTTGAAACTGCATACAGGGTGATCCTAACTGAACTCGGATCAACAGTCATAATTTCGAGAAAAATTAAAACACTGCAATGAAAATGCAACGATATGGACCTTGTTTTGTGTGAAATGTGATAACATCACGAAAAGGTCTGTAAAAACACGTTGCTCAAGCAATCGATGATACCATATGAATGGATCACCACAGTCCAATATGTGGGGCATCCAGTGCATACTAATGGTGCCTATATTGCAGACTTCTACCCCTTTTGTTTGGTGTTATCAAATTTACAATAAAGGTGAGAATGTCTGTCAAATGTTTTATTATAATATACTTAAGTTTTCTGAAAGTTATGACCATCAACCCAAATTGAGTTAGGATGAAACACCCTGTATTTGTGACTCAATAAATGTTTTTTGACCTTATGTTCCTATGTGATTTTTTATCCTTGTTGTATGCCTGATTGTCCATGTCATTTTGTCAACTTTTTTTGAATCACCCTGTATATTAAAATTTTTCAAAATCAAAGATATCGCCAGAGCCAGAAAAGTATATGCGGAATATAAGTAGGTACATCACAAAGTCTGAAGTTCAGAATCCTCGGGACTTTACCAGGTTCGAACTTCGGATTTTTTCGAACTTTGGGTCATCAAAGATATCGCTTTTTCAATAAAAACAAAAATAAATTTCACTACTTAAAAGGGCAAAATATGACATTCACATATAAAAAAATTGCATACAACAACTGTTAATACCAAATGAAACAATCCTTTTCATTAAATAAATCATAACAAAATAAAAAGTAAAACAAAAACATTTATTTAAGGGAACATACAATATAAGAACAAATTGTTACTTTCTTAACTATTGAACATTTCAGTTAATGTGTGCTGCTTTATTAATTTAGGTTTATCATTAAAAAGTTTTTTATTTTATTCTGTGTACATAGACATCAGTTAATATTCAGTAACAAAGAATCTTTGCTCTAGACCTTTGTTTGTTTCAACAATTTTGTTTTTTCCCCTCCTTTCTTGAATACTGCTGCTGGAAAGTCGGAACTTTGGGTGTCCGAACTACAGACTTTGTACTGTATTTTAGGGGGTTTTATGCTTCCATTCAGGAAGCAGATGCAACAGTGTTAAAATGTGGAAAAAAAAAAAAAAAAAAAAAAAAAAAAAAAAAAAAAAAAAAACAGAAAATTTGAAAAGGAATCGGAAAATGCAAAAATCAACATGGAATCAAACTTCAGTACCTAAATATTTTTTTTTTTGAAATAGTAGTTATTATTATTATTTTTTTTAATACAGCATTAGAAAGGGAAGGGTACCCTAATTAAGTGGGTGTTTTTTTTTTCTTGGTTTTTTTTTTTTTTTTTTTTTTTTTTTTTTTTTTTTTTTTTTGTATTTTTGTCCAAGAAGCAGATGCAACAGTTCCAAATTGCAGAAAAATGGAAAACTTGAAAACAGACAGGAATCGAGACCCAGAAAAAATATTTCTGAAATAGTAAACACAAAAACTTGCTTTTTTTAATATTAATACAAATTAATTCAAATGATCACTAGAAAATATGAAATCTAGTATGCAAGTATTTGGCATTAAAAACTAATTTAAATGATTGAGAATGTAATAAAATATAAAACTTGCAGTAAAAAATATTCATAAAATTTTATATTACATAAGTACTTAAGCCACCCAAAAGACAAGAACAAAGATTTAGAAATATTTTTTTAAACTGCCAATAGCAGTTAACGTAGTACTATTCTTCACAATGAATTTTAACATAAGGGTACATCCATTAGAGTTCCTCATGGGCCGACATTTCCAGGCCCGGGCTCGGCCCAACTCAGAGAAAAAAAATTCGGCTTGGCCCATACAAAAAAAAATATTGGCCTGGTAAAAAAGTTAAAAGTTCGGCCCGAGCTCAGCCCGGCCTGGTATAAAAGTTCGGCCCGAGCCTGGCCCGGCCCGAGTGAATTTCTACAAAATATTGATTTTTACGTCGATTTGGTTAAAAGTTTGTCTCGTAGAAGGAGTTCAAGCCAAAAATATTTATCTTTTCTTTTCATGTTTATAATCTTCATTTTTATAGAAGTGCCACAGGGTGCGATATTTATTTTTTAATGAATATCTATTTCTTGTATGTAAATGTTTCAGTTATCATTAATATTGTTAATCCATATTCCATGTATTGAAGTGTTAAATATCTGAAAAATGCTATACAGTAAAATCTAAGACTGAATTGCATAGAAAAGAAAAAAAAAAATGTGTTTTAGACAAGTTCCCTTCATAACAAGTGTAAATGTATAATATATATTATTTTCTTACGTAGTAGCATATTAATTTTGCATGGATCAACATGTTTTTCAGTTTAAAACAAGATTCTGTCATAGACAGGTTCTTTTTCACACATTTTACTATGTTTTAATTTAACTATATTTTAATAAGTGTAGAAATCTACTACTCTTTAAAAAGAATGAATTTGAATGTTTAATTGTAGAATAATGGCGATTTAAAATGTATGCATTTTTTGACAAAAATTTGGACCAAGCCTAATTTTACTGACCTTTGAATGGACCAGGACACGCCGAGATAATGATTTTCATACGGTGTGGGTGAAAACTAGGAATGAAAATTTTGAGCCATGAAGATTAGGAATAAAACTAGTACCCGGGTGTATGCAGAAAAAATAAGTAAGGCCTGGCCCGAACCTTCAGGAAAAAAAGCAAGGCCCGAGCCGTAAAGAATAGTGACTAGGCCCAGCCCGGCCCGAGACTTCAGAAAAAAGTAAAGCCCAGGCCCGGCCCGAGTGCCATGAATGAAAATAGGCCCGAGCCCGGCCCGTGCAGATCTCTAACGTCCATTGTTACTCTTGTGACCATCAGAGCAAATTTTCATCCAAATCTTTTATTACAAAACATATTTAGGAGAAAATTGATATAAATATTTAATACAAATGTGTTTTACTCACATAAAACATATCTAATTTGTAGCAAAGAGCATTTTATTCATCTAAACAACTAATTAAAATTTTTGTTACTCTTGTGACCACTGAAAAATGCAACATTCAAAAATTGTGTTTAATGTAGAAAAATTATAAATTATATAACAACATATAACTGAAATTTACATTATATAGTAGAGTAATTATACCATTTCAAAAAAGAATAATCATTAAATTCATCAGAATACACGTGAATTACATTTGGTTTTGTAAAATGCTAAGTATTACTTTTGTGACATTTTATCCATAATGGAATTTCTGCAAAGATTTATTTTAAACGCTAAAAGAAAAAAAAAATCAAAATATGTTTTAACAATTTTTTTTTTATATAAAACATTTTTGTAATGCTGGTTGAAGTTTAAAAGAACATAAAGATAATTTAAAAAAAAATTATAAAATTTTTAGAGTTTATGAATGTGGAAATGCATTAATGTAAGTCACTTTTTTTTTTAGGGGAGGCGGGGGGTACTTCAGCAACTTCATGCTTGAGAATTTCTTTTGTTGGCATTTTTGATTTTACTACATCAGTAATAATAATACCGCAAAACTTTAAATCCTCATATGTATAGATACATACTATATAGGCAAAGTTCTTTAATCCGCACAAGTTGGGACCAAAGGTTGTGCAGATTATGGAATATTGCGGATTATGGAGTATTATGGATTACATCTCATTTTCTTATTTCTGGACACTATTTTAATTCAATATTCAGTATAACATGAAAAGAAAAATGTGAAATATAATAGTTAATTTAATACGCTATCTCAAAAAATGCATTTTTCAAATTCTTGTATTAAAAAATTGATTCTATTCACTTTTATATTTAAAAAATTCAGATATTTCTTTTAAAAAATCATTTTTTAATCAAGAATTTGTAAATTTGTTTAATTGTTTACTTTCATTAAGCAATGCGAATTATAGAAAATTGCGGATAATGGGTGTGCGGATTATAGATCCTTGACTGTATATATATATATATATATATGAAAAGGATAAGAATTAAAATCCTTAAAATTCAAAATTTAAATTAAATTTCAAAAATTTAAATTAAAATCTAAGTTCTTTTTCCTAACTTTAAATCTTATATTCTAAAATCTGCTTAACCCTTGTAACTTTGTTTCCCAGCTCAACATTTATTGCATTCACCATTAAATTCAGAGAGTAACTTAAGATCTACTAAAAAACAACTTTTCAAAAGTAAAAAATAAGCCAAGCAAAAAAAAAAAAAAGAAAAAAAGAAAAAAGGTGAAAGTTGTGGCTAAAAAATAGTGTGATATCAAATTTCCAAGCTTATATTGCGGTACTTATTTAACATTTTTTGATAAAAATTTACCATATGTAAGTCGAGTACCTAAGTATGCGTTGATAGAAAGCCTTTTCTCCTTTACTAAATACATCATAACGTGTTTCTGAAAATTAATTTTTTTTTAAATTATGCATGATGGGCTTGGCGGCCATCTTTCCATATTTTACACAAATTTCTAAGCACACAAGTTCATTGTTAAGATTGGAAGTTCGAAATTGTTACTAAAGCAAACATTTTATTCTTTTAATTTATGGAAATGAGTGCCTAAAAATTTGTGTCTAAAAATAAAGCTGAAGTAACTTCAGGTTTCATCTTATGATTCTCTTTTTTCGGAGGGTGGTTAATTAATTAGTTAAAGCAGTAAAAATCAATTTGTTTTTTCAAAATAAAAAACTTTCTTAATTTATCTGTCTGTAGCTAAAACTATAACTTCGAAATTCTTAATAATGCAAATATGTTACGAGCTTGAGTGCTTAGAAATTTGTGTAAAATATGGAAAGATGGCCGCCAAGTCCATCATGCATAATTTAAAAAAAAATTAATTTTCAGAAACACGTTATGATGTATTTAGTAAAGGAGAAAAGGCTTTCTATCAACGCATACTTAGGTACTCGACTTACATATGGTAAATTTTTATCAAAAAATGTTAAATAAGTACCGCAATATAAGCTTGGAAATTTGATATCACACTATTTTTTAGCCACAACTTTCACCTTTTTTCTTTTCTTTTTTTTTTTTTTTTTTTTTGCTTGGCTTATTTTTTACTTTTGAAAAGTTGTTTTTTAGTAGATATCAGTTCTTTTTTTAAAACAAATGATATATAACTGAAATAATTCTACTAGCTCAAATTAAAATTGGTCCTTGTATAGCCTTTATAAGCAGGAGGGAGCAAACACAATATTATACATTTTGTTTACCTATCATTCATTTATCATAGTGATTAATAATTTAAAAGTAAGGAAAGTCAATTTCTTCTTTCAAAGTATCAGTCTTTCTCAATTTATATCTCCTTAAAATTTTCTACGAAAGATGAAAATTTAGTAAAAAACAGAGTCGAAATAAAATATATATTTACAGTTAGTCTGTCAGTTTTTCTAACTTTTTTTGCTGACGGTTTTGCAAAATAAATTTACCTTTACCTATGGTTAATCCGAGAATGAAAACCCGCAGGCATCTAAAGAATCGAAAATCTGTAAATCTAGCAATTCTAGACATAATAAAGGAACATTTTTGATAAAAAAAATCTAAAAATTTAGAGATATAAACTGTACATATAGCTTCATCTTCATTTAGATCGTGTTATAGAGAAGAAAGAATAAATATGTAATTTTACTCAAGTCTGTTTATCCATACCTATTTGCATAAATGTGAGGATATTAATTTACTATAAAATTTCCCCTAAATTGATTATCTTTAATAGTCTATTATTAAAGCCGCAATACATTAGAATAAAATATTTTTCGGTTAAAAATTGCCTGAAATCTATAGTCTTATCGTTCGTTAAATTTGTCTTTTTTTTATGCCCAGACTCTTTTTCTGAACTCTGACAAAAGATCACAGACATATTGAAGCTATCCAAATTCTTATATCTTTCTATCGTATTTCCTTTTTTGAGGGGGGTGTGAGGAAGAGCCTTAAGAACTTCGTTTTGTTCTCAGAATTCTGAATTATTCATTCAAAAGATCTACCTACATAAGTCTTGTTGCAGAATTTTCATTAACCAAGAGTTGCATCAAGTTATACATCATGTGAATCTATTAAATTAATTTTGTGAAATACTAGATGGGAGCCATTGATATTTCCAGACCATTTGCCTACATTTTAAACTTGAGTCATTTACTACTATTCATTAATTTTCTATACGAATTAAAGAATTCGTTGTTTCCATGCCAACTGTACCTTTCACTATTGCTTGCTTGTTTGTTTGTTTGATTTATTGAACACATACATCATATCACATGCGGATCACAGCGGGATTCGAATCTGCTTCCACCTACGCTCTCAAGCGATTAGCGGCATTGTGTCTTATCCACTCAGCCACAGTGGGCCACTATTGCTTTCTCTAATGCCCAGATACTCAAATTTAACCAACTGCACTTAGAATAATGGTCATAACACAGAACATTTATATGTTAGAGCAGTGTTGCCAGTGGGCTACTTTTTTTAATTCAGATTTCTTGATTGCCAGCACTTATTATAAACGGTAAAATTCCCATTGTTTTCGCCTTAATTAATATGTCATTAAATAAGGCACATTTAACAATTTCAAAAAAGTGGTGCCAATCAAGTATCTGAGTTAAAAAAAGTAGCCCATCTGGCAACACTGTGTTAGAGTGGTGACATATGCACAAGTCGTGTACTCATATTCAATTTTTTGTCCAAAGTACGGTAACTCAGTTTTCAGTAATAGACGAGCAAGATTTCAATTAAACTAACCAGAAAAGTTAACAAACATTGACTTCCTGATTTGATTTTATTCAAAATTGTTTTAACCAACCAAAGTTAATGTCCGGGATCCAGATAAATTTTTCTCTGTTAGTAAAATTACATTGACCAATCAGTAGCCTTTATCCTTGCAGGCTTTTCGGTGTTTACTGCAAACATCAAAAAGTTCGGAAAAATGCAGACGTCTGATTGATCAATCCCATCCGGCTAATGGCGAAATATCTATCTTGATCCCGGCCTATTCGACGCTGGAGAAAGCCTTGACACGTGTCAGAAAAACGTCACACAAAGCAGGCAAAACAAAGAAGAAAAATCATTCATTGGCTCGTTCATATTCACGAGCCGATGAATGATTTTGTTTCTTTGCTTTGCCTGCTTTGTGTGATGTTTTCGTGACACGAGTCAAGACTTTCTCAGATATTTAGGATGTTTTGGCGTATTTCACCACCATGAAGTTATGAACGGAGAGGAACAGACATGTCAATCTTCCCGTGTGAAAAACTAGTTACCAAAAAAAAAGAGTTATTTCCCTCTCTTCTGCCCCTTTCTCTCTTGATTTTGACCGATAGCAGCCCATTTAGCAGTCTCCAGTACAAGATGCCGCTATATACGGTGGACGCAGGAGGGAGGGTGTTAGCGCGACCAATGACATAATAGGCCAGTACATGATGTTTTAAAGTCACACGCAGTTGGATCGAGGCTAACGAAAAAGACAGGCTACCGCGGTGGGTCCGATTCTTCTTTTTTTAGAAACCGCTGGAGTCACGTGATGCTCTTTTCACGCACCTTCTTTGGTGCATTCGAGCATCACGTGACTCCAGCGGTCTGTAAAAAAGAAGACTCGGACCCACCGCGGTAGCCTGTCTTTTTCGTTAGTCTCAGAGTTGGATCATCTTTACACGATGATTAGTAAGTACAAAGCTGCGAGCCGATTTTTTTTGTGTCCATTGCCGTGTACAGATAATCAACTCCGTGTGACGTTATGAACTGGCCTTATATGTTGTTGGCTACAGTTTAGGAACAGCTACAAATGACTTCATCTATATCTACTCCGAGGTAAACGAAAAAGACAGGCTACCGCGGTGCTACAGCGCCTAGAATATATAGTGTGGAAATCGGCTATCCCAGTAATACTTTAAAAAGTGCTAATATATTGGATCTCTTAAATTTCAAATGATGCTGAAATCCAATGAGTCGATCACAGCGATATCTGCAGGATATTTCCTAAAACTTCATGACGATTTGGTAACAGCGTCTAGAATACCTAGTGTGGAAATATTTTATTAACTAACGCTAAAAATTTGTATCCCGTAAATGATCGACGATAATGCTAAAATTCCAAGTGTCGATCGCAGCGAAATCTGCGGGATTTTCGTATTACATTGTATAGACTAGCAATATCTTTCAGTTATAGAAAATATCCTGCAGATGTCGCTGCGATTTGTATATTTCAGCAGCATCGTTGCACATTTAAGGATACAATATTTTACCACTTTTTTAAGTATTACAGGGATAGCCAATTTCCACACTATATATTCTAGGCGCTATAATTTGGTCTAGACGCTGTAGCGTTTTTTTTTACATTTTATTAACATACATCTGACCTATGTGCTTGGCGTGAAGCCCGCTGTAATAATACGATGTTTACTTTGAAAGTTTATCACAGATGTCGCTGTGATCAGCTCCCTGGATTTCAGCGTCAGTGCACATTTAAGGGATACAACTTTTTAGCGCTGCTTGGATAGCAAAATTCCACAGTATGTATTCTAGACGCTATAGCGGTGCATTACACATGTCTCTTTCTTCTTTAAAAAATATCCTGCAGATGTCGCTGTAAATGACTGTTTGGAATTCAACATCGTTGTACATTTAAGGGATTCACTATTTCCTCGCTTTTTTAAGTATTGCTGGGATAGTCGATTTCTACAACATATAATCTAGGCCTATAACGGAGCTATAGTACAGCACCTAGAAGATACAGTGCGGAAAACGGCTATTCCTATAATGCTTTAAAAAGTGCTAAAAACTTTTATCCCATAAATCTCCAACAATGTTCAGCGGCAATATGCTGATACGAGCGCCATCTCGTAACTCTTTTCAATATAAACACTGAGTTTTCAAAAATTATAGAATGTTAAATATCGGAAACTATAAATATAAGATATTTTGGTCTGTTATAAGCTAATTTAGTTAAGGAATGACGTGAAATAGGTTAAAGAGTCTCTTTTAGAATGACTATCGTTTTTAAATCACTACGATGGCGCTACTATCGACATCTTGTTATTCAGCATCGTTGTACATTTATGGGATTCAATTTTTTAGCACTATTTTGTAGCCGTTTTCCACACTGTATCTTCTAGGCGCTGTATATATAGTGTGGAAATTGGTTATCCCTGTAATACTTTAAAAAGTGCTAAAATATTGTATCCCTTAACTGTGCAATGATGCAGCTGAAATATACAGATCACAGCGACATCTACAGGATATTTTCTCAAACTGCAAGATATTGCTAGTCTATACAATGTAATACTAAATCCCGCAGATGTCGCTGTGATCGATACTTGGGATTTTAGCAGTATCGTCGCACATTTAAGGGATACAAATTTTTAGCGTTGTTTGGATAGCATATTTCCACACAAAGTATTCTAGACGCTGTAGCCATACTTTCGGCAAAAACTTGAAATGAGCATGCTTCCTGTGCATATATCACCACTCTTATGTATGAAGGCTCTCTGTTATGGTGTTGATTCTGAGCGCTCTTTGTTAAATTTCTATATTTGTGTTTTAGAGAAAGCAATACAGAAAAGTACTGTTACTATGGAAACAACAACTTCTTTAATATTGAAAGGTATAGCAAAGGAGTTCAGAATCAGTGCCTTAAATAGTTTCGAATATGTATTGTTGTTATGACAATTAATACCCTACCTGGATGTGGAAATGCAAAATTGTGTTCAACATAATGGAGGATATTCCATCTACATTTTGATCACGTGGTCAAGGTAAAAACTTCTATCGTAAAGAAGGGAAGGCTCCGTAGACGTGTAATGTAAATCCCCGCAATTCGGTTCCGAAACGGTTCATGAGGCAAAGTAGTAGTATCTTCCCTTCTTATCAGATAGAAGTTCCTTGGATAAATTACCGGTATCACGTGACTTTTTCAGCCTCGAACCCATATTTGGAATATCCTCCATTGTGCACAATCTAGATAGATTTTTGGCTGTCAGAGAAACGAGATTCATCAATCAGAAGCCTGCATTTTTGTGAACTTTTCGCTGTTTGCAGAAATGCAGGCTATTGATTGGCGATTCTCGTTTCGCTAACAGCGAAAAATCTATCTGGATCCTAGCCTACAAGTCTACAAACATTGCACTTCATCCACGGCACTAAAAAAAATGACTCAAAACTTTCATGACATAGGCCGGGATCCACAAACAGCAAATATTCTCAAACATGCAGGCTTCTGATTGGTCAAACTCATTTCGCTAACAGCGAAAAATCTATCTGAATCTCAGCCATAGTTATCTTCGATGAAATCAATGCAAAAGGATAATATAAAAGAAAAGTATAAGATTTCTAAAATATTTTGGCGGGTTTATCGCTATTTGGCATAATTTGTAAACTTTAGAACTAATTAACAGTTTTTCGCTAATTATGAATAGAAAATTAATGTTTTTAAAGCTGAATTTTATAAAAGCACGTAGATTGAGTAAATATCTATCCAAAAATTTAATCCTTACTTTTTTCTGTCCATTATTTAAGTCTCTACCTCGATTTAAACATAAGTTGTGACGAAGAAAATAAATCTGTCATTTTCAGTATCTCGACGTTATTTTAAAAAATCTATATCTCTTTTTATAATTAATTTATGAGGATGCATTTGATCTCAAATTGAAGATCTTCTTTATTAGGTCCTTCTAGTGTTGGTTTTATTTTTCTGCGATGATTGCTTCTTTTGATATGGGAAATTTTACGCTGGCATATTTCGTTCATTTAACATAGAGAAGTTGTCATCAGTATAATAAGCAGTTACGGTGTCTTGCCTTATTCTTGGCGTTTGTTTGTTTGGCGGGATTAGCATTTTTTTCAGCTTGGCTTGGCAGAACGACCGTCCTGCTTGATTGAGAATGCTGACGTTTGGGCAATTCTCCTTCGTTTGTGGTTTAAGCCTTGTACGTCACAAATCCCGAGAATTTTGCGGATCTTGACCACATGTCAATCAAGAGCTTAGCTCTTGATTGACATGTGGTCAAGATCCACAATTATAATTATAATTAACCAATTAAACTAAATGTTTTACCCAAATTGATACCTTCACCCCATGCTGGAAAATATTGCCAACATATTAGCAGGAACACCCACAGAAAATATTAGATTTTGCCCATTTGAAATGGCTGCACAACTTACGACCATGTAAGTCCCGAAATTGGTATGATCATGAGTCGTGAGACATGCGCGGGGATGATTGTAAGATGCAGCGACGAAATAAATGAGTTCACTCCACAAAGAGGTTCCCGAGTCAAATTAATTTCTCCCATCAATCTCCCAGTTATTCCTTACATGGATAGATATAGATATAGTTTTCTTTAATGCATATGCCCTGAATATATAAAGTATATATCAAATATATTTAACTTTTAAAACAATGAAAACAGCCATTTGTACTGGTCATACTAGGAATACTGAAAAGTCCTACATTGTTTTTTATACGATTTAAAAAGAAAAAATTTGGGGGATAGATCGCCTACATTTTATTATTTGGCTTTTCTCAATGCCAAATTGACGGGAATGTGGTATTTCCAATAAAGAAAAAATAATAACTTTACTTATTGTTTTTTCAGTTAAATCCATTTTGCATTAGTTCACAGAAGTCTCCATTACACGAAAATATTCATATGGAATGAAGAACGCAAAAATCAGTGTAAAAACCAATCTATGTGCGTATTTGTGTTAGAGGTCTGCACGGGCCGAAATTTCCAGTCCCGGGCCCGGCCCGACTCATAAAAAAAAACCAATTCGGCCCGGCCCGATAAAAAAAATTAAAAGTTCGGCCCGAGCCCGGCCCAGCCCGTAGGAAAAGTAATATTGGCCCGGCCTGCTAAAAATCTTAAAAGTTCGGCCCGAGCCCGGACAGGCACGGAAAAAGCTAAAATCTTGGCCCGAGAAAAAAAAAATGGTCCGAGTGAATTTTTTACAAAACATTGATTTTTACGTCGATTTGGTTAAAAATTTGTCTCATACGAGGTAGCTCTGACCAAAAATATTTATCTTAACTTTTTATTCTCATGTTTATAATCTTCACTTTTAAAGAAGTGACACAGACTGCGATATTTATTTTTTTTAACGAATCCCTATTTCTTGTATGTAAATGTTTTGGTTATCATTAATATTGTTAATCCATATTCCATGCATTAATATACATGTATTCCATGTATGCCAAAAATCTGAAAAATTCTATACAGTAAAATCTTCTAAGACGGAATTGCGTAGAAAAGAAAAAAAAAAATGCTTTATAGACTAGTTCCATTCTTAGCAAGTGTAAATGTATCATATATTGTTTTCTTATGTATTAGTATATTAATTTTGCATGGATCAACACGTTTTTCAGTTTAAAACAGGGTTCCGTCATAGGCAGGTTCCTTTACACACTTTTACTATATTTTAATTTAGCAATATTTTAATAAGCGTAGAAATATACTATTCTTTAAAAAGAATAAATTTTAATGTTTAAGTGTAGAATAATGGCAATTTAAAAATGTATGCACTTTTTGCAAAAATTTTTGGGGCAGGCCTAATTTGACTGATCTTTGAATGGAGCTGGGAAAGCTGAGACAATGATTTTCATACGGGTTGAGTCAAAACTAGGACTGAAAAGCTTGGGCCGTGAAGACTAGGAATGAAACCAATCCCAACTCTGTACAGAAGAAATAAGTTAGGCCTGTCCTGACCCGAGCCTTTAGAAATAAAGTATGGCCCGGCCTGAGCCTTCAGAAATAAAGTACGGCCTGGGCCCGGCCCGGCACGAGAAGAGTGAAGCCCGAGTGCCGTGAATGAAAATCGGCCCGAGCTTTGGGCCACGGGTCGGCCCGTGCAGGTCTCTAATTTGTGTGACGGGGATGGCTAGAAATATCTATCGCACGTGGAAGTCTAAAAATTTGTGGACGGTAGCCCCCAAGGCAGGTCCTGATACAAATGAGGCTCAGATTCCCAATTTTTTGATAATTAGCCGAGAATATTAATTAAAAACTCATCAAAAATGCATTTTTTTTTAATAAAATGGTAAAATATGCGCTCACATCTGAACCTGATTCCATAGCCGAAATGGAAGAAATTAACGATTTTCACTAATCAGGAAAAATTAAGAAAACTAATTAAGATATCGATTTGAAAATTTCAGAGCACAGATAGAAAAATTTTTTACACCTGCGCATAAAATGTTTGATAATCGGTCGGTAATTTTTCTTAATGTTTTGAAAAATTGACAGCAACAATACAAAAGTTCAGAGAAAGAACCATACACGGCAAACATTCCTTAAAAAACCTAACTAAAAAGAGATCTTTTTCTAGCCGACCCCTCCATTTAATTTCCGAAAATCGATGGATCAGAGATTTTATGACATGTGGACAAATCGACTTAATTATTAAACGTTGCCTAATTCTAAAAACATAATTTAAAAGCTTTTTATCAATTTAATCGAAGATTATTAGAGTGTTCTGTGGCAAGAGTCCCGTGATATGAGTTAAAAGTTTGCCCACAAGGATTTCTCCTCTTTATTTACATTTAAAAATATGTTTTCCAAAATATAGACTTCTTTTACACACAATTACCGAACATTAATGGCACATTCTTTTCTCGGATTCTATTGGCCAGATTTCAGCAGGAATTGATTCATTCAACTTAGCTTATGATTTTCTTGTAGTTTTTAACTCCACCTCCAGTGGAGGAATGCATTCTTATCTCGGGTTCTATGGACTCGATTTCAACTTGGTTTTGCTCATTCCACTTGTTTTTCGATTGTCTTACACTTTTTAGTTGTATCTTAACCTTCCATCGGCAAGGGGCATTTTTATCTTTGGTTTCACGGGACTGATTTCTGCAGAATTTTTTTCTTTAAACTCATCAAACGATTCTCTTCAGATTTTCCAGCACGTTTGCAGAACGCTCGCTATACGGAGACATAGGCAGAGGGGACCCATGCCGGAGATTAATTTTGAAAGAAATAAATTTTAATGGAGGTTTTTAGTGGTTAGAGATGCGTGCGTATCACTCCCGGTCTACGCTGCCGAAGGCAGTAGGGACTGTGACGATAATTAAATGTTGTGATCGTAAAAGGGTTAAGTACACATTGTGAAGTTCTTTTGATAAAACTATTGATCGTTAAAGAAATAATAAAACTGTAGAGTTCTTACTTTACAGGAGACAGGGAAGAGGCAACTTGATGAAACAAATAATATTCTTTATTTCGGACGTTAGTTGAACAGAAGGTTAGGAAATTACTTGCTTCTGATCACCATTTTAAAATAAAAGAACTAATCTTTTAAGAAGAGAATAATAACAGCCAGCATATAATACTTTTCTATGGGATTTTCCTTTGATGAGGGCAGCACATCTTTAAAGATTAAATTTTGAGAAAGAACATATCCACATAACTAAAATATCAAACTTATTCGGCCAAAAAAGCGGCACGGCATTCGAACGGCCGGCAGGCCGGCACCCCGCTAAAACTACGTTAAAAGACTACATCTTTTTCAGACAACATCAAACCAAATTCTGATTTTAAAATTAACGAGTTTTAGTATTTAAATGATGAATACGGGATTGACAAAGTAATTAAAAGGCAGAATTTAAATTGATTAGCTAAATTAACATTTACGGGAAATTAATGAAAATCGAAACCAAACGATATTCTCCTGTTAGTGATCGGCGTCAAATGAGGGTGGTGCATCATTTCAATGATGTCATCATAATGCAAATCGACTCCGACGAAACGAGAGCTCCAAGATATGCTCCTAAAATAGCAAAGTGTGCATGCGCAAGCTGCCGATCCGCTCCCAAAGCAGATATGAATATCGGCGGCGAAAAATGAACTTGTCTTACGGTGAGAATAAAATGTCAACATTGCGGCGCAATGATTGAATTCAAATAGACATCGATGCAAAAAAATAGCTGAAAGGAAATAAAAATAAACCAAATTTAAATACTGTGAGAAGTATTCTCACATTACCTCCCTTCACCGAGAAAATTTTGTAAGACCAGGAGATGTAAAAGGCATAATCGATCAAAAACTTTTTACAGAAAATGGGATGACAAAATTTTGAACTGCCAAAGCGATAAAAAATCATTAAAGGTGAACAATAAAATTTAAAGTAAAAGTTGAAGTGCTGGAAAAAAAAATTGGTGACCAAAAGTAAAAGAGAGAAAAAGAATACACATTGCATAAAGTACATTCATAATCCAAAAAGTATACATCAAGTATACAATAAAAATGCCAAAAATACAGTAACATTGGCAAAACCTTCTATTTGATCTCATAAAAATGTTAACATATTCTGAGTTAACAAACAAAATTGAGATCATTGACTAGTCATAATAAATTTTGCTATCTTGGTACTAAATAAAAACAGAATTAACTTCTGATAAAAGTTGCAAATACAAAAGCAACAAAAAAGTCAAGAAAAAAATATTTTGTAGTTTGACTTTTACAACATGCCTAAGACTTTCTAATTATATCTAAAAAAAAGGGGGTTTTCTTTATTACTCTTAACATGAAAGGAAATGAAATGGCCATATATAAAAAAACTTTCATAAACATAACGATATCCTTTTAGTGTATCAAACTTAGTATTATATTTAAACAAAAACAGACAACCAATTGTATGTGATACCAATCGTGTAATTGAGTTGTGCACTACTCAATCACCCAAACAAAGTATCCCATAGAAACAAGTTGCTATTTCAATTAAAAGACATGTCATAATTAACTGTCATAAATACCCATCATAGACACAATTTCTTTGAACTTTATACTTTACTCTAAATAAAAATTTCAATGTATTAGTTATAAGAATTCTTAATATATATGTATGAGACTCAAAAGAATTTTACTATATTATTAGATAAATACACATATACCATGGTTTTTCTTTAAAATGTGAGAGACTGGTGATCACCAAAAAAAAAATTTAAGTACTTCCATGTAGAATGAAAGAAAAAAAATTGACAAAATCATGAGTTTATAAAACTAAAATACCATGTACCAGGAATATAATTTTAAATAATCATTTAAATATAATATAGAAACAAAATTATTAAAATTCAATGTTAGGCCTACAATGATGATAATGACGAAGATGAAATCATCAGCAACACTGCAAACAAACAAAAAATTAGATATATATATATGTAAACATCGAAGTCCACAACCATGTCGATGACCACCGTGCCCTACATAGCCATCACCATGTCCATGAAGAAAAATAAATACATACAGTACAGGACCTCAAATCCTGAAGACCCAAAATCCGGAATGAATAAAGAAATCTGAAATTCTGCGATGAGATGGAATAAATAATTCTGGAAAACACCCATAGATGGCGCTATGCACACAGTTCCAACTAAGCAAGACTAAACAACTGCACTCAACTGAATAAGTTTGTTGCAATGTTTTTATATTATAGTTTTAATCTAAATACTATTTGCTGACAGAGTTAGAAAAGTTAGTCTGTGCACACATTTTAAATTTATTTTAAAAAGAAACCTTGTTCTTCATTTAATAGAAAATACAAAAAGAACAAATAAATAACCAGGAGGAAGAACTATTTTTAAAAGATGCATAGAATATATTTACAATATTTATATGTAAAGATGTTTTGCTACATCTCCCCCTCCCCCCTTCAAATGTTCAACAAATTTCATTTTTCGAAAAAATTCTGTTTGTAAGCACCATACCAAAAATATTTTTTTCTTTAACTCAAAGGGGAAAAAAAATATCTATGCATGGTTTCTTTCTGCATGACAAAACATACTATCCATCCAAAGCTGATGATCTCATTCTGATAACGTTGACTTCCCACTTCACAGAGTTAAATAAACAAGTTGAATAAACAAAACAAACCGCAGATAGATATCTCATTTTTCTTTGCAGTTACTCTATAGTGGCCTTTTTTTTAGAGGTACATTATATTTTAATAAAAATTTGTTGCACAGGGTAATTTACTATTATTGCAGCTTGCTGAAAATTTGAAAGAAATTAGTCAATTAGCAACGGAGATAATTATTTTTTTAATAGAGGAAAAAAACTGGTTTTGCTCTTTTTTTCTGTTTGCTTGCAACTCAATATTTCTTTCTCGTGCAATCAAACAACGCGAACTTAATAACACATTTACGAAGTCCTTTTTATACGAAAAGAATAGAGTTTAAATAGATTTCCTCTTGCAATTTTTAAACTTTCTTAGAACATTTTATTTTAAAAATTTAAATGTTTCTCTCTTTATTTTCACTGAGTCTAATACTGCAATTCGCGATATAGATTCCTAGACCTTGCTAGGCTCTCACGAACGATGCATTTTCATTTTCTAAAAGATGTTTTAATGTTGCTAAAATTGTGCAGGATTTTTAAAAAATTCTTATTCTTATTTTAAATTATTTTTTTGTAATTTGTTTTTGTCTGTTTACTTAAACTAAGCCCTACTCGGCAATTGATATAGATTCCTAGGCCTAACTCGGTTCTCGTGAACAACGACGCATTTTCTAAAAGATGTTTTAATATTCCTAAGAATATGATGTATTAAAAAAAAATTCTTATCCTTATTTTCAATTATTTTTTGTAATTTGCATTTTTGACTGTTTATTTACTCTAAGCCAAACATGGCAATTTGTGATATAGACTGCTTCGCAGCATGTAAAATTTTGCCACGGGCATCTACTGTACCTGTTTATTTATTGTTTTGGTTAAGGACCTGAAATCCAGAAAATTCCAAAATCCGGAACGATCGCGATCCCGGCCAGTCCGGATTTGAGGCCCCATACTGTATAAGAACTCCTACGTAAAATTTTAGGTGGCTTGGATCTCCTAACAAGGCTCCTAACATCTTAGGTAAAAGAAAATTTAAGTAGTACACATAAGAATATAATAATATTGTATAACTGCAGGAGGTAAACGCAATGTTTTTGGATTCAAAACAATGTTCATTGAGTCCAGAGCCATATGGAACAAGGCTATTAAAGATAACTTGATGTCACTGAAAGTTTAGCAGCACAACATGAGGTGGACAGTGGTACTAGTATTGCATCTTAAGGTTGTACACAAGCACTAAATAGACAAATGCATATACCAAAACATTTGTAGATGTGAACAGATGCTGTCGAAAAACTGGAACATTCACATAATAATCATCAAAATAGATGATCTTTGCATGATGACATCAGAAAATTTTAAATATGACAACACACTTTGTAGAAAATGAGAATGCATTGCATTCTCTTTGAAGCACTAACTGACGACATCGTACTCATCACTGCAGAGCAATCATAACTCCTGAGACACATACACGAATCACTTTTGCAGAACATTAACAAGGGCGAGAAGTCGGTGGTGCACAATAATAAAATGTAGTATGGTCACACATACTTCTTAGGACATAATCAGGTAATTGAGGTCAAGAAGCACTTTTTTGTAAAAAAAATTTCATTAGATGATTTATAGAAAAAAATTCTATATATATATATATAAATGCACTCGTAAAAAATTCCATCTAGAATTGTGCTTTTCTGTAATATTCTTGTATTATTTGTAGGTATGAAGAGAAGACATTAATTTTTAAATTTCAATTTCTTCATAAAGCATTGAAGACTTCAAAATGAACTAATCATTTTTACTATTCAATTTCTTCAAACATTGAAAAATTCAAAATGAAAATCATTTTTACTATTCAATTTCTTCATAAACAAAAATCTTCAAAATGTATACAATCATTTATATATATATATATATATATATATATATATATATATATATATATATATACTAAAGTAATGAGGCAAATGGCAAAATAAAAACTTAGAGGCTTTGGGTATGAAATAAAATTAAAGTAAAAGGCACTATGCACATATTAAATAAATAAATATGGGGAACTTTTCAAAATATCTTGCTCTTGCATAAACACTGTAACAAATATTCACAAACTTCTTATATTAATTGAGAATTTATACTTGATTATCAATGAGCAAAAATTTTGCAATGTGAGGATGAATTGCTACACACAAGCAAAAATTAACTCTGAATAATTTTAATTGCACCTGCTAGAATATTTGGAGAAAATGCAGCATAATAAAATAAAGTTAATGAAGGTAAAATGCATCAGTAATTTTCAGGTAATATAAATTTAAACTTCCTTGTTTTGAGAAGACTTAGAATAAAGATATGGTGTGAGTAACTGAGTTCTAGCAGCAGACAAGTCAACAATTTCACTTGATGAGGATATTTACTCTCACATGAGAAACGTTAACTGACACACTATCATAATCAGTAATGAAAGTTGTTTATTTATTTATTGATTGAAGAGAACTAAATAACATTATTTGTAGCTTCACAAACCGAAGAACACTAATGAAGTGGTTTCATGAATGGATATTTGCCTATAAATGAACAACATCTTTACCAGGCATCTTATGGCTGAATACGAAACATACACACAAAAAATTAAACTATTGTAGATGTAGGAAACTTTTGAAGAAGTAGGTAGGTAATTTTATAATTTTTTAGCTTCCATGATAACATGTGCAACAACAAAGAAGAGACCAGAAGAAATGGATATCACACAAAACCACTGACCACCTTCATCAGGTAAGCAACAGATGAATGGAAGAAAAGTCTGAAGAATGTCATTACAGGTAATTAAAAATTTTTCTAGCTGCATATACAGGAACAGTCATAATTAAATATGCCAAAAAGCACATAACTTAAGAACTATTGATAGTTAATAAATATATAAAAGCAGGGTTGCCGGCTTTTTTTGGTTTTAACCACTTAAAAAAAGCCGGCTTTTATTGAAAAAAGCCAGTTTTTACTTTTTAAAGTTGGTTTACAGTTAATTAGTTTTAGATTTGGATCAATTAATTTTTAATACATTTATAAATATTTTCTACTAAAAAAATTCTTAAATTTTGTCAAATAAATAAGTCTTTATAACTTCTAGAAGGCAACTGTGTGAAGGCATTAAGTCTGAAAAAAAAAGTTATTAAACATTGTAAAGAATATAAGTTAGGCTCCAAACTGGTGTTTGAAATTCTTCATTACATAGCTCCACATACACTACACATTTTAAAGATTATATTTAATTAATGACAAAATGTAGCACATCAAAATGGAAACATGTGTCCATATGGAGAGATTAAGTTATAAATGTTAAAAGAGAAATTAGAAAGGATGTAATTTTTTAGGAGAGTGGTACACAAGTGTATAAAAAATAGAGCATTTAAACAAGGAAAAGAAAAAAAATTCTCTAAATGAAATTTTGAAAAGCTTGTTGCTAAGCATATTCATGCATATGCTATTCCTAATGTTTTTAATAGTGAGAAATGGTGTTTTTATTAATGACTACATATAATTTTAAATGTTTACTAGAAATAAAATAAGACTTGTATATTAATAGCTCTTAAAATTAAGTAATAAAACATGTAACTAAGTAACCATAGTCCTCTTTAATTTTATAAAGCAGTAAAAAGGAAAAAATTGGCAGTTGGTATGGCCCTTTTAAAATTTAGCTGTTTGCAATTCTGACTATAAATTATTAGCAAAACCATCTAAGTTTTGTTCCAGTATCAATATCCTCATTATTGAGAAATTGGGTTATTTATTAAACTCTAAATCAACTAAATGTCATTAAAACTAATTAAAAACACTTTAAAATGTGTATTTTATAATTACAATGCTTCATTGTATAAAAGCCAATTATGGCCAAGAAAGGCCAATTTTGGCTAAAAAAAGCCGGTTAAAACCAATAAAAGCCACCGGCCTGGCTTTTTTTAATTTTAGCTGGCTTTTTTGCAACCCTGTATAAAAGTAATCTTCACTATTGGCAAGAAAAAATATTTTTCTTATGGTGAATGGAATTTTTAAGTAGAACTGTTGCAGGATTGAAGAAGCCCCATTTCATTTTAAATGAAAAAAAAATTAATGTTGCTCTTTTTATTTTTATAAAGCAACATGAGAATAAGGTATGATGATGTCGATATGGATATGTCATGCATAGACTTATGAATTTGTGAAAGAATTGAATTTGCCAAAGAGAATTGAAGCAATGAAAATTTTGAACATTTTCAATTTGTTAGCTGAGAGTTCTATAACATCAATAGGTAAATTTTAAAAACAGGAACAGTTCTTTAAATATTAGAAACAGTTCTTTAAATATTAGAGATGAAATAAGACTAGTCCACAAGACAACATGCTAACTATGCATATCAGCATATTTCACAAATCATCTAAGGAGCAAGTCTAAGAACTTTTCAAAGGGGATAACTGTTTATAAATTTTCATATTATATTTTTGTTATTCAGAGAAGCAGGCAATACTTCAAAATAATCATACAGGATAATTACTACTATAAATTACCTGAAGAATACCAAACTTCAGTTGGAGAAAATAGGCATAATTGATGAGATGAGAACAAAATTTCTCAGCAACAAGAATTAAAAATAATACTTAAATAAAATTTCAATCTCTTTTTTATATATATATATATATATTGAAATTCAAATTTATAATTGATTTAAAGTGCCATTAATAAGTAGAAAATTAAAAAAATAACCCAAAAGCCATGCCTCCTAAAATATTACATTATGTTCTTGAGAACAATTTTTGCCAAACTTCAAATTCATTGAAATTATTTGAGAACATAAATTCATTTACAAAAACATTTCAAATTCAATAATTATTCTTCAAAAATATTTTTAATTTCAAAATTTTCAACCAATTAAAAAAAATGTAACTGCCTCAGAATTTTATTCTTAAAAATAGAATATTGCTATTATTTGCACCAACATAAAATTCATTTTCAATATTGTAATTATATAAATTCATTTCTTGATTTGAATAATAATACATTCTTCAAAATTTAAATATGAATTCGTTAGAATATTGCAAAAAAAAAAAAAAAAAATACAACTATTTAACATAAAAATGGCATAACTCAAGAATTTGTGAGAATGAGAACATCAAATATTCTACAATATTTTCATAAATTATATCCAACAAATCTTGAATTAAATAAACCATTTTCTTTTTCTTTTTTTTAACTAATGAGAACAATTCCTTAAAAAGAATTTACTTGACTTTCTTGCATAACGATCTTAATTTTCTTCAAAAATTAGAACAAGTTTCATGAAAATGTAACTTCTATTAAAATATTTCAACCAAAACTCTCATAATTCTTAAAAAAAGAACAAAAAGTTCTAAAAAAATTATCTTCAAGAATCAGTATTTTGAAAATTGCAATAATCCCAAAGCAACAACATTGCAATTCAAAAGGTACGACGGCGCCAAATTGTGACAATTAAATGTTGTGATCGTAAAAGGGTTAAGTACACATTGTGAAGTTCTTTTGATAAAACTATTGATCATTAAAGAAATAATAAAACTGTAGAGTTCTTACTTTACAGGAGACAGTGAAGAGGCAACTTGATGAAACAAATAATATTCTTTATTTCGGATGTTAGTTGAATAGAAGGTTAGGAAATTACTTGCTTCTGATCACCATTTTAAAATAAAAGAACTAGAATCTTTTAAGAAGAGAAAAATAACAGCCAGCATAGAATACTTTTCCATGGGATTTTCCTTTGATGAGGGCAGCACATCTTTAAAGATTAAATTTTGAGAAAGAACATATCCACATAACTAAAATATCAAACTTATTCGGCCAAAAAAGCGGCACGGCATTCGAACAGCCGGCGGGCCGGCGCTCCGCTAAAACTACGTTAAAAGACTACATCTTTTTCAGACAACATCAAACAAATTCTGATTTTAAAATTAATGAGTTTTAGTATCTAAATGAGGAATACGGGGTTGACAAAGTAATTAAAAGGCAGAATTTAAATTGATTAGCTAAATTAACATTTACGTAAAATTAATGAAAATCGAATTACAAGCTACAGAATTCAAAATGTTTTCACTGATTGGAAAACAAAACCAAAAGATATTCTCCTGTCAGCGATCGGCATCAAAAGAGGACGGCGCATCATTTCAATGACGTCATCATAATGCAAATCGACTCCGACGAAACAAGAGCTCCAAGATGTGCTCCTAAAATAGCAGAGTGCGCATGCGCAAGCTGCCGATCTGCTCCCAAAGCAGATATGAATATCGGCGGTGAAAAATGAACTTGTCTTACAGTGAGAATAAAACGTCAGCATTGCAGCGCAATGATTGAATTCAAATAGACATTGATGCAAAAAAATAGCTGAAAGGAAATAAAAATAAACCAAATTTAAATACTGTGAGAAGTATTCTCACAGGGACCCATCCCAAAGGTGTTCTGTAGATACCAGAAATGTCACTAAAAGTCACAAACAGGCCTTTTGACTTATAAACTGGAGACTAGATGGTTAGAAACCTCCATCAGCGATTGACAATTATCGATCTCTCCATTCCTCACCCCCACCTTCACAGAATTTCTTCAAAACACTCATAAAAAAGAAAAGGTCAACAATTCTTATTTATTGTCAAAATATTCGAAATAATTCCAGTTTAAACCTCCTCTCAATTTGGCACCCCCTGTTTAATCTTTTTGCGCCACAGTTAATGTATATTATCTCAGGTACCAAGTGTGTTGAGTCATCCCTAGAAACATTTACAGAAGCTTTTTCTTTCTTCATTATTTGAATATAACAAAATTCTTACTAAAGAAAGCATTCACACATAGACATGCACACACACAAAATCAACAATTCTTATGTATTGTCAAAATATGTGAAAAAATTTCGGTTTAAACCTCTCACAATTTGGCGCACTTTGGCCTCGGCGCCCGGGGTAGCGGCCCCCCTTAGCTACGCTACTGAAGCAGCCTTATCAAGAGCAATTGAAAAAAATCTTCAAATAAATTAACTGAGATTGAAGTCTGATTTATTCCTGTCATAATTGAAAAGTTATATTTTTGAAATTGGCCTGCACAACCAGCAGAAAAACAAATACATTTTCTTGGAGATGCTCTGTTAAAATTTTACACCAAAAACCATTTACAGAAAATTGATCAGGACTTATATTCTCAGAAATAATTGCATAAGATTTTACTTTATTAGTATCATACAAAATAACAGCAGTAAATACAGTCATGTGGATTTCATCAGTGTGAACTAAATTTCATATTAGTATCAGTAGGTACAGTTCTAAACAAAATCTACTTGCATGACAATTATTTCAGAATTTTTTTTTTTTTTTTTTGGCATGATTAAAATAAGCTTGTGTACAAAATTGAATGAATGTGTGAAGCAGAAATGGATATAAGTGCTTTTGAAGATTTTGTAAACTATCAGAAATGGTTTCTTCAACTCTTACTTTTCCAAAACACTTATCAATATTTTTCCACTGACAGTAACTTATCAGGAGTTCTGGACTATTGACTAAAGTTTCAAATAATTTTTCAATAGCATATTCACAAATTAGACATTCTGAATTCATACATTCAAATACAGTGATTCTCTCTATCTGAACACTCTCTAATGTGAATACTCCGGTATTATGAACACATTCTGACGATCCCGGTGAAACTCCATAGACTTAACAAAAGATGAACTCTCTGTATTCTGAACATCCTCTAATCTGAACACCCCGTTATTATGAACACTACTTTTGGTGCCGATTCTATCCCACCTCTCTATAAACTGAACGTGTGTTTGCAGTCGGAATCCGGGGAATTCCCTCATCATAGAAATTCGAAAAACATTGTTGTAGAAGAATAAAAAGTTCATTGAACTCGCCGAAAGAAACACTTACCGACATGTTCTGTGCTAGTTTTACGGGTGTGAAGCTCAAACCACTTGTGATCGGAAAAAGTGAAAAACCCTGACGCTATTGCATCATTGCCTGTGCACTAAAAATTAAATTGAAAAGACTGGATGACAGTTACAATTTTCTCACAATGGTTGGAGGGCATTAACGAGATGTTGAAGAAGGAAGAAAAATTCTTCTTTTTGTGGATAACGCCAAATCACATACAAACATGCAGCTGAGCAACGTGAGCCTAAAGTTCCTGCTACCGAACTGTACTTCTATAATCCAACCACATAATCAAGGAGTAATCAAGACCTTTGTAGCTCACTACCGAATCCATTTTCTGAAGAAAATGTCCCTGGGGATGGAGGAGGCAAATTCGGTAACCGATCTAACGAAGAAGATCAACGTCATGGATGCTCTCCATTGGATATCAACGGCTTGGAATGAAGTAACCCCCTACACCATCCACAGATGCTTCTGTGAAGCTGGATTGCCGTATGAGAATCGGAAATCAAGAATAGAGGACCAAGAAGCAACAGCTGGGAGGGACTTTTGGTCAATTTGTCAGGAGCTGCATACTGAAATTGAGCCTGCAGCTTATCTCAAAGCCGACGTAAGCCATCCGGTTTGCGACAACAACATCGTTGAAGAGGAAGTAGATAGTGAAGAAGACACAGAACCATAATTGTCCAATGAAACAAGAAGTACGAGTACCTTTAAACAATATGGCCAAGGAATTCAAGACCTGTTGAAGTATGCAGCTGAACATCACCCGGAAGTCTTTCAACTTCTGCACACAGGAGAACCCGTTTAGCTTGGTGTAGAGATCTTCGACTTTGGACCAGGTATCAATGGGGAACGTTTTATTCACTGATGAGTCTCAGTTAAGCCTAAACACTAATTCTCGATGTGTTTCATCTGGATAAAACCAGGGATCCTTTCAACGTACGAGAAAGAGACTACTATGGCAGAGGAGATTTGATGGTGTATTGATGGTATTTGATTGTATGGTGGAATTGCATTTGATGGATGATTCATTTGATGGCAGAGTTCATGGTTTGAGGGAGACTTGATGATTTGCGCCCATCATGTCTGATGGGCTCCTAAGATTGAAGATAGCTTTGTGACTTTTTAATGCTTAATTAATGCAGATTTAGCTGAAGGTGAAGGATCCACTCTACTACGTACATATTCATAGACATAAAAGTCTATAAGTTCCTAAGTTTCTATTACCTTTATCGGATTTCTTGGTCCTAGGACCAATACCAGAGTTCTGTGCAAATATATCAAATACACTTAACTTTTTAATTAGAGAACTGGGAAGTTTTCTTTCAACACGCTTCACCATTTTTCAGAAAGCCTGTAGAGTCATAGAATATTTTTTATTTTCATTACCACATTTAAGTTTAGCTAGTTATTTTTTCTTTTTCTTAATATTGCTGACTCTGAAGATATTTCTGTCACTTTAGCATAGTAGGGAAAACACACCGGTAGTGGGTGTCAGGTTCTGAGAAATATCTGCTATTAGAACTGGGGTTCTATATTATTTTTGTCTTAATATATTATATATTATATGGGCTGTGTACTGGAAACTCAAAATAACAGTCTTTCCTTATCTAAAACTGGATCTAAGCCGGTGAAAATGTATAGATGGTATGAGGGGAAAAAATATAGTTGGAGAGGGGTGTGCCCAACCTTTTGAGATGTCTGTGGAAGATGCGAAGACAAAAGCATTCCATGAACGAAGAAAAGAGCTTGAAATGGGAGCCAGGTAGAAAACTCCGGAGGGGTTACATTGAGAAGGAGCAAGGGGTTGCTGGAAGGCAGTCTCTTATGCTGAGATAGTCAGTTTGAGCGTAGCGCGCAAAGTGGACGGGTGTTCCTTGGATAGCTCTGAGAGAGTGCGTAGGGTTGAGAGAGGCTCGGAGAGCTTAGGCTTAGAGCCCATGTGTTGGGAGATCGAGATTGATCTCCGGAAAGCTAATTTAACGTGTGTAGAGTGAGAGTGATTTAACATAGTTTAACAGTACACAGCCAACATTTACTGTATTCAATTTAATGTTGAACCAGATCATCTATATCCGAGTTTGTAAGTGTAAATAGTCTTTTGTTGTTGTGTAAATAGTGTGTAAATAAACTGTTAATTTAGTTAATTGAAAGCAGTGGTTCTCCTTTAAACAATCTTCTCAGTGCGTGACCGATATCACGTAATCATATCGGTGGTGGCAGCATATAAATAATAAGGATTTTCTTCGAAGTTGTGCGGACTAAGAGGAAACTCCGACAAACTGATGGCAGCGACGGGATAGAATCGTCTTGGACCAGTGACCAACGAGCCGTGTTGCAGTGTGTTAGTGCCGGAGCACCCAGTGGAATTCTTGCGTGAAAATACCGGATCGTCGAGCGGAATTTTAGAGAGATAAAAACCAAGCGTCGAGCAGAAATACAGAGTGTGTGCCCTATCATAGTTACAGTGAACCAAACTAAAGTGTTGTGTCCTATCATCAGTACAGCGAAATGAACTAAAGTGTTGTGTGTGCCTAATCAACGTTACAGCGAACCGAACTAAAGTGTTATGCCCTATCATCGTTACGGCAAACCGAAATAGTGTTTGTGCCCTATCATCGCTACAGTGCCTCAAGTTATAGTGTATTACAGCCTGAGTGTTGAATAGCATCAAAGTGACTTTAAAGTGCGAAATATTGAATTCATCGTGAAACTACGTGTGAGCAGCGGAGTACTCCAGCAGATAAAGTATAAGGTAAGGTGTTTTGATCATTTCTGTCTGCTGACATTCTCGAACCAAATATATTTGTTGTTGTATAATTAATAGTAATTTAAGATAGTTTATGTGCAATAAAGTAATTGTGTTCAGATAGGTAGGAAATATTAAGAGCCATATTTACTATTGTTTTAAGAAAAGGTCATAATAGCTTGTACTAATATTGATTTTCTATTTTTTTTTTACTAATAATGGTAGTGAACAAAATTAATGCATTGTGTTAATAATAGTTGGAAGGAATAATTGAATTTACTTAAATTTAAATTATTATTAAAGTAATATTTAAATGAAGCAATACTGTTTTAAGTTTGAAGAGTTGATAACAAATGAGTAATGAACATTTGCTTAAAATTTTAATTGGCTAGAAGTAAATTTCGAGAGAAAAAATAAAACAAAAAGGCTCACAGTGAAAAAAAAAAAGTGAAGGTTTTGATTATATTTGTTTTAAGTGTGAGAACCAGTATTGAATTTGGAAATATTTTATTGAGGATAATTGTAGAAATTTATATGTGTATGTTATACAATTTTTCTTTATGTGGATGTTTCTATTGACATCAATACTTTTATTCAATTTGCAATGTATCAGTATTATTATGTAAATTGTATGTTATTATCTAATGTATAAATTGGAATCTGTATTGCATAGTAATCAAATCGAAATTATTGTTTTTACCTTTTTTTTTATTGGAAGTAAATTGTGCGATATAAATGGTTGAGGAAAATCAAGATTATACAGTAGGTTAAATTAAAAATATAATACATCGATTATCTGAAATGTATTAATTAGTATAATAAGTGGAGGTAACTGTACTAAGGTAGAAATTTAGGAAATATTAATTTGGTAGGTTTAAATATTATTGTAGAGTGGTAATAGTAATCGGTGAAGGTATGGCTTTAAAAAAATAGGTGGATAAAAAGGGTGGATCTTCAGATGATAGCCGAAGAATTGGGGGTTGAATTCACGGAAGATGATACCAGATTTCAGCTTAAGAAAAAGATAATGGACAGCGATGAATATGACGAGAGGGCTATTATGGAATTATCTAACACTATTGTTGCGGAACGATTAGAGTGCGAAAAGTTAGAGTGTGAAGAAAAACAGGAAAAATTAGAGCGTGAAGAAAAACAGGAAAAATTAGAGCACGATAGAGAAGAAAGGGTTGAAAGGGAAAAGTTAGAAAGAGAAGAGAGGTCTGAAAAATTGAGGATGGAACATGAATTAGAAATGGAGAGGCTAAGGATACAAGGTTCAACAAATAACTCTAATGGGTCTAGGGAATCTAATAATGAAAGTAACATAGAAAAACTGATCAAAAGTGTTAAAACTCTGTCTATCAAAGTACCAGAAGGGACTGAGGGATGGAATTTATTTTTCAACAGTTTAGAAAGGGCATTCAAAACTAAAAATGTACCGGAAAACCAGCAGGCCGAAATTCTACTAAATATGTTAGGAGATAAGGCAGATAATTTGTTAATTTATACCACTAGGGAACAAATTGAGAGTTATGAGGAATTAAAGGAGTTAGTTCTAAGGGAACATGAGCCGACACCGAAGGTGTGTTTGGAAAATTTTAAGAAGGCTAGGAGAAACCAGAATGAAACTCATGTATTATTTGTATCGCGTTTAATAGCAACATGGGAAAATTATTGTAAGATTAGGGGTGCAGACTCTTATGAAAAGGTCAATCAGTTAATAATTACGGATAAGTTATTAAACACGTTAGATGAAGAAACCGCATCATATATTGGGTTAACTCAGCAGAGTAAATGGTTAAAAGCTTCTAAAATTGCTAAAGAATGTGACAATTAGTTTGACGCTAAACATAAGTCTTATGCCGTTACGTATAAAAGTTTTAAGGGTAAAGATAGGTATGTAAACAGTGAAAAAGTGAAACTGAGCGAGGATAGTAAATTTAGTGGTAATTGGAGGCAAAACAGGAGTAATGAGACTAATTCTTTTTCGGGTAGGAAAACTGATTTTAAGAAACCTAGTGATGATTCAGCTCCTAGATGCTTCAAATGTGGTTTAAGAGGTCATTACCAATGTTTTTGTAATAAAGTGGGTAATGAGGGAAATAATAATGCTAGTAAAGGGCGTGAACAGAAAGCGGGGGGTAAATAAGATTGTCGTGAAAGGAAATAAAGAGTTACCTAAGGGAGCTATTGTGGCGAGGATATCGGCAAAGGCCGAACAGAGAACTAATGTTATTGGTGAGAAATTAAATAAACTTGAGAAAATTGAAGTTAGTGTAAATGGGCAAAAAAGCAAAAGGATTGGTTGATTCTGGATGTGAAATTAGTGTTATTCATAAAGATTTGGTACCGGAAGAGAAATTAAAAGGAGCGGGTAGTATTTATTTGCAAGGATTATTTGGTGAAGCAGTTAAATCACCGTTGATTAAATTACCATTAGCTATTCTGCAATTCGGACAAACTAATATAATTCATCAGGAAGTACTTTGCACGGTGACCGATAATATTAATGAGCAGGTGATTTTACATTCTGAGGTGATTAATGAGTTGTCAGGGGTCAATCGCGAGGAGCCATTGCTAGAGTCCCAAGAATTAGAAAGTTTGGAAATTAGTATCGATAACTGGAGTGAAAAGAAAGGTATGAGCAGCGATAATTGTAATGTTTATGCAATAGAAGCGAGATCAGAAAATTTACAAAGTCAGAATGCAGAAAAAACGGAAGTGGAGAAAAATAATAAAGTTATCGTTAGCAATTCAGATATGTTTAAGAAATCCCAATTGGAATGTAAAAATTTAGAGAGAGTCTGGGAATTAGCCAAAATGGATAAAAGGGATTATTATACTGTAGATGGTTTATTGTATCATAAAGAGAAATTGTTAGGCGAAACGATAGCGCAATTAGTAGTACCCAAGATAAGAAGGGAAGAGATCCTAAAATTAGCGCATACTTCAGTATTTGGAGGGCATCATGCAGCCAAGAAAACGTTACAGAGAATCAGGTATTCGTTTTATTGGGAGGGGATGGCGAAAGAAACTAAACAATTTTGTGAGTCATGTTTAGAGTGCCAATTGACTAGAGGGGTTAAGGTGAATGATAGAGCCCCTATTTCCACAGTATTGCGGCCAGAACTTCCATTTCAGGTAGTTAATATTGATTTAATTGGGCCTATTGATCCCAAAAGTTCACAAGTGCATCAATATATACTAACCTTAATTGATCAGCATACCAGGTGGGTGGAAGCAATCCCCCTAAAAAGTTTGACTGCTAAAACAGCGTGTGATGCATTGCTTCAAATATTTACAAGGACAGGAATTCCAAATATAATCGCGGGTGATAATGGAACCAATTTCACAGCCGACTTAACGAAAGAATTTGAGAAAAGGTTAATGGCTAGTCCACGATTTTCGACCCTACAGTACCCACATTCTAACGGTCTTGTGGAACGTTTTAATCAGACGCTTAAACGTATGTTGCATCATACGATTAGGGAAGAAGGGAAAAGATGGCATGAACAAATACCATTCATATTATGGGCGTATAGGGAAGTCCCATTTCTACGACCGGAATCACACCTTTTCAATTATTATACGGTAGACGTTGGAGGGTCCTTTATCAGTTCTCAAGTCATCCTGGGCAGGAGAAAGTAAGGGGGCACAGTTAAATACTATGCCGATTCATGAGTATTTGAATAAACTTAAGGGACGCTTAGAAAGAGTCGCAAAGGAGGCAAAATTATCGTCCGAGGTGCAACAAGGCAGAATGGCCTATCATTATAACTTAAGGGCAAAAGAAAAACGTTTGAAGTAGGCGATAAAGTAATACTGTTAATCCCCGATTCAACTAACAAATTATATTCTAGGTGGCAAGGGCCGGCAACTATTGTTGAAAAACGAAACAGGCATTCGTTTATAGTTGAATTAGCCGACGGGAGTAGGAAGCACGTGCACCAAAATAAAATAAGAGAATTTATTGCTAAGTGTAATATAGTGAATATTGTTTCTGAAGGTGATGAGGAATTTGGAGAAGTTGGGGAAATTCCTATTCTAAACCGGGAACAAGAGGTAGAACAGGACATAGAAAGGTTCGAAATAAAAGGGTTATCTAATAGTCAACGATATAAAGCCCACTTTGAAGGAGAATAAAGAGGTATTTATGGGTCCTGTGCGACCAGCGGAAGTAGGGGAGCACTGTATTGATTTGAAACTGGGTGTGGCAAGGAAAAAGCCAAAGTTATATAGTGTACCTGTTGCTTACAAAGAGGAAGTAGATAGACAGATTCAGGAGTTGATAGAATTAAATCTAATCGAAGTATCAAATGCAGAAATTAGTTGTCCAATTGCTTGCGTGGTGAAAAAAGACGCAACTGTTAGGCTTTGCATTGATTATAGAGCTTTAAATTCAGTAACGCAGGTCCCAACATTTCCGATGAAAGATTCGCAGAAATCGTGTATACTGCAGGGGCAGCTAAATATTTATCTTCGATTGATTTATTGAGGGGTTATTGGCAGATTAAAATGGCAGAGGAATGTAAACATTTGACAGCTTTTACAACTCATAATGGGACTTATCAGTGGCGTACTATGCCTTTTGGTTTATCAGGGGCGGCTGCTACGTTCCAAAAAGATATGAATGAGGTTCTTCAAGGTCATCGGAGGTATGCCCAAGCATATATTGATGATGTCATCATTTTCTCCGACACCTGGGAAGAGCATTGTGAGCATGTTAGGTCTGTTATAGAAGAACTTAAAAATAGAAATTTTACGATTAGGCTGGATAAATGTAAATTTGGAGAGAAATTGAAGTTTTTAGGTCATGTAACTGGGGGTGGAACGCATGCACCTGATGAGGAGAAAATAGGAGCAATAAGGGACTTAAAGAGACCGAAAACTAAGAAGGAAGTTAGATCTGTTTTGGGATTAATGGGATTTTACCGATCTTATATTCCAAATTATGCAGAAATTGCTATACCTTTAACGGAATTAACTGAAGGGAAGGTTAAAAATACTGTATCATGGGATGAAAGGGCAGAAGAAGCATTTAATACCCTTAAAGAAGAGTTATGTAACGTGACGCGTTTGGCTACACCCACCGTAGGCCGGGAATATCAGCTTCACGCCGATGCTTCAGACCTGACAGTAGGATGTTGTCTTACTCAAAAAGATGAAAAGGGTCAGTTTAAACTGATAGCTTTTGCCAGTCAGAAATTATCAGGGGCTCAGCGGGCTTGGCCGAGTATAGAGAAAGAGGCTTGGAGTGTTCTCTTCGGGTTGCGGAAGTTTGAAAAGTGGACCTATGGATCTCAAATTGAGATCATAACGGATCATAATCCATTAAAATTTCTCACTGAAACAACCCCAAGGTCCCCCAAACTCACTAGATGGGCTCTTGCCTTGCAACGCTGGAACCTGAGTATTTCTCATCGTCCAGGAGTGCAACATTTAAATGCTGATGCAATTTCCAGGCTACATAGGAAGAGCTGGGAAGAACAGCCAATTGCTAGCCCATCGGCATCAATGACTAAATAGTGGACAAACCTTAAAGGGGCGTCATCATGTTTAAAATTTTTTTTGGATATGTGTAATTGTATTTGAATTTTGTGTTATAGTGTATTAGCATGTGTAGTTTTTCTGTAATAATAGTAGTAGTACACAGTTCATTAGAGATGTCAGTAGAGAATGTTCAGACACCTTGATATATATATGTAATAATAATAATGAAGAAACCTGCAAAGAGACTATTGAACTCTTCTGTGATGTTACTATATGTTTGGGGAAAATTAGCCCCTAAATGGCATATTTTCCGCTAAGGTGGGGGGTGTCAGGTTCTGAGAAATATCTGCTATTAAAACTGGGGTTCTATATTATTTTTGTCTTAATATTATATTATATATTATATGGGCTGTGTACTGGAAATTCAAAATAACAGTCTTTCCTTATCTAAAACTGGATCTAAGCCGGTGAAAATGTATAGATGGTATGAGGGGAAAAAAGATAGTTGGAGAGGGGTGTGCCCAACCTTTTGAGATGTCTGTGGAAGATGTGAAGACAAAAGCATTCCACGAACGAAGAAAAGAGCTTGAAATGGGAGCCAGGTAGAAAACCCCAGAGTGGTTACATTGAGAAGGAGCAAGGGGTTGCTGGAAGGCAGTCTCTTATGCTGAGATAGTCAGTTTGAGCGTAGCGCGCAAAGTGGATGGGTGTTCCTTAGATAGCTCTGAGAGAGTGCGTAGGGCTGAGAGAGGCTCGGAGAGCTTAGGCTTAGAGCCCATGTGTTGGGAGTTCGAGATTGATCTCCGGAAAGCTAATTTAACGTGTGTAGAGTGAGAGTGATTTAACATAGTTTAACAGTACACAGCCAGCATTTACTGTATTCAATTTAATGTTGAACCGGATCATCTATATACGAGTTTGTAAGTGTAAATAGTCTTTTGTTGTTGTGTAAATAGTGTGTAAATAAACTGTTAATTTAGTTAATTGAAAGCATTGGTTTTCCTTTAAACAATCTTCTCAGTGCGTGACCGATATCACGTAATCATATCGGTGGTGGCAGCATATAAATAATAAGGATTTTCTTTGAAGTTGTGCGGACTAAGTGGAAACTCCGACAGTGGGCCACTAACTTTCAAAGTTTAAAAACAAGCTCACAATCCATTTGAGAAAAACGACTGAAAGAAATCTGATTAGTTAAAGTCCTTAAATGTTAACTTTCCATAAACAGTTTGGAATAATTGTTATTTTCCTGTAGATATATTTGTTTATCTTCTGGAATGTCTTCAAACTCAGATTTTTTGGCAAATTCTTAGTTATTTCATTAAGAGATAAGGTTTTATCTAAAGCGTTGTTTCTTTAATATTATGTTTTATTTTGAATTAAAGTGCCGTTGATATACTCGATTACATTGTAAATAATTTGTTAGATTAGCTGAAAACTTAAAACTTGAAAATTATATTGATTTTAAGGGGTGGCCCACTTCTGGATCACAATTTCTTAAATTGTACCAATAGTGGGCATGGTGGCCCACTACTGGAGCACATGCCAAAAAAAAATTTTATGTTTAAATTATTTTAATTAAGTATTTTTTGAGGTTCTAAGACTTAGTATATAATTTATTTAGTATTCTGTTCATCAGAACCAGTAGTGGGCCAGGGGCTCAATACTGGTGCACAAGTGGCCCACTTCTGGAGCAGCGAAAATGCAACTTCACTAAGCTATCAGACATATGATTATTAAAAGAAATTAATATTTAAAATAATTTATACTTCAAAGGTTCAATACTCGATAAAGGTTCAAATTTTTGAGCCATATTTAAATAAGCATTGCATAGAAAAACCTGTAGTGTTATTTATGGATGGACATACTTCACACAAGTCTTTGAATCTAAGAATCTTCTGTTCGGCTCATGAAATTGAAATGGTAACTTTGCCCCCAAATTCCACATACCTAATGCAACCAATGAACATTTCTGTTTTCCATACTCTTAAAAGTGCTTGGCAACAGGAAGTAGTGCACTTCAGACTTCAGAATAACTCATGAAGGCAAACAGATGCAGAAACATGAGTTTTTACCAGTCCTAAAATCAGCACTATATCGTTTAACTCCTGCAACCATTGTGAATGGATTCAAAGCAAGTGGACTAGTTCCATGGGATATAAAGAAAGTAAATGTTGAATCCACACTAACATCAAAGAATGTGATAATATCACCAATAAAGGAGAGAGAAATGACTTCTTTCTTGGAAGTTCTTGAAGATAAAATTGGAGAAAAAAATAAAATCTTTCTCAGAAAATAAAGGCAAATTGAAAGGTTCTGTGGAGCAAACAGATCTTTACTACATATGTTTGGAGATGAAAAAGACTTTGAACATGGATCCAATTTCTCAGGTAATCTATCGCAAAACAATTTTGGTGTAAAACACTTGAGTACATATTTTTTACTATTATTTATTCCATTTTTACATTTTACTTGTTATAGGGTACACCAGTCATATCTGTTGAGGCGGCGTACACTGAATAGCCTATTGACACTGTTGATACTGAAACTATTGATCAGGAACAAAGAGCAATTGTTGAAGATGCTGAGGTGAACCTTCACATTCAAGAAGGATCAACTGAGACTGGGAGCCATTCAGCGCTTTCAAATGGTGGGCAATCTAGACATGTACTATCTCCCTTCAAAAGAGTTCTATTTTGGCCAGAAGGGGGCACAAAGGTTTAACACAAAGAAAAAGAGAGAAAATTCCTGCAGTTGTGGCTTCTCCCTAAATGCTTCAATATTATTAGAATAGAGAAGGCCTTAAAAATGCTAAAGATGCAGAAAAAAAAACTGAAAGAGAAAAAAGAAAAATTCAAAAGGAAGAGTTAAAAAAAAAAATAGCCGATGGGGGAAAAAATGAGAGTCGGGAAATTATCGCCCCAGTCTGATGCCTCTCTTTCATTGTAAGTTTCAACCTATAGTAGTACTCTTTGTAATAAATTGACTATAAACCCCTCTCACATTTTGAGATCTTTTTCGTTTTTGGATAAATCATTTTGTTTTGCAGTCATTTCAGCTTTTAATTATCCTGTTTATTATATTTTTCTTGTTATTTATCATCACTGCGAAATAACAAATTGGGCGGATTTTTTTTTTTTTAAAGTTACAAAATACAACAGACTGTTATTTAGAGAAAACAAAAGCTATGCATTTCGATTTTTAAAAAAGTTGCTAAATTGTCTACTATTATTGTGGATAAAAACTGATAATTTTTTTTCTACCATTTGTATCATTCTGGTACAAAACACAGAAAATGAATTTTAATGTCAGAAATCGCTGAAAATTCATAAAATTCATTGTAGCACAATTCAGAAAGTCTTGATCACAGAATATGGGAATATTTACTGTTTAACAAGTGAAAGCATATAAGCAGATTTTCTAAACATAACTTATACATCACAAAAACTGTACAAAAATTAAATTTCATAACATTAAGAAAATGCAACTATTTTGATGAAAATGGATTTTCACATGATGAAAAATATGTGAAATAGTTCAGCAATTAAAATTATACCTCTAAAACTAAGCTTCTTGGGAATTAGCTATATATAAACGATACGAAAGGACACCCTGTATATAATCTAAAAAAATTACTTTGCAGCTTGTAGGACATTAGCTTTTATGTAAAGTGAGATAAAATTAAAATTGATTTACAGAACTGAAGTTGAGGCCCCTGATCTGCAGATTTACTAGTGAGATTATTTTACGTAATCATCTAAACTTCTATGTATGATTTCATTATTGTGAACATCCTATTCTAGAACTGTAAAAAAAAGTATAACTTCAGTATTTTCACACTAAACTGAAAACTGGAGTGGCCCACTTCTGGGGGACCCACTACTGGTGCATCAAAAATTTACTATGCCCACTACTGGAGCATCGAGGAAGGTAACTTTTTTTATTTTTCATTTTTTTCAAATAATATATTTTGAAACTTTGAATGTTTATTCCGATACATGAAGGTTAGGACTACGTTAAAAGTATATATATCATTTAGAATTCATAAATACTTTAATAATAATAAGATAAATGTCCTTAAGTGGCCCACTACCGGTGCGTTTACCCTATAATTTGTTTTGTTTCTTTCCATCACAACATATTTTGTTTCATTCTTGGATGCTTCTCTTCTGAATGTCACTTACAGTGAGTACCAAAAATATAGACAAAAGCGTAAAATGCAATTCACAGTAAAAATAAGAATGAGATGAAATTTTTTTTATATGTATCTAATTACAAACACTACATTAAGCACAAGTTAGGATTAATTTGAATTAGAAAACACAACAAATGCTGGATTTATTTTTAAAAACAGAAAATAGGGTGTATTATAATTAAAGACAATATTTGTTTTATTCATTATTTAAGGTTGAGGAATGCAGTTACAAATGTTAGTATTTAATCGTGTTGCTATTACTTTTAATCACATCAAATACATGGTTTTCCACCGAAAATACTAAGTTTTGCATTACTTCTGGAGTAGTTCATACCAGTGTCCTTTATCGTTGTTGTAAGGACATTGATCAAAAAATACTGATGTCCATTTTCATATGCTTTTCATGCTAGATGTCCTTACACATTCTCCGTGGGATTTTAAGTCCGGACTAAGCAATGGCCAGTCCATGACATTGACATTATTCATATTAAACCCCATCTTTATCTATTTAGTTAGACACATGAATAGGAACCCTGTCTTATTCAAATACACAGCTTGGTCCGCCCAGCAAATCCTGTAGTGGAATAAAATGGTCCTCTAAGATTTGTTGATAGTCCTGGGAGTTCATTTTCTTGCTACAAAATGCCAAAAATGTTTGTCCATTAAATCCAAAACCATCTCAAGGGATTACTGATCCTCCACCTTGCTGTCTACTGAAAAAACTTCTTGGTTCACTTCTTAAATCCTACCAGTAAAATTTATACCCATCTGGTTCATCCAAGTTCCACTTTTTCTCGTCACTAAATATTGTTGACAGCCATTTATCACCATAAAACATCATTTTCTTAGACCAGTTTAAATGTACAGTTTTGTGGTGTTTTCTTAAGCATGGTTCCTTAAACATTTTCTTGAAAGTTATTCGTTTAGATTCCAGTATTCTTTTGTGAATGGTATTTTTTGACGCTCCAAATTTGGATACAATTTTTCGCAAAGAAATATTTTTTTTACATGCCATGTTTAGAATGATTCTGTCATTGCGCATGGATGTAATTCTTTGTCGACCAGGTCTTTTCTCACTACACCTAGGGTTGGGTTTTAACCGTCGAAAATTAGTTTTTGATGTGACATAGGTTTAAACAGCCAAAAACACAAATATGTAAGTAAACTCAGAACAAAACAGAAAGAATGCTGTTAATAATTGGGTCATTCCACGTGAAATCAACCAATTTAAAGAAAAAGTGTTGCACCATAGTCACAGATTTTTTTAAAATTTTTATCATAGACAGATACAGTAATGAAACCCTCAAACCTGAAATTTAAAAATAATTTTCGCAATATTGGCTGAGATATAGCCATTTGAAAATTGGTCATTTTTTCCAAATGACGGCCATCTTGGATGCTATCCCTATGTCTATAAATGTCCATAACTTGACAACTAATGACTCAAATTTTATATTTCTGGTACCAATTTAAAGCTATTTGTATAAAGAATGCATATATGATATTAAAACAATAGTAATTTTTTATTTTAATACTGTTTATTACATTCAAACTGAAAATATCACCCTCAAAAAATGACTTACTGTAATGGGCCATAAAAAAAAATGACCCATCATAATTTTTTTTCAAACTTGCTAAAAACATTGCTCCATATGTGTACTTTAAATAGAAAAAAAATTGGAGAGGTAAAAATTTTCATTTAAAAAAAAATAGCTTTTTACACATAGGATGTCACTTACTAAGCAGTGACTATCTTAAAACATGTAAATATCCCTGATTTAAGAAATAATGGCCAAAACTAAATATTTTTTAATCCCTGAATTAATGTAAAACTATAATGAAATATAATCTCATAAGTTTTTTGTAGGACCACCCCCCCCCCCCAAAAAAAAAAAAAGTCATTGCTAAAAATGTATAATTGAAAAAATTTAACACTGAAGAAAATAAGAAAATAAATAAAGAATATAATGTATAATTGTGAAAAACCTTTAAATGCAATATATATAAATGAGATTTTACTGCATGTGTATATGAGGAATCTATTCAAAACGTTTTCCATGCAAGAAAATCAATTTTTATACCTAAATTTCTATTTCTTACTTTAAAAATTGCTCACTTAAAAAGTTTTACATTTGTATGTGACTTTATAGAAAAATTCTGCTGTATGCATGTATTTACATCATTCAAGTTGCATTAAATATTCAGATATAAATATGTCTGTTTATGTATTTTCTATTTCAATAAATTTACATACTAAGAATGACAGAATTCATGAAATGAATGCTAATCTTGCATAATCTATTTTCCTTATTATTTGAATTCAAAACATTATGTAATAATGCATCATCTTCTACCCTGATGTAATATTGCATCATGTTATATGTTTATGCAATTTTATCATAATGTATCCAACAAATCTTTTGTTGAAAATTTTTGAAACCTTTTGTGGGTAAGCTTATTATAAACTGCATTATATATAAAATTTTAAATTAAAAAAATATTTGACATAATTTATGAATTATTGCATCATGTTGTATGCTGATGTAATTTTGGGAAAAGATTGCTACTGTTCGTCATGTTTTCTAATTGGTTGCAATTAAAGTATGATGAAATATTACATCATAATGTACAAAAAAATTTGACTATCCCTTTTAAACATCATTTCTGTTGATGTTTTCAGTGTAGTATGCACTGGCATAAAATAGTTATTTTGTGCTTAAGATTCTACAGTGGACATGGAGTGTTTTGTATGCAAGAAATTTGGTGTTTCATTGAGTACTGATCTGATTCCTGTTCTTCAATTGTCTTCACGTGATTTGCAGTTATTAAAAACAAGTTGGAAATTGCTCGTCAAACATGGCAAATGAGGTGCGTTCGTACTATAACTAGTTTTATAATTATTTTTTGCACCCCATATTGTACTGAATGTATATTTTTTTGCGCTTCATAAGTGCATAGTCTGTAACATCATTAAAATGCACTTACAATAATTTTTTCCCCATTCCCCGTAATGTAACGGAAAACTTTTGACTGTCCCTGTAATTAAACTATACATTCGATTTTCATAAAATTTGAAATGGCTCGACAAAATTTTGCAGCAATTATATATTTAAAATTTCAGACCATTCGGAAGGCTGTAAAATCATTAAAATGCATTTGCTATAATTTTTTCCCATTGGCCGTAATGTAACGGAAAACTTTTGGGTGTCCCTGTAATTAAACTATACATCCGATTTTCATAAAATTGGAAATGGCTCGACAAAATTTTGCAGCAATTATATATTCAAAATTTCAGACCATTCGGAAGTCTGTAACATCATTAAAATTCACTTGCAATAATTTTTCCCATTGGCCGTAATGTAAAGAAAAACTTTTGACTGTCCCTGTAATTAAACTATACATCCGATTTTCATAAAATTGAAAATGGCCCAACAAAATTTTGCAGCAATTATATATTAAAAATTTCAGATCATTCGGTCGGGTAGTTTTTGCTCTGTTATATGCGGACGGACAGACAGACGGACTGAACGACGACTATAGGTGCTACGTATTTATATAATTACGAACGCACCTAAAAAGATTGCATTATGTAATCCCAGATGAAAAATGCTTTGTCCATGGAAATAGTATATGCAAGGTTCACAAGGATAAATATCTAAAATGGTATATTTTAAGACAGAGACAGTGTTGTGATCCATTTAATAAACATCCAAATAGCATCAGAGCAAAATCACTAAAAACAATATCATTAGATATGTCTAAAACAAATCCAGATATCCTCATTCCAGGAAAAAAATTGTGTGTTTCCTGTTATTCATCAGTAAATATGAAAAAAATGTCTATTGTTGACAGGATAACCACCTCAGGAACAGAAAGCCCCTCTGATTCAGATTTTAATGAACCCACAGTAGTAATAGAACAATTAAACAAAAGTTGTGAATTGTTAGAGTTATCGCCAATAAAGGTAAGTAGGCGTACCTCAAAGAGAAAACTTAATTACATGCAAAAGAAAGTTTCAAAAATAACTAAGTGTGTTACAACTAAAGCAGCTACAGTATTAGGTGTTGAAACCATAAATAAGCCTCAAAATAGTAAAGACACAACTTGTCCTGACTGCACATCTATGATGGAGAAATTATTGGAGAAATTTACAAACGCATGTTTTAAAGAAAAAGTTCAAATTCTAACACTAATTCCAGATTCATGGACAATACAGCAAACAATGACTTATTTTAATACTACACAGTATCTTGTAAAAAAGGCAAGGAAGTTTAAAACAACAGAAGGGATGTTATCGATGCCTAGTGGAAGAAAAAGTGTTAAACTGAGTCCAGACGTTATAGAAAAAGTTATTAATTTTTATTATGATGATAATAACAGCCGCATGTGTCCTGGAAAAAAAGATTTCATATCTGTTCCAACTGAAAATGACAGAATATTAAAACAAAAGAGATTGATTTTGCACAATTTAAAGGACTTATATATTGCATTTAAAGAACAACATGACTTAAAAATTGGATTGTCTAAGTTTTGCTCACTACGTCCAAGAGAATGTGTTACTGCTGGAAGCAAAGGTATTCATTCTGTCTGTGTGTGTGTATACCATCAAAATATTAAACTTATGCTTCATGCTATTCATATCAATGACTACATATCACTGCTAAAAAAACTTGTTTGTTGCATTGAATCTGAAGAATGCATGTTGCACAGGTGTGATAAATGTCCATCTCCTGAAATTTTAAAGAAAGATTTAATGGGTTTAGATGAATTGGAAATGAGTAATGATATTATTTATAAACAGTGGGTAAAGACTGATGGAGCAGAATTTTAAAAAGTGATTATGCCTGTTGATGAATTTGTTGATGATTTAATTACAAAACTCCTTGCTTTATGTTCACACCACTTTTTTTCAAAATCACAAAGTTTATATTTCAAGAAAACAAAGGATGAATTGAATACAGAAACTGCTATTATTTCAGCTGATTTTTCTGAAAACTATACTTGCATTGTGCAAGATGCTATTCACAATATCCATTGGCAAAAAGAACAGGTTACAGTTCACCCCTTTCTTGCTTATATAAGGGACAGTATCACTGATACTGTGAAATCTATTCCTATGTGTGCAATAAGCGAGCATTTAGTTCATGATACTACTACATTTTGGGCTTTTCAAAAAGTAATTGTCAATTATTTAATTTCACAAATTCCACAGATTAAATACATAAAATATTTTAGTGATGGATCATCAGCCCAATACAAAAATTATAAAAATTTTATTAATCCCTGCCATCATGAAGAAGACCATGGTGTGAAAGCTGAATGGCATTTTTTTGCCTCTTGCCACGGAAAAGGAGCTTGTGATGGAATAGGCGGCACCATAAAACGCATGGCCACCAAAGCAATTCTTCAGCGTCCATTCAAAGATGGTATCTTAAATGCATTTGATCTGTATACATTTGCAAAATAATATGTTAAAGGAATTGAAAGTTTTTTATAACAAAATCTGAAATTGAAATTGCCAATAATCAGTTAGCAGATAGGTATGCAAAGGCAGATACAATCGTAGCTGAACAAGGGTTAATCACAGCTTTGTGCCAATAAATAAAGGCCAAATACTGGTTTCCAGGGTATCAGGCTCCTCAACAAATTTTATTGCTACTGTGAGATTTAGTGAAACCGACAAACCACAAACATTTAAAAGTGAACAATATGTTGCATGTGTATATGGTGTTAATTGGTGGATTGGTAAGATTTTAGATTACTGCGAGGAATTCAATGACTATAAAATTATGTTCATGCATCCTCATGGTCCTAGTTCATCATATTCATGGCCAAAATCTTCAGATGTTTGTTGGATTCCATATGAGCATATAATGAAAGTGTCTACCCCAATGACTGCTACAGGAAGAACATATACTGTTGCTCCAGAGGAGCATACAGCAATTCAACTCTTATTCTTAAACTTCAAGACAGATTAAATCCTTGGTAATTTTCAACAACATATTATCAAGTTCCTTTCAACAATATATTATAAAGTTATATCCATGTAAGTATCCTGTTCTTATTTTATGTAAATATGTTTCATATAAGTTTTATCTAAGTCTTACTTTTATACATATTTGATGTTTTTGTTGTACATTTGTATCACACAAGATTTGTGTACTTATTTTGTCAAGATTTGTTCATTTAAATTCAAATTGGCAGTGAACTGAATAACTAATGTCAACTCAATCAACTCATTAATATTAATTTTTAATCTTTTATTTGAATTCAACTGATTTACAGCTAGTATTTCTGCCATATTTCAAAAAAAATATGTTTTATGGCTCTTTTTCCTTCTAAATATTTTCCATTATGTATATTTTTTTGAGAATTATACATATTATCATTTTATATGAAATAAAAAGTATTGAAATGAAAATTTACTGTTATTTTAATATGTATGTGTTTTTAGTATAATTAACTGCTGATTGGTATTTCTAAATTGAATTATTTATATATTATGCTCATACATTAATTCATATGCCAGAAAAAAATATTTTTAACCATTATTTGTTAAACCAAAGATACTTACGTGTTTTAAGATAGTCACTGTTAGGTAAATGACATCCTATGTGTAAAAAGCTATTTTTCTTTAATGAAAAATTTTACCTCTCCAATTTTTTTTCTGTTTAAAGTATACATATGGAGCAATGTTTTTAGCAAGTTTGAAAAAAAAATTTATGATGGGCCATTTTTTTTATGGCCCATTACAGTAAGCCAATTTTTGAGGGTGATATTTTCTGTTTAAATGTAATAAACAGTATTAAAATAAAAAGTTACCATTGTTTTAATATCATATATGCATTCTTTATATAAATAGCTTTAAATTGGTACCAGAAATATAAAATTTGAATCATTAGTTGCCAAGTTATGGACATTTATAGACATTGGGATAGCATCCAAGATGGCCGCCATTTGGTAAAAATGACCATTTTTTAAAAGGGTATATCTCAGTGAATATTGCGCAAATTAGTTTTAAATTTCAGATTTGAGGGTTTCACTACTATGTCTGTCTACAAAAAAAATTTAAAAAAAATCCGTGACTATGCTGCAACACCCATTGGTTGAATTCGTGTGGAATGACCCAATTGCTTTTGTTTAATGATAGTGCAATGTAGTTTTAGTATACATTAAATTGTAATCAAATATGAAATTTTTTTCTTTGTTTAAGACTAAATTTTCAAGTTATGTGGATTTCTGGTGTGTCTTTTTTTTTTTTTTTTTTTTTTTGCATACTTGGTTGAATACCTTATTTTTAAAAATATATATATTATAGCTTTTAATAAATATTTTCTCTGCAGCATTAATTTATTTTTTCATTTAGCACAACACAGAAAAATTAAAATAACGTTTATTATAATGAGAGAAAATAATTAAATGTTGGGGTAAAATGATTAACATTATGATATTTTAAACCTTTTATCCCAAAATTAATTTTAGTTTGTGACTGACAATCACCTCTTACTTATGATCTTATTTATGGATTATCTCCTGAAATTAGGGACAAATGAACAATTCACCTACCAGGAAGGAAAAAAAAAAATAGCTACTTAACTTAGTTTGAAACCTGTTCCAAAGTTAAAGTGTATACTAAAATAATAATACAAAAACTGCAAGCGAAATCGAAAAAGTACAAAACGCCCTTTGTATGTAGAGATCAATATTAGCTATCCAATGCAAAAAAAGGCATTTAAAAATATTGAAATGCAATCAAAATATTAAAAAGAAATTCTCCCATAGAATTAACATTATTGAGAGGGTGTTTTCATTTTTACTTAAAAAAAATCATTTAAATGTATGAAATTTCAAACAATATATTTAAAAAAATCTCCTGTAGGATTAACATCAGCAGGTGGGTGTTTTCTCGTTGGGAGCAGGATGGGTCAACCCCATCCATATGAACACAGTAAGGGGAAAGCAAGAAAACTGGTTTTGTAGTAACAGCAATACTGTTTTGTACTAGAAGGGAAATATCTTTGAATTTGCTCTATCTTAAGGAAAGTAAATATGCTCATTAGGTACTAATTGTGATAGATTAGTTTCTGCATCTAGCCATAAAAAAATGAAAAAAAATTTAAATTTATTTACCTCTGTAAAATTTTGATTAAACCGACATAATTTTAATGATTACAAATAATTAAGGATTTATTTACTGTTCATCTTAAAAGCATGCATTATTCAAATAAATAATTAAAAAAAAATCATGCAACAATATATTTGTAGTTTACCATAGCCTATGCAAATAGCAAGAATGTATATTGTGTGGTTTATACCCCCACAGTTTTAATGTATTTATTCAGTTTTATTTAGAATTTATTGATTAAAATCTATCGAACTCTGTTAAATAATTATTTTGATATTGTTTTATTAAATCTAGGTTTTTGACATAACAGTTTAAAGTTTAAACCATGGTTAAAACTGGTTTAAGCCCTCACTTGTCAAAGACTTGCCAACCCTGACTACACCACTTGTCACTATTATACAAAATTCTGCAAACACTTTTTAAAGATATCTTTAAAATCTTGGATATCTCTTTTGTATTTTTGCCTTTAAGTTTTAAATCCAAAACTTTGATGATCTCCTCTTTCAAAATCTCTTTTCCTCAAGGCTCTTTGTCGAATTTATAAAAAAAATCGGGTACCTTTCCATTATACAGACACTATTTTTCCCAAGCATAATAGTTGACGCAAAATGAAAATCATGTGAATTGAAAAGTTTGAAAAATAAAAGAAAAAACATTGTCGATACGTCAATAGTAAACGGAGCATTTAAAAAATGTAACACTTGAAAATTACAGATTTTTACGAACTATTTTATTAAATCACAAATATATACTTAAAATAAGTGAACAAATAACTGAACAAATAACTGTTATACAATAAAGTAATAAAATAAAACTCATATTAAACTGTGGGCATAAAATTACAAATATCTTTTAGCACTGCAGTAAACATTTCATGTTTTGAATGAAGGCGTCACAACATGAAAACTCTATGAGATACGACTCTAAATGATGACGAACTGTTTCCCAATGTCTTTTGCTGTGCCATTTTGCAATGCCCGATAATCTCTCAACATTTTGAGTATGACATCCAGTATTAGGATCGACAAAATTGAATTTGTGATTTACGGTGAAATGATCATAATCCAGTACCTCGCAATTCATCTGTTTTATAATATATCTTCTCCAACAATCTGTATAAATAATAAATGCAAAAACCCTTGACGGGTTAAAAGTTTCTGACGCAGCACTTTATCTTATGTTCTAAGAATTTTAAATATGGAACTTAAAAATACTGATATCAAATTTTGAGTGATGTTATGCTATTTCTTAAAAAATATATTTGTATTTATTTCATCATTTTATTTTTGTTTTATTTATAATCGCATGTGCAAAAGTTATGTTCAACATGAAAAGCTGCATAAAATTTTATTCGCTGTTGCTTTATCATTTACATCTCTCATAAATTCAAAATATGAGTTTTAAAAGATATGATATAAAATTTAAGTGACGCCTTGATGTGACTTTAAAAGGTTTGTTTTAAAATTCAATTTAAATTATTTTTGACTTGGTTAAAATATTTTTTTACATCTACACAATACTTTTAATTTTCCAATTCACTGTTAAATATATCACTTTCATTGAATCTATACTATGCATTGAAATGTATTAATTTCAATAAATTGATTTATCTTTTGTGTCACGCTATTCAAAATTGTGAGTAAGATTTATGTAAATGGTTTATTTGCGTCAAACTATCCTTTTTCATACATTTCATGTAGCTTGGACACAATGACGCAAAGAAACCATTTACATAAATCTTACTCACAATTATTTTTTTACGTTTCTGATCGTGTGATTTATATTCAAATAATAATTATTAATGTATATTTTTTGTAAAGTGATTGAAATTAAATATATTTATAAAATTTATGGTAATATTTTTATGTTGAAAAATTGCCAAGAAATAATCATCATCAAATTGGCGTCATTATAATTGTAATTTTATTTAACTTAATAGCAATTAAAAAATTACAAAGGAACTGAGAATAATGGTCAACTAGCAGACTTAAAAAAAAAAAAAAAAAACACATTCACATGTGAAAACACATACCAGGGAGTATCGAACTGCCTATCTTAAGATCAGTAGATGATGGCCCTTAACCACTCAGCCAGTGGGAAGACAAAATTTTTCTCCACAAAAGTGATTAAAAAGAAAGCATGTGTATGAATACAGTGTCATGCATTTTCGGTGAAATTTCCATAGAATGGCGAAGAAATATAGTCCGATTTTTCATGCGCATTATAAAACGAACAAGAGTCTTGCTGGAAACAAGTAAATTGTTATTTGGTTCATCTGAAACATATTTATTTGATTTTTAAAAAATCGCCCGTGTCATTTTCGACAGAAAAAAAAATCGAATTATTTAACGAACGAGAGTTTTCCCAGAAAAAAGAAAAGTGTTATTCACCTCGCCTTAATCACATTTATATTATGTATCAATTTAAAAATAATCGTTAGAACCGTTTTCAAGATTTTCAAATTAGGAACTTCCTCGATATCATACCAACGTTTTCACTTTAAAAATGACTATTTAGATCTCAAAATATACTGCACGTAGAAATGTAAAAATTTCAGTATACGATTAGACTGCAGATATAAGACTGTTCTAGAAAATTCAGAACAATAAGACCTATATCTGCTGAGTTATTAAAAGGCGGCTTTTCGCGTTTTCTTTGATGTCAAGTTAGCTGTATATATGAGTTCCGCCATCTACGAATTCTATGATACGATACGATTTTAGGCTCAAGGCTGCGTCACTTGGAATACTACCGTCTTCCATGATATTTCCATCAGCTACATTGTTTTCTATTGCCACCATTAAAGTTTCAGCTGTACGATTGGGAATAGGAGTAAGGAAACATCCCCGTGTTTCATGACATAAACCACCTAACACCCATTGAGGAGGAAGAACACATTATACGTTGCTTTTTCTTCTGGTAGGTAAAAAAAACTTTCATCTACTTCTATAATTTTATTAGGTTTACCAATTTTTCAATAAAGCATTTGTGCAAACTCCTCTCAAATAACTATTCCAGTCCACTGTTGTGGTTCATATCAAGTTGCAGCTCACAAAACTCAATCGATGTCAACTCTTGGCACCATAAATATATAAACCTTAAGGCATTAAGAAAAGACAACTGTGATCCTTCAAACCATGTTTTCTGTTGCACAGTCGTCCCCGTTTAAATGAACACTGACGGCTCCAGAAATAATATTCGATTAATTTGGGTATTTTATTAAACTCGGAATCATAATTGTAATATTTAATCGTAATAAAAAGGCAACCATCTACGGTATATTTAATTAACAGCATAATAAATCGTTAACAGAATAACATAAACTAAAATTAATACAAATGCTAATATAAAGTAAATACATATTAATTTAAAGTCAATACATACATTTATATGGTTTACATCACACTTAAGGCAGCTCTTTTGAATTGCGTCAAAACTTTGCTACTTCTAATTTACATTACTTAAAAATAAAATGCCTTAAAAAATCATTTAAAGTGGTTTGTTTAAGTGGAATTTAAAGTAGTAAATATCGAGTTATTTTTTGAATGAGTGCAAAATATCACAACTACCATCTCGATTCTCAAAGTGACCGCGTATTGCCATTAAAGCCTGGTTAACAGCAAGAAGTGATGGTAGGGAGATCAAGGTGGGGAAGCCATTTGACCTGTCCATTATACACCTGCCGGCCAAAATCATTGCAGGAAGAACTGGAGATTTGTTTTCAGCGTAAAGGAACCGAAAATGAGAAAAGGTGGAGGAAATTCCAGCTAAACGTGCTTCCCACGCTTATTTTCAAACATTGGTCACACAGTTGTTATTCGATTAAGCGGGGACGTTCGTAAAAGGTACTTGGTTTAAGCGGGGAAATATAACACAGAACCAATGGGAATAAATTCGGTTCAGGAAGATTCTATTTGAATAAGCGGGGTATTCGATTATCCGTGACCCGATTAAGTGGGGAGAACTGTATTCCTATGCCTTCTCGTCATGATCATAAGCTACATCTCCATTCGGATTTCCAGAACTCTTCCATAATTTCATTTCATGGTTTTTTTGAACACAACTTTTTATTATGCAGCATTCCAAATTCCTGAAACAGTTTTATCGCAGCTTTCTCATCATCTGGTAATTGCCAAATGGTAAAATCCATGTCAGTGTCAGCAGTAAAAGTAAATTATAACTTTATTAAAAAAAAGTATTTTTAATTCGAATAATAGCAAATTAAAAAGCTTTGCGAGGTTAAAGTTAAATAATAATCCTTCACGTGATTCACATTTCATAAATAGCAAATCACAATGTTTTGCATGGTTTACAATAAAAATCCTCGGGATGTGTTCCATATCCTGTGCCGGAAGATTTTTGGCGAAAAAAAATCTCGCCAAAATGCCGTTTTGGCGACATGAAAAGTTTTCCAAAATTGCAGAAAAACATAATTTTTAAATCTTTATATCTTTATATTAATTATAAATCAATGATTTTGCACCATTTCTAAAGATAGAAAATGATATAAAAACATGGATTTATAAATTACACAAAGATTTAAAAATGAAGTTTTTGCGCCATCTTGGAAATTTTTTTCCGATACAATTACACAAATTTTAGCAGCATTCTAAATAAATGTCCTTTTTGAGATTAATACTTGTTATTGTCAGGGGGGCTCTGCCCCCCTGAACCCCCCGTTCTTAAAGCATTTTCGACAATAAAAAAAAGAGAAAAAAACTGGCCAGAAACTTTTTATACATTTCAACAATATTTCAAAAACTATTATTTTTAATGCAGGTAAAATCCCGCTCACAACTACCAAAAAGAAAAAAAGTATAAAAAAAATTTATAAAAATAGAAAAAATGTATAAAAATAATTTAAAGAAATAATAGAAAAGAGGGTACATAGAAACATAGAAAAAATGTATAAAAATAATTTAAAAATGCTTACACACAAAAAAAACCCAGTAAGAATTTAATGTTTATAAAATGATCCCATTTAGGGTCTGAAACAGGGTAACCAACTATTCATCTGAAAAAGCACATGTTTAGATTTATTTACAATGCTGCTAAAATTCGAGCAATTGCATCGGAAGAAATTTTCAAAGTGGCGCAAAAACTTTGTTTTTAAATCTTTATGTAATTTATAAATCCATGTTTTTACATCATTTTCTCTTTTTAAAAATGGTGTAAAATCATTGATTTATAAATAATATAAAGATTTAAAAATGATGTTTTTCCGCAATCTTGGAAAAATTAACGAGACTTTACTTACATCGACCAGCACAGAGTGTAATCCGAATGTGAGTCAGTGTGGCGTCGGAGCAAATTCTTATCTAACCGAATTCAAAATTTGCTGACTAACAGTTCCCGTGATACTAGTAAACCAATAAGCTTCAAGATCTCATGTCAACCAGTTGTCCGGTTTTAAAAAGGCATTTCCGAAAAAAAAGCAACCCTAAAGCCGTTCCAACTATCCGAAATCCGAGGAACAAACTTAAACCAGATCGAAACATTTATCGCCAAATCTTCCGGCACAGGTTATGGGACTCTTCCCAAATCACAGGGTTGAAATAATTGGCGCATTAGCATTATATTTTGGCATGATGTCCGTATAACGGAAAAGTAACAAAAATCGATCAATCAGTCGTCGAAAAGAAGCTGAGACCTGATTCCAAACCAATAAAAGTCACAACAGTAGACAATACATACATTCCAGGAATGTGTATAAATAATCTAATAAAATTTTCTAATCCAGAAAAAAATAGGATGCAGCAATGAAATTGAGAACTGTCCTCTTTAAAAAAGGACGTCTGGTCACCTTACTGTACAGTGCAATGTATTAATATTACTTTATTTATTAAATATTACCTGTAGTTGGTTCGACGACTGCGACAGATTCACCAACTAAAGTAGCCAATGCTGTAGTCTTACCGGCACCGGACAAGCCCAAGCACAACACCTCATATTGATCTCTGATGATAATAACTGGACGATAGCAACTAAGCCACTGCCAACACTAAAAAAGCAAAATGTTATCACATGCCTCTATTATTGTAAAACATAATGATACAACATATATAGTATTATCAATAAGGAATTACTTTGTCCTACCTTTCTCATTCCGATTCTACAAGCAGCAAATCCAACTTGAACGTTATCAAATACTTTAGGCATTATTCAGAAAAAAAAACAAATTGATAACATAAAAACCCATTTTGTATCAAGGAAAACCATATTTACATTTTATAAATAGGCAAATTAGGAGATCGACAAAACAAACAAACTTGTAAACAAACTTCGATTAAAATCGATTAATTCGAAAGTGAAAATCGAACAGTTGATTGGTTGGTTGACAGCTTTGACCTCGGCTACAACGAAGGCGGCATTGCCCCATGGAGTAACACCGAGTAACACCCGTATTCACGCAAGGTACGACAAGAATTAGCAACGGATGCGCCACGTGAAAACACTGTCTCCTATGAACAGCCCTATATAGTATTATAGGAGCCCTATCCTCACTGTTAAAAATATTGTGAAAGTTTACCTCTGTTTTTAAAGGCTATCTATTTTCCGACTGATAGGAGAACGCTTGATAGGTATTTAGATAGCCTTTATAAACAGAGGTAATTTTTAAGTCAATGAAAATAATGATTTAGAAACTTCTCCGTACACGATGTAATCCGTGATCAAGGATTTAAAAACACGTATCAATAGTATTTAAAATAAATACTTTCAAAATTTTATCAGATCTAAACACTGATGTGTAAACAGAGAGCGCGTTCAGAGACCGAAACACGGGTAACTCGGAAAATTGGGGAATGACATCAAACTGGTTTCTCGGTGTAAGGTTGGGTAAAAACGGCTCTGAACGCTTTCGGGTAATGTTGCGGGATTTTTTTATTTACATTTACAAATATGGCGGCAGCTGCACTTTCGACAGTGCAAATAGATTCAATTATCACTTTTTTTTAGATGGGAAACTGTTCCAAAAGTTAATTTTTATGGGGAATACTATCGCAACAAATATGTATCACACACTGTTAAAAATATCGTGAAAAATTACCTCTGTTTTTAAAGGCTATCTATTTTCTGACCAATGAGAGCGCTTTATAGGCGTTTATGTAGCTTTCTCATTGGTCAGAAAATTGATAGCCTTTAAAAACAGAGGTAATCTTTCACGATATTTTTAACAGTGCAGGTTTTGCTAGCCATTTTAGGCTTCCAAGCGTGAACTGATTTGTCATATGCAAAATTTACATTTATCTTCTAACTTATCTAAAAGTTAAACTTAGACCAGATATGTTTTTATTATTATTTTTGTAATATGAAAAAACAGTAACAATGTGCGATAAAACTGATCAAAACAGTGCTATTCCGATTAACAGTCACAGTTAAGCTATAAAATGGTAAACAAATCAGATTTCCCAACCACGTGATCACTTTACCCAACAAAATTTTTCAGGTAATGTGGGTTCCCCGAAATCTGGGTAATCTCCGGCTCTGAACGCTACGGGGAACTCGGAAAAAGTCACGTGATGTCGGTCTCTGAACGCTTCGGGTTACCCGTGGTAAACCTGGGGAACCCAGGGTGCGTTCCGTGAACGCGCTCAGGGACAGACGGCATAGAGTATAGCGAGATACTAGCAACTTGTAACGTCAGCTATGTTTTCGAGCAGACGACAAACCAGAGCTCAAATGCGCATGCGCCCATTTTGTGGCTCCCGTGTGCGGCAACAACCGCTTCCCTTGAAGGGAAGGTGCGTTTTCACTGGTCTACCCAAGGTCTAACTTACCTAACTTTTTACCTAAACACAAGATTTTAGGTCGTTAGAACGCGATTTTGTAGGTTTGATTCGTGATCAATCCTAAGCACGGCTTACCTAAGCGCTAAAATAGAGCTTTTGATAATAATGGCGGTGTTGTCAATTTACTTAAGTGATATTTATGTTTTATATCGTTTTAATTATTTATTTTGTTTTACGTCAAAAAGGAATCTATTTTTTGTGATTGAAGCAAAACGGTAAGTTTTATTGACATGTTGGATAGATATCATACTTTATTATTGTCTTTTAATTTAATAAATTGTGGGTAATCCATATGGATTCTTTAAATTGTTGTTATTTTTGGTAATCATTCAGATACATTTTATTAATATTAGAATACTAATTATATAGTTTGTTTAAGGATTTTGTTACGGATATAAGGATGAAGATATGTCCAGTTCTCAAAATTATTTTATTTTTATTGAACGTTAATAGTATACAAAGATTAAAAGTATTTTTTAAGAATGTTTGTTTCTTAAGATGAATTACTTGCTTCATTGATTATACTTGGTTACTTGATAGGGTATTTCTGATCAATTTAGATTTAAATTTCCATTTACTCACTTAAAATAATTGTAATTGTTAAGAAGGATATTGTTTACTGTAGCCCATTGATTTTTAAATGGAAAATTAGTTACAGGCAAACTTTAATCCAGTTTTGCTAATAGTAGGTATTTGATTATGCATGTTTAAGCGAGCATGTAAACAAAGTTTCTATAAAATAAACAAGCCATTGTATTTTGTATTTTCCTGTTCTCTTTTAAGTAAGAAACATCTGATTGCAAAACAGTTTGCTCTTTACTCCTTTTCGGATATTTACTTGTGAACTTTGTCATGTAAGGAAAACACTGCTAATCTATTTTTTATTTTAATTTTAATGCTTTTCACCTGCAGATGTGCTATTTTTCTTTTTGTTGTTAAGATTAATGCTGAAACTTTTATGAAGATTTATAACTTTGTATGAAATTTAAATCAATTGAGAGATATTCAGACCATGTGTAGCTTTTCTATGTGCCCATTTTGAAGAATTTGTACACATTACCATTCCAATTCGATAAGCAGTTATAAATGCATATTCAATGTATTTTAAGTTAAATCTGCATGTCTTGTTAGCAATTATTTTCATTTATTAAAAAAGTATTGCTACCAAAATAATAGGAGATTCTCCATTTGAAATGCATATTTATAAAATTTTGTTTGAATTGTTATTTAGGTGCATTTCTTTTACAAGTATGGCTACAGATTTATCTTACAGCATAGGTCATCGGTTTTAAATGTACCTATTTATCTATTAAAGTAAAGAACTATTTATTAATTTATTTATTTTTTTCAAAAATCATTACTTATTATTCTTATTATTTTTGAAAATGGAATTCATTATCAAAAAATAAAATGCTCTCTGTGGGAGATTCTTTGAGTCTATATGTTTGAGTGTATATTAAAGTTTTAGACGAATCATGAATTCATGATGTATATAAATTCAGTGGTCAAAATAGTATATTAGAAGTAATGAAACTATAGTAGATCCTAGTCTTGTCATTGTTTGTTGTGTAATATGCTGTTTTTTGGAAAATATAATTTTGCGAGTAATGTAATAAAAAGAAACTTGTTTGTAAGAAGCATCAATATTTTTGATGTTACATCCAGAAATTGTATATATCAATCAATACAAAGTATACCAGTGGAGGTAAGTGTCTGGCAGATCAGCTGGTGCCGGGATACATCTTCAAATTTGAATGCTTTCAGAAAATCACAGGTGTGTAGTTTTATTGTATAATAAGTGACTACCATTAGTGATCGTCTGCAAGCAACTGGACTTCAGACCAAGCCCTTGGACTTCAGAAAAGAAGATTTTAAAAAATCTGTGAGTACCACTTCTATGTCAAAAGAGGAGACAGTAAAGTAAGTTTATTTAAGTAACATCAAAAATAATATTTGTGCTCCCTACAAACTAATCTTTTTTTAATTACATTACTCGTTAAGGTACAGATGTCATATTCGCCCCATATTGGCGCGATTTTTTTCGGTTGCCAATTTGGCGAAAACATCAACAGCATAAACAACATAATCCGGGTTACCACATCAAACAAAATAACGACACTTTGATGCAAGTTAAGTACCTGTTGCCTATATGATATTGGCTACAGAAAAATATCGTGCCAATATGGGGCGAATGTGACTTCTGTTCCCTCGTTAAATTACATTTTCCAAAAATAACATGCTGCACTACAAACTATGAGAACACAATATATTACTCAATGAGTAAGTACAAAAATTATTTAGCTGAAAATATTTTTAAATGCCCATATTGCAAATATAATGTGAAATAAGCATTTATATGTTTCAGTCTGGGGCATAAATAAAGTCTGCTGCTAAGTAAAAAAAAAAGTGTGGGCCAGCCTTACGTATATCTTCATTTGGTTTGTTACCAGGGCAATTGCACTAGTTGGTTTTATTTTAAAAGATGAAAAAAAAAAAAAAAAGGCGAGGGAAAGGGGAGATATGTTTTTAGATAATAAAAGTTTCTAGTGTTTTCTTTTTTAAAGTAAAAAAGTGTTCTTAAAAGATGCAAAAATGGTTTGTTGTTTATATTCATATGAGACTAAGTGTTTTTGAAAGTAAAATAATAATAATAATAAAAAAGATAGAGAGTTTGTTGTTTTAAGACGACAAAGTGTCTTCTTTTTTCCTTATGTTAATTATATTTATTGTCATCAGAACAGTTACATGATACGGTTGGTATGATTTAAAATTAAGTATCGACAGAAACTGAAACTTGTTAAATTTTGATTCTTCGATTGCTTTTTAGTCTTATTAGTTTTGAACTATTATTTTAACACAGTCAAACTGACTGGTAAAGTTATCATACGAATTGAATATTTCCAACTGAGCTTCCTACCAATAAGGTTATCTGAGCGAAATATGCTGGCTGGTTGTCGGCCCAGTTAGCTTAAATGGAAAAGCATTGGCCTTGTAAGCCAAGGATCTGGGTTCGATTCCCGGCCTGGGCATTTTTTCGCTCAGTTGGAAATATTCAATTCGTATGATAGTTTATTAGTTTTGTTAATAATTATGAATGCAGAAAAAAAAAAAAGAAAAATTTAAATGAGAAATCTTTATTTTTTGTTAGGAAAATTTTAAAAATTAGATTGAAAACAGTGATTTATAAAGCATGCAATGTGCAAAAGAAAAAAAAAAAAAAACCTAAATAAACAAACTGTCAATAACATTGCATACTTAAATAGATTGTCACATTGTATTAACCTAAATAAACAAACTACCCGTTGCAAATAATGTTTAAAAAATTAATGGTAAGGTAATCTTTCAAAAGTTATGACAGAAACATTTTTATAATTAGAGGTTGCCACCTTTATGTGTATAATAAACTTAATCTTTTGTAGAAAGATTTTAAAGTCCACCAGAACAACTTTAAGTATATGCAGGTAAGACAAATTTCTGCAACTTTTAAAATTAATATAACTGTTTTTGTATTTAAACGTAGCTTTATTAAAGTCTTCTGACAGTTGATAGAACTTAGGTCCTAATCTAAGGGGAAGCATGTGTAATTTTATAAATCATTGCTTAGGGCTAAAATTCTTTTATGAAGTTTTTCTTAATGTTAAAAGTGATATACTATTTTAATAAATATATATATAGTCAGCTATTTTCAGTTTCCCATACTTGATTTTGAGTAGTACTTTAATAAAAAATCAACATTTACCATTTGAATCAAATATTTATTTATATTTGTATTATATTTTGCCTTTCATTTTTTAAATATTAATATGTTTAAAGTGCTTTTATTTTTTTTTTAATATAATTATGTGTAAGATATTTTGATTTAAAATTTCTAAGGTGTTGAGATTTGCCTTTTGGGAATCTATATTATAACTTTATCCTAAAATTTGATGAAAATGTAATGTAAACAAAAAAACTGTTTTGCAGTATATCATATCTTTTTTAAAATACCATGCAATAAATTTATTCCATAATTTATATAGTTATAATAAATTTATATTTATAAATATTTAAAGCATTTTAAAAGTGTTTTTTCATAATTAGCATTCTGTAATAAATATTTAGATAATACAGTAGCATAACTATTTCTGTTTTTGTCTAATTTTGTCTATAAGCGTACTTAAATTTCTTAGCTAATTAATAGTTAGTTAGGCTTAGATGCCTTATATTCCCAGGTGGCTGCTATTTTGGATGTTTTGAGATTTCTTGGTGATTTTATGTTGACAATCTTTATCGATATGTGGAACCCCGTGTGAGTTCTGGCGTGTCGTGTTCTGGGAACCCCTGAGAAGCTCATTTTCGCTTAGGATTTTGTGGATGTGTTTTGATATCGTGTTGTATTATTCTGTCTTTTTATTTTTGTTAAATTTATTGGATGTATTTGATTGACTATGGTTTCTGTAGTCTGTTTAAACACTCTTGCTGAAGTAATTAATAAATGTGAAGAAATTTTGACGAAAAAAGGAGGTTTGTTTATAGTGTGTCAATGCGTATTCATAAGCCTATTTTTGAAAATGATGGTGATGCTATGACAGTATTTCATGCTTGAGCTTTCAAGAAAGCAGACGTCTGTTAAGGTATGGTAATAATTTTATGTATATTTTGTTGCCTTTCGAGTTTTTTACATTTTGAGATTGCTACACAGCGAGAACTGCTGAATTTTGAGAATGCTACACAGCAAGAACTGCTGAATTCAGTGATGTTTTTTTTCAGTTAATGAGCGTGATTACTGATTGGCACTTTAATGAGTTTCGTGCATTTTTGTGGTCGCGGCAGAAGTTTGCAGAATCCAGTGATTTTTTTTTTCGGTTAATGAGCGCATTACAATGTTTAGTGAATGCCACTTTAACGAGTTTTGTTTATTATTTACATTTTATTTTCGTTAAGCCTAACATGCGTATAAACCGGTGTTTGGCGACATTTACTACTTGGCGGAAAAGGGGTTTTCACTCCAAGAAAAATTCCAAGATGGCGGCTCCGGGAATTTATGACATCTGTTTCTATAGTTATGATGTCTTCATTATTGTTAAAGTAACAAACGAAAATTCAAGATTGAGTGAGATGAGATATAATGTATTTATGATGACTCAAAAAGTGGATTATGGTTTTCTGAACAAAAATTGTCTGTCTTTGTACCTATCATCAACCGCAAAAGTTTTTCCATTTTGTTAGAAACTCTTTTTTGTAAAAAAGCAAGAAACATATTATTTACTAAACAAAATTTAGAAACGTGTATTTGTACATCATTAATTCCTGTGAAAATCCAAATTAATCATCATTTTAATCCTCATCATGGTTATTTTTTTTAAGTTACAGCAAACAAATAATCTATAAAAACATCTTATTTTATTTAAATATGAACTTGTTTCTAATTATTTTAAATATATTTGGGCGATTCTCAAAAGGTGGGCACAGGACACAAGTCATAACTTTAAGCCTTTTAAACATAACTTTAATTATCATTGACTTTATTTTTTTTTATTTTTACACTGAGTTTTTACTTCTATTCAGAGACAGAAAATGACATAATTTATTGTAAAAGCTTTGTATAAATATCTTAAAATTTTATTATTTTATGCTAAAGAGGCCAATTTCGGACATTCATAACGTTAACTGCTCCAATGTACCACCAAGAAAAAGTTTTAACTTTTTTCCAGGTGGTTCTAATGGTAAACAACGAATGCATAAAGGAAACGGATGATTTTTTGATAATTTCGTTAAGAGATGGCAGGCTGATTTATTGCTTTTTTGGAGATAGAAGGACTTTTCTTTAAAGAATTTTTCTGTATTTTGTTATGTCCGAAAGTAATGTACGTAACAAAGTATTTGATTTTATTATTACTGGATAACAAAAAGTTAATTATACATATATATATACAGACACATTTACTACATTCTTAGTCTTAAGAATTTTTTAAATACTAAGAGCAACGTCCAAAATCTGTAACGTACGTGCAAAAGAGTGTCCAAAATTTGTAACGTACGTAACTGCTAATTAAATGCTTTAATCATTAATTTTCCAGAATAGTTGCTGTTTGTGTATAATTTTCTAGACATACTATTATAAAATATTTATATATTATATTTATAGACAAAATACTATACTATTAAAAAAATTGGCCTTAAATTTGAAAATTTTAAAAATTACATATAGTTAACGTTTAATGATCCCACCTTTTGAGAATCTCCCATTTATAAGTTGACAGTTAAAGGTAGAAATTGTGAAAAGTTTTTTAAAATGTGTTTCAAAAGGTTTTTTTAAGTATTCGGTTCGGCTGAATACTTTGATATTCAGCTTAACCAGATAGTTTGATATTCGGTGCATCCCTAACCAAGAGTAGACTCGTGTTACCTAATACTCCAGAATTGTAAAAATGATGTACACCTGAGTGCTTCTTTTGGCAATAAATTTTAGTATCTTTAGGAACTTAATTATAAAGTGATAAGGGAATTTTAATGCATTTTTCTGTTAGAGTCACAGGTGATAAATCTCCAAATATTCTCTATGGTTAAAATAACAGGGTTTGCATCAAATCATGTCATTAAAACATGCCAACTGGCTGTGAAACTGTAGCAACGAAATATTAGGTAACAAATGAAATATAAATAAAAAATAAAGAGAATTTTTAATTACAATAATAAAGAAATAATTTTTTTAATCTGCTTTTATCAAATGATAATTTAATATTAAGTAAATTATAATTAAACTTCGAAAAAATAATTTAAAAATTCTCAATCCATAGTTTCAAAAATGTTTTTTTCGCCTTTTCTGTTGTCCTACTTGAAAAAACGGGAGAAAAAATAATCATTTTAATAAATTCAGTAGTTCATGCTTTCTACCAAGTCGAAGTGGTGAATTTTCCATAATTAGAGTCATGCCAAATTAATGTATTGTAACAGAAGTTTTTTGAACCAACATGAATTATAGTCCTGAAATTAGGGATGATTTTTATAAACATTCAATGTTTATAACAAGTTGGAAATTGCTTGTCAAACGTGGCAAATGAGGTGCGTTCATACTATAACTAGTTTTATAATTATTTTTTGCACCCCATATTGCACTGAATGTATAATTTTTTGCACTACATAAAGTGCATAGGCTGTAACATCATAAAAATGCACTTCCAATAATTTTTTCCCTATTCCCCGTAATGTAACGGAACACTTTTGACTGTCCTGTAATTAAACTATACATCCGATTTTCCTAAAATTTGAAATGGCTCAACAAAATTTTGCAACAATTATATCTTTAAAATTTCAGACCATTCGGAAGGCTGTAACATCATTAAAATGCACTTGTAATAATTTTTCCCATTGGCTGTAATGTAAAGAAAAACTTTTGACTGTCCCTGTAATTAAACTATACATCCGATTTTCATAAAATTTGAAATGGCTCGACAAAATTTTGCAACAATCATATATTAAAAATTTCAGACCATTCGGTTGGGTAGTTTTTGCTCTGTTATATGCGGACAGACAGACGGATGGACTGAACGACGACTATAGGTGCTACGTATTTATATAATTACGAACGCACCTAAAAAAGTGGTTAAAAAAAAAAACTATTTTTACTTTTATACTTATTTAGTAGTAACTCTATCATTTTTATCATAATTTAACATTTAAACTTACAGAGAGGCAACATAAGGCGTTTCATTGGCATGTTACGGTTGGAGATATATTTATTAGTGAAATCATTGCTATGCCATTTGATCCAGTGAAATTTATCAAATTCATAACATTTTTGGGTAGGTACTTTATGTCGGCCAGGCACATGAAATAAACCAGGGCTGAAACTAGCCTTTTTTGCACCCAGCACAAACATAGATTTTGCCCCCTCCCCCTCCGCAAAGCAAATTTATGAAGAGAATTTTAATTCTAATCGCTGACTTATTTCAAATTAAAAATATGTAATAAAAAAATACGTAATCAACTTTGTCAAATATTGATTCATTAAAACTTTGAAAACGAAATCCAAAGGAAGTCACATGAAGAAACTATGCAGATTCGTAAGCTAATGTTAAACTTATAGGAGCATTCTTTTCAAATTTCTCGCTTGCACTTTAATATTTTTAAATGATTTTTTCCGTTTGGTACAGCTGAGGTTGTTTCTAACAGGATAAATGTTTACTTTTTAAATTTTGTTTGCAGTTTTTTTTAATATATATATAAAATTACTTTCACTTTTTGAACCGGTTCTGAAAGTTTAAGTAGCCTCATAAAAAAACTTGAACCAAAATCGAAAACGTACAACCTAACAATGTTAAAGATCAAACTCAGCTATCTTAAGAAAAAAAAATATTTAAAAATATTAAAATGCAAGCGAGAAATTTGAAAAGAATGCTCCCATATTTAACATTAGCTTGTGAGTTTCTTCGTGTGACTAGTGTAGCTTCTTAAGAAATCAAAAACCAAAATTCATTCGACACCCCCTTCGTTTTCCTTATGGCGACCAGGGAACCTGCCTCCTCTGCCCCCCCCCCCGCCCCCCTCTAGTTTCGATCCTGAGATAAACCATTAAATAATGTCATCATTTGTATTCATTTTTTTTAAAATATAAACCTCTCATTCATTTTATTTGAAATACAAAATTTTCATTTAAAATACATATATTACATACATTTAAAATAAGTACCTTTCACTTATTTCATTAAAAAAAGGGAATAAAACTATAAGGAGAAATAATACGATGAACCAAAATTGTTATTTCAACCTCAGTACATCGTTTCTAATTTATACAAGTGAACACTAAAAGGAATTATTGCTGGAAGAAAAAAAAATATCCGACATAAAAGTACCTTTTTTGTGATCTATTGTGAAAAACAGGGATTGTTCCGGCAAACATTTATACCCCTTTATTCTTCTTAATAAAAGAAGCCCCTTCACAAAATTATTCACCATAAAAGCGACTTCACTTGGCAATAAGAAAAAATTGTTGGGATTTAAAATGTGTAATTTCCAAACAAAATAAGCTCAGAAGAAAAGTATAGCAGGAAGACATTTAAAAAAAGGATGATTAAATGTTTACTTTGAATTTAAAGAACTGAATTTGATTTTTCTTTACAGAAATTTATTTTTCTCAATTCTGTAACAAAAACGGGTCTCCCCCCCCCCCCCCCCCCAAAAAAAAACCTTTCACCCCTGATGTGAAATCATAAGGTAAAACTTACAATTTTAAGTACATTTATTTTGCATTTTACTGTTAATTTTTTTTTTTTTTTTTTTGGGGGGGGGGGGTCACAAAAAGTAGATTTAACTAATTTGGAATGATATGTATAAGAGAATCTGCCAGTGTCACATAGGCGTACGGATCAGGGATGTGTGGAGGGTATATGGTGGTATACGCCGTATAACTTCGGGATTTTTTTAGGAAACACCGTATACCGTCTGTTTCTCAAAAAAGCTATAGTATATACACTGTAGGGTATACTCTCTGCCTTGAGCGTATGCCTTCTGCTCTTTTTACAATTACACCACTGGTACAGTTGTATGTGCTCATGGGTCCCAAGTTCCACCATTAATTTCTAAAATATTCTTTTTCACTCTAATATAGAAAAGGTTTTATTTTAGATTTTATTTAAGTTTTAAAGATTTTTTTCACACATATTTTTTTCCCTTAAATTTTGTTCTTTTTCTTTTGTTACAGAGATAAACATTATTAGGAATTTCTATTTCTCTAAATGTGCCATTTTTTAAAAAATATAATAAAATGTTAAACGTTTAAAGTTTTATAAAAAAAACTAAAATATAAAAAAAATTCCATATTTAAAAAAATAATAAAATAAAAATAAACATTCTTAAATGTTAACTTTTCTTGTGAAATATGAAAAACTATTCACAAAAACAGTGAGTATATCACTTCATAAGCGGGTCGGAACATTCAAATTTTTACATTGCCTTAATGTTTTATTTAATTTGTTGATTTATTTAACAAATATAATTCTACTCAATTTCTTTAAAAGGAAATCCAAAAAGCAACATTAAATTTATAGTCGATCTCTATTACACATGTGCCACTAACGTACGTAACGTTTTTCACACGTACTTGTGTGAAAAATAATTTATTCAGTATGTTTTTAAATATACATAAATCATGGTGACCTAGTGTTTTTATTTAATTTAGGAGTATAAATCCATTGCCACAATTTAAAGTTTGAATAAACAATGATTTGTGGGGCATTTTTTAAGACCCTTTAGTGAGGAAAACAGTCAAAACTTTCGATTAATTTCTATACAAAATATTTGCTACTACTAATTAAACTGACAACAACAAACAACAATTATTTGTTTACATTTTTTGACATCTGTTCGATCTGCAGACAGTAAAGCCGTAAAGTAAAAACTTGCGCAGTAAAAACTTGCCTTTGATTGGTTGGCGTAAGGATTTTATATGTAACCAGTGAAAACGCTCTTAGGTTAAGGTTTTGGGTCACTAGGATTTTTTAGGTCGTTAGAACGACCAGTGAAACGCACCTTTACAGCGTCTAAATCGGCTAATCCGATTATTGATTACTTACTGTAATTTTAAAGTAGTTTCCTAACTACAAATTTGAATCCTGCATGGTTCGAGTTGTACTCAACCCGACCCCCCCCCCCCCCCCCCCAAAAAAAAAACATTTAAAACAACCCGATGGTTGGGATTAATTTTGAGCAAAACTTTGTTTCAGATGAAAATGAGTATACATTTGGATATGAATGTGTATATATTCAATTCACTACATGCTAAATAAAATATGAAAGAAACAAGAAATGTGATCATATATTATTCTTTGTTTACTGTGCATGAAAGAACTTCTTTTTAACCGAAGACTTTAACGAAAAGAAACAGAGAAGTTCCCACGTTATGCAGGCCGCACACTGAGGCGATTCGTGCAACATGTTGCTCAACTTCGGAGAAAAAATAGATTTAAAAAATGTTGAAACAGCTTTCTTCTTTGTTTCGACCTGTTTCTTCTCCTAAGTCGCACTTCATTTTCCTTATGTCGCCTCAGTGTACGCCTGACCACCTGTCTGGGACATATGCTGCATTGTATAAGGAAAGGGCAGCTGACGTCACTGTTGGTTGAATTACTGTTGGTCAGCAAGAAAAACCTGTTCATTCATTATGACTCCTACCTGTACACATGAGCTAGGGAAATTTGATTGGTCTACGTTTAACAGGTCTCTGATATGATTGGTTTACGTCGCCAAGACTATTCCTGCAATGATCGTTATGACAAAAATGTAGTTGGTAGATTGGTTGACGGAAGTGTTTGTTTGTAAAGATGCCCTTTCCTCCAATGCAAGAAAACAGGAATGGGCACCGTAGGCCCTGATCTTTCATGTACATCTTATAGCCACAGATTTAGTTGTTTTTTACTGCGCAGCAAAGAACTCATCATTTTCTCTTCGTTTGGAATGGGGAAAATATTGCCAACATTTCGTTTTTGATACACACAAAAATACATATATCGTATTTGTGATACTTTATGCACATATACACATGTGCGTAAGATTGGGAAGCATCCAAGATTCGGAGGTAAAAGAGTACAAATTATAAGTGTTAGAAATTGAAAAAGTGTTCTGTAAATAGAGGTGTCTAATTTCCGAGGATGCCGCTTAGATATATAGTGGACTCTCTCTATTCTGAACACTCACCAGACCGACCAAAAATGTTCAGATTATGGGGGTATTCAGTATGGAGGGAGTTTGAAAACGACTACTATGTATTGAGTTTATAGACTGTATAGAATACTTAGCCTAGTTAGCCATGCCAGTTACTGAGATGGAAGTGCTGAATTTACACTCATGTTCAAAATTAAGAGAATTTTCAGATTTGGTCAATTACCTCCAGAACTACTGGACATATTTTAATTAAATTAGGTATGTACAGTCGTGGAAAAAAAAGTAAACACCCCCTACTAACTCCGCAACAAATTATCGTAGACGAAAGTTACTGGTACCGAACGATTGGAAGTAAAGTCTACTTTTAAATGATGTATATAAAAGTTTGCTTAGGGGGCCATCTACATATTAAAACAAACCATAACTACATTTTTTTCAATAGCAATACCCAATTCTGACAGCATAAATGAACTCTACCCTTTTCAATTAGCCTAGAATCAAATTTTTATGCAATTCGTACCATAAGTTTCCGAGAAATTAATTATTTTAAAACGAGCGTATTTTAAGGGCTGTATCCAAATTGAAGTTGGATACTCAACTGCTAACCGAGAGAGACCCTTCTTGATCAAGGCACCTTAAGCAGTCAATAAAGCCTGTTAGATATCAAGGCAGCAGAAGAAATTTCAAAATATCTACTCAATTCTATCATAGATGGTCCCTTAAACCATCATTTTGCTGTTTTTTAAACATAATTTGAAAACTATTTGGAAGAATAATGTGAAATTTTGGATTTTTATAAAGCAGGACTTAATAAATCTAAATCCATCAAAAAAATTGTAGGTTGCAATTCATAAATTTTTCGAATATTAATTTCATAATTCATTGCATAAAACTATAAAAATTGCAAATTCAGCGTATTTATGTTTGGGCACATAAGTTTTATTGCTACACAAAAAATTAGCACATTAGGAGTATAATTTCAGGAGATATAAATAAAATTGTGAAAATGTAATTTAACATTAGAAGAACTAAATTTTGAATGTTTATAATTCAAAAATTCATCATTCAAATGACTTGAAATTTGGTGACTAGGCATAGTTTGAACCGAAGATTTGAAATATCTCGTTAAAATTGGGTATTGTCATTGAAAAAAATGAGGTTTGGGTTAGTTTTAATATGTAGATGACCCCCTAAGCAAATGTTATATACATAATTTAAAAGTAGACTTTATTTCAAATCGTTCGGTACCAGTAACTTCCGTCTACGATAATTTGTTGAAGAGTTAGTAGGGGGTGTTTACTTTTTTTTTCCACGACTGTACATAGGTTAATATAATGAAAAAAAACAAATATTCAACAGTTATAATAAACACGCATAATCGTGAGTAAGATTCATCAGTATCGGAAGATATAAAACAAAGCTTATCATATTGACCTAGAAAATTGGTTAATAGGGAGTATGGTCCTCTCTAAGCAGCTCTCACAGTATACAGCTCGCATAACGAATTGATACTGGAAATCAGGCAGTTTATGAGAATCTGTGGCAGTTAGTCTCGCCCCTCCAGCAATGCTGTTTTCAGGCTCTTGATAGTTCTGGGAGGTGAAAGGAGAGTTCCAGTTATCTTCCCCAGAGCGTTCTAGACATACCCTATAGGGTTTAGGTCCGGAGATATGACGGGCTAATCCATCAAGCAAATATCCTCAGTTTCCAGAAATTCGTCGACTAGATGAGCTCTGTCTGGGCACGCGTTGTATTCCATTAAAATGAAATCACAGCCAACTGCATTCCTTTAAAGCCAAACAAAGAGGTCCAAGATATGTATACCAGTCACAGAACCTTTGCCAAGCAAAGGAGGGGATGTGCGCCCGTCAGACATGATGGGCGCAAATTATCAAGTCTCCCCTCAAACCATGAAATCTCCCATCAAATGCAACTCTACCATACAATCAAATACCATCAATACACCATGAAATCTCCTCTGCCACAGTAGTCTCTTTCTCGTACGTTGAAAGGATCTTGGTTTTATCCAGATGAAAACACGTCGTGAATTAGAGTTTAGGCTTAACCGAGACTCATCAGTGAATAAAACCTTCCCCATTGATACCTGGTCCAAAGTCGAAGATCTCTACACCAAGCTAAACGGGTTCTCCTGTGTGCAGAAGTTGAAAGACTTCCGGGTGATGTTCAGCTGCATACTTCAACAGGTCTTGAATTCCTTGGCCATATTGTTTGAAGGTACTCGTACTTCTTGTTTCATTGGACAATTATGGTTATGTGTGTAACTGTCATCCAGTCTTTTCAATTTAATTTTTAGTGCACAGTGGTTTCACCGATCACAAGTGGTTTGAGCTTCGCACCCGTAAAACTAGCACAGAACATGTCGGTAAGTGTTTCTTTCGACGAGTTCGATGAACTTTTTATTCTTCTACAACTATGTTTTCCGAATTTCCATGATGAGGGAATTCCCCGGATTCCGACTGCAAACACACGTTCAGTTTATAGAGAGATGGGGTAGAATCGGGACCAAAAGTAGTGTTCATAATAACGGGTGTTCAGATTAGAGGATGTTCAGAATACAGAGAGTTCATCTTTTGTTAAGTCTATGGAGTTTCGCCGGGATCGTCAGAGTGTATTCATAATACCGGAGTGTTCACATTAGAGAGTGTTCAGATAGAGAGAGTCCACTGTATATAAACACCTGAAAACATATTTTGGACATTCTTATAAAAAATTGGTTCAATCCGAATCCGATATTCAAGAGTGAGAACCTAACACGAACCGATTCGAATCCGAAATAATGAAAGTAAATTCAACTCGAACCCGACCCATAAAAAAAATGTAGAAGTCAACCGGAAGATAGGCAAGGAAAATTTCAAACAATTTTAATAACATTACTAGGACTTCCCTCAGAGGGATTAGTCTGAGCGATATTGCTAAGAACATAGATTTAATAATAACACGTGGAAGCAAAGAAAGAGAGATGTTATCTTTAATTGTCCATATACTGCGATAAATTGAAATGATGAAAATAAACAAATAGCAGAATTACAAAATCTTATATAAAAATTCGTATACACTGTTTAAAAAAATGGGAAATCAAACCATGCAAGACAGCCATGCACGGATATATAATTGAAAGTACGCAATATATTAAAAGTAAAATAGAAAATGAAACACTAAATTATCTTATATCGGAATTTTAACTGTATAAAATGATGTCAAGAGCATAATCAGATGCTCCGCACGAATTTGATTAACTTTAAATGACAAATATATAATGTTTAAAAAGAATGGACTATACTTTATATGGTGTGTGCTCCCCGGAATAGTTAATATTGTACAATATCTGTTTTCCACAGATCAAAGTACCAAATACATCAACAGTGGCATGCAATGCTTCGTTAGATTGTGTTTTAGATATGCTCGATCGGATTTAAATGATGAGTGTATGCTGGCCACTATATACGCTGTATTGTTTTGTTTTCAAACATATTCTACACAAGTTGAGCTGTATTTAGCATGTATTAAATAAAAGAAATCGGCAATGATTGCAACATAAAGTATGACACAGGATCTGAATATATCGTCTGCATAACTTTTGAGCTGTCAAAGTGTCATTTGAAGTAATTTACAAATTCATACATATTTATTCAGCAAATCATGCAAGCTAACATACGCCAATATGAACCCGATTATGAAATTACATCAGAATAAGTTAATATATAAAAAATCTACTAATGATAATTGAGTATATGACCTTATGATAAAATGTCTAGAAAAATGAATCAGATAAAAAATTCATATCACATTTAAAACGGCACTTCCCTCTGTTAGTGACCATGGCGAGAGAGATAAAAGCTTAGAGAAGGAACACTTTAACAAGTACTTTCGAACAACCTACTCACTGTTTCATACAGGTCTTTATTCAATATTTACACAATTTATTTACTGCTAGGTGCATATCTATCAGTTTTGTTGCATTTAAATAGCTGGTTTTGCGGAAGAAATGCAGCATTATGAAATATTTAAAGTTTCTATACCTAATAATTTCAAATTAATGGTAATTGAGATCGCTTTCCGTTAATTTCATCTTTTCAAATTTAAAATTTTTTAGAAACCATTCATAGAGACAATTGTATATTTTAAAACTTACCCAAAGAAAAATTTCAAGATTTTGGGCTCAGCAGTAACACAGAAATAGAAAATTTTCGAAAGTTTTTTGTTTCTGCACTGTTTTATATAGCGACATTTTTAGAAATTGTTCTATTGCGAGAATTTACGTCATGATAAATACAGCCATGTCAATTTTCATGTTTATATTCCTAACAATTCCATGTACTTTGTTACTTAGATCATCTTTATATCTTTTTCCGCTTTGTTTAGTCTTTCGATTTTTTAGAATTCGTTCTACAACGAGCATTTACATCTTATAAATTACTACCATGCCAAAGTTCTAGTTTCTAACCGCCAACAGTATCCCAAAAATTTCAGTATTCCAAATAAATCATAGTTTAGAACCTTTCTAGAAATTTTTACGTTTATCCGTCAAATTGAACCTTTTAGAGAGCATTTATTACGAGTATTTACATCTTAAAAGTAACTACCGCACCAAATTTAAAATTTCTAACCCAATCAATATCGCAGAAATCGCAATTTTAGAACTTTTTTACTCCTGCAGCGATGTAGGTTCTTACACTGACATAAAATACAGTCTTTGTTTTGGAGCAGAGATGGCCACCAACATTTTTTTAAGTTGGCTATGTAGTTTCAGAGATAACACCTCACAAACGTACAAGCATTAATATTATTATACACTTTATAATATTATAACGCTTTATAATATTAGCATTAGATGTACAGATATAAAAGTCATTTATCTGTTACAGACTAAAGTGCCCGGCGTTGCCCAGAATGTGAAGGATGTTTGTTCTTAAAAATCAATTTCAAAATTTAACATACAAAACAAAACAAACATTAAAAAAGCAGTCAAAATGTTGTATGAATGAATCATATGAAAACGCTATATAAAAATGTATATAACAGACGCAAAAGAATACAGCTATAAATGAACTTATTTCAATTTATAATTGGAGCAATAATGTTAAAATACGCCAATATTTCCCTAATCGGGTTTTTATCATGCTTCTATACATTTTTCACACACATATGACGTTATACTATATCCATCACGTCCTTTATATTTCCAATATGACGTAATATTTTCCTCTTTCACGTGGAAACCTTGAAATAGAAAAGTTATGAAGTTATATTCACTTTCATTTAAATTCGTCAAACTATTTATTTCATTTTCATTTTTCACGTGAATATCTTACAATAGAAAAGTTATGATGTAATATTCACCTTTTTTTTAAATTCGGCAAACTATTTATTTCATTTTCATTTTTCACATGGAAATCTTGCAGTAGAAAATTAATTGTTGTAGTAATAATTTTATTGTATATTTTAATTGTTGGCAACTGCTATAACGAAAATGTTTAAATTTGATAAGAAATTGCTGTTAAATTGGTGGTTTTTTATTATTTAAAAATGAACTATAAATTATTTCGATTCCGGATTACTTTAGTTGCCTTGGCCATGTTTTAATACACATGTACGTATCTTTTCACAATTTTGGCTTCCAAATTGTGGATTTTTATAGAATTACAAACAGACAGATAGACAAGTTTTCATTTTTATATATCTCTCCATTCTAAAAAAAGTAACTAATGCTGTCACCGCCGCCGCCGGTTTTGAATTTTTTGTGACCGGAGGTCTTTCTTCGTTAATATTAAGAAAACTATTGCATACAAAAATATGAAAATCGGTGGTATTATAAAGAAATGTTTGATCAATACGCTGATGCATACAGTTTTCAAATCGAAGAATTATTTAAAGAGATATTTAATGCTAAATTTGGACAAAACCGTTCCATTAAAAAAATTTTATAGGATCAAAAACTATACATGGGAATTAAATTATTTTTAGATCATTTTATTCAATAGAAGAGCCCAGTGTGCAGATTCCATAGATTTTTTAAAGTTGACTCATTTATTGAGGTTTTATTTCTATTTTAAATTCAAATATTCAGCATTTCGACAGATATTTTTTACATATTTTAGAAAATGGTATTAATTAATCTGTTGCCAACTGTATAAACAGCGCAAACAATAATGTTTGCTTCAAATAAAAAAAAATATTTACACGTTACTATTATAAACAGAAAAAAAACCTTCAAATTAGAATTGAATAATTAGGTATAAAAAGCAGGCACTTATTGGAAATTACGCCATAAAAACTATATTTTCATGGGAATTTTAAAAGAGAAAGGATATTGTAAAATAAATTCATTAACATGCATTAGAAGTCTTAAATAGAAGAAATTACGTCACACTACACTTATAATGCAAAATGAACAAAAATAATATTGCAAAACAGTTTAAATTTAAAAATTGCGCGAGACAAAATATTAGAGGTTAAATATTAGACTTTTTCAAAATTTTATTATTTGTCGTTTGATGTGAGGTGTTCAGCTATAAGTATGCAAAATTTCATGTCTCCAACTTAATTAGGGACTGAGTTAGAAAAATTGTTTAAAATACATAAGTTAGAGCCCAGAGGGTTAAATATTAGACTTTTTCAACATTTTATTATTTGTCGTTAGATATGTGGTATTCAGCTATAAGTATGCAAATTTTCAAGTCTCCGAGATATATAATTTCTGAGAACGGGCTCTGTGACAGACGAACAGACAGACAGACAAAGGAGTGAGACAGGTAGGGTTTCGTTAGATGAACGAAACTCTAAAAACATGCTGCGGATGACTGTAACAACATCCTAAAATTACATTACCATCAGCGATCTACCAATCCCGAATTTAGTTTATATTCATTTCATATATTCTTATTCTTTTGTGCGGCCCTGTAAAATAACTATCAATAATATATACAGTAAAACCTCTGAATAGCGGACACCTCGAGAATGCAGAATTGGTCCTCTATTTGGAGGTGTCCGCTACTGAGAGTAAAACATGTACAGTTATTTAAGTGTTGGTAATCGAAAAAATGTCTGCTAAATAGAGGTATCCGTTAATCGGGTGTGTCCGTTATGGAGGTTTTACCAGTAAAACCTCTGAATAGCGAACACCTCGGGAGGGTAGAATTTGTCCTCTATTTGGAGGTGTCTGCTACTGAGAGTAAAAAAATGTACAGTTATTTAAGGGCTGGTGATCGAAAAATGCCCGCTAAATAGAGGTGTCCACTAATCGGGTGTGTCCGTTATGGAGGTTTTACTGCATAATAATATTATCCTTTACTAGAAAACAGGGTCGTACTGGAATAACTGAGAGGGCGGTGGCAAAATGGATAAAAAGGGCGCCAATTGCCTTACAAAAGGGCGTAAATGCACTTATATATATATGTATATACAGTGAAACCTCCCTTTGCGACCACCTCCCCGATCGATCATTTTTGCATGGAACAAAATTTATTCCCATAGGCTCAATACTAATTTTACCTCCATTCAGAGACCATCCCAGTTGAGCTCCCTCCATTAGCGACCAATTTCTTTGAAGAAAATGAAACAAATTCAGTTTTTTCCAGGTCGCTTGAAGAAGATCTTATTAGAAAAGTAATTCCGGAGAGCGCATTATTCATCAAACTTCTAAACTAAGTTCAGATTTTTTTTATTCCGGTAACTTTTAAGTGTTTAAACACCTTTGTGCCTTTTTCGGCAATGAATTTACTTCTGATGACAAATTAAGAATGAAGGTCAATAAACTTCCCTGCTCTATTCTGTCAGGAAACTCTCAAAGAAATAGATAAATTAATTATTTAGAAATAGATAAATTAATCATTATTTGTTCCCGTCCAAAAAAAAAAAAAAAAATCATTTGTTTACTGAATTTCGAAAGGACTTAGAAATAAAAGTTATAAAAGATAAAACCGTAAAATCAAAGCAAACGTCAATGTATTCATTTTTTACACTCTGCAGTCATTAACTTATGTAATTAACTTTTGTTTTGATACTTAAACTTTTATATTTTTTTCCTAATGTGAAAAATAAATTTTAGTAATATTAATTGTTACCTTTTTTCAACAATTAAAATCTAGATTTAAACATGACCTCCATTAAGAGACCACCTCTCGGAGCGAACCATTTTTATTGGAACGGAACGTGGTCGCTTTAGGGAGGTTTTACTGTATATATATATATATATATACATACATACACATACACACACATACTATATAAATTATGTATAAAAATCACTTTAAAATATATACAAGTATATTGCTATAGCGAAAACTTTATTCCTAAAATAATTATGACACCCAAATTAGTATTTTATACTACTATAAAAATGTAATTTGCACAAAAATAGTTCCCCGCAACACATTGCACTTCTGATGTTAGACCAGAGTTGCCAACTTAGAGGTATTTTTTTCCACCACACTTTTCTAAAAAAGCTATCTCTATTTTCGAAATCCACTTACCTTGTCTAATGAGTTAATTCACACTTTACCCCGAATATCCGAATAACAATCTCCATACAATTATCTCCAAATGGAAAATAAAATATTAAAATAAAACAAACAAGAACAATTTCGTTGGGTCAAAAGTGCAAAACATTATTTTATACAATTCAGTAATATTTTATATAATACAATCTTTAGGATACAAATACTAATTATGGTGTAAAAAATTTCAGAAAAGTTATTTTTGTTCAGGGCAAGAATGACATCTATTTTACGTGAATTATTTTTAAAAACTGTTTTATTTCTTTATTTTTTTCAACATTAAAAAGATATCATAGAGAAGCGTTTGGTTGATTTAAACAGTTTAAATATCATCATCATCATCAACCGTTTTCAATCCACTGCTGGATGTAGGTCTCCCCCAGATTTTTCCAATGTTTTCTGTCTAGTGCTTTAGTCATCCAATTTACACCGGCTACTTTTCTGATTTCATCACTCCATCTTACTTGAGGTCGTCTTCTTGGCCGTTTTACATCTCTGGGATACCACTGTAGGGTGTTTGTGCTCCATCTATTGTCTTGTCTTCTTGCAATGTGCCCAGCCCATTTCCATTTTAGCCATTTAATTCTTTCAATGATGTCAAAAACTTTCGTCTGACTTCTTATCCAGGTTATTCTTTTTCTGTCTCTTCTAGTTATACCTAGCATACATCTTTCCATACTTCTCTGTGTTGTTTGTAATCTTTGTACCATCCGTTTTGTTAGCGTCCATGTTTCTGCTCCATAAGTTAGCACAGGCAAAACACATTGGTTAAATACCTTTCTTTTCAAACAAAGGGGCATGCTACTCTTCAGAATAATATTGTTCTATATATATATATATATATATAGTCTGAAATAGCATGAAAGATGAACATTCATTAACATTATTACTACAGTTTTTGTTATTATTCAATTTAGTTCGTAGCAACAAATAAATCGTATTTCGGGAAATATTAAAAATATCATTTAATTTTCATCTCAGATTTTTTTTTCAACAATTATAAAGAGAAAATAAAGAAATACATTAGACAAACTTTGAAGATTTCGCAAAAATTCAAACTAATAAACACTTTTGTGAAAGAGACAATTTAAAGAAAAAATAATAATAAGTAATCTTCCCTTATATTGTTCTTCCATGGACAATTCACAGTTCTTGTTATGCAAGATGCAACATCAGCATATCTGTACTGTGATGCTGATGATATTTTATAATGTATAGGGGAGACCGGGGCTAGTAGGCGCAGTTTTTAGTTATTGATTTTTATTAATTTTTTGATTAAGTATTTTAACGAACTTTAACTGCACTTTTAAAGAACAGACATTTGGGTATAAATACCCGGAGTTTTTAGTTTGTAGCTCTTGTAGTTTATGTTTAGCGGAAGCCTAAATTAAAAGGAAAATTGTGCGCCAGCCTACCCCGTCATGGGACAAGTTGCTTACACCTATGGGGTAAGTTGACATACGCTTTATAAAAATTTAAATGAAACTCAAATAAGGCACGCAGTTAAGCGAAATAAATTTCATTATTACCAGTAAGTTTAAACAAAGGCGTTATCGCCATACAATGTAAATTCTAAATTATACAGATATAAAAATAATGAATAAAACATTAACACTGAGTAACTTCTATCTTACTCGATATCATCATCATATTTACAGTTGTCAAAAATAAAAAATCGAGTGTCTCCGTTTGGACAAGCCCCATGTGTCCAAAATCTTGCATTATGACCACCTTTCACTGTGTTTGTTGTATTTCAACCTACCAGCACAAACCAAACGCAGAGCCAACTTACCCGTATTCAATGCGCCTACTAGTCCCATAATAAATTTCTTCACAAAAGGGAGGCGTAACCTTCTAAATTTAAATAATGTAAGTAAATCACATATGGGATAGGTACAGTGAATCATACACTAAGGAAAATTGCACAAGTTAAATCGCAATTATTAAGATAAATATTAGAAATTACAAAAAGAATGAGGCAACAAAAAATTACTTATGCGTGCAAAAAACAGAAAAATCGTAATAAATGTCCACTGCACGTAGGTAACGCTGCAAAACTACAATGGGGATTGTAAAAAGCAAGAAGAAAGGTACTCTGTGACTGGTTGCGCAATCTATCCACAAACAGGCGATTTATGAGGACTGCGGCTACTTACCCCTGTAGCCAACTAGCCCCGGTCTCCCCTACAACACTGTACACTATTTTCAAAAAAGTATGAAGCACAAGCTTACAAAAAATGCTTAACATTACACTAAAATAAGTAAATAACTCAGGAACAGGCAAATAATATAAAGACGGTGTACTGTAATGCTGGGCTTAATGAATCGGAGAGTGGAATTCAATCCAAAGTTTGAATTGAACAAAATTAATTCCGATTCATAAGCTCAAAATTACACTACAGCCGATGACGTAAGTGGCAGACATTGCTAAATGTGGTTTTTAAGAATTATTTTAAAGTATATAAGATCAAATAAAATTATATTTACTAGTTATCGTAGCTAAAAAAAAATAAAGAAAAGTAAACACTCACCCAAGTACTTGAACACAGAAAGATAATTCACAAATGACGTTTATTTAAACATATATAAAATTTGCTGATTTGAATGCATTCTTACATTATGAATTATGAAATGATTATCAAAGTGAATGTAAAATTTAATATAATTTTAGACAATTAGAGATATATTGTCATCTAAGAAAAAGCAGAAGTTTACGTAATATTTCTTTTTGTTTTAAGGCCTCCAAAATGAATAAAGTTCAGGAACGTAAAGTCAAACTAGGGATTAAAGTTCAGGAATGTAAAGTCAAACTAGGGATTAAAGTTCAGGAATGTAAAGTCAAACTAGGGTCGTAGAAGGACTCTTGTATTTGGAGAACTGGAAACATGCTGTAGACAAACTTCTTTCAGGAATGTAGATTCTATTTCTTTTTATTAAATGCGAATCCGAACCGAATGAAAAGTTACGGATTGGGAAAATTGGAAATAGGATGTTTGAGAACTTCCTTCAGAAATGCAGATTTTGACGATTTCAGTTCGTTACAAAGGCAATTTACTATTTATCGCATCGACAAAAAAAACAGATCCTCAATTCATATTTTTATAGCAAAGAAGCATGGCCGATCGAAGAATAACAAAATGTCGATGAGCAAAATAACAATTCAAGGCTTCCAATTAATGTTCTATGAAATTTACTTAGAAATGCTTCTTGAAGAAAAAAAACCATATTTCCTTTAGATGATATACGGCCGCCAAGGCCTAACAAAACGTCGATCTCTTCTCACTGGCTAGCCGAACTCTTCTGCCGCAACAACCGGCTAAAAAAAAAAAAACGGCGTCGCAGCCCCCACAAGTTACTTGCTTTAACGGCTCCCTGGTGAAGAATGATGACTTCCAGAACCCAGAGTTTCAAACATGAAAAGCCATTACAGAGCGCGCCAGCCAATTAAAAACGCCTATCCTCCCCGCGCCTGACGTCACACACAACGTGCGTGTTCCAAAAGGAATGTTAAACGATTTAGCAGACGTCCGGTTTTGAACTAAGCGTCTGTTTGGCAAAGGGGAATACCCTTCTTGTTGGAACTTTCAAAATGTCGGAAAGAATGATCTCATGGCGTCGCGCGCCGAAATTAAAAATGAGAAAAGATAGAAAATACATTTTTGCGTATTTCTGCCAAAGTATTTATCACAAGTCACTGAAAATTTTGCAATCGGCTAGAAATAAATATTTCTATCCACATAATATAATTTAAAAGGGAAATATTGATAAATAAAAGATTTCTATTTTTTATATTTTAGACTTAGAAAATTCCGATGTGTTTACACATTCGCGATGTATGTTGAAAGAAATTTGAAAGTTAAATTACTGAAATATAATAAAATACTAATTGCACTTAAATAATCTTAATAAGAGATAATGTTTACATTGAAAAATAAGGAAATATTGAATTATTTATCATTAAAATTTACATTATAAGTTTAAAACTTGTGATTAGAAATTAGGTGTTTGAAAATGTTAATTTAAGTTGTAAAATTGAAATAAATTATATTATTTAAATTAATTTGAATGGGAAATGATGCATTATATTTTTTATGATGCAACATTTTATCTCCCGGTAGCAGAAAAAAAAAGGATAAAAAAAAATTTTTAGCTGACAGGTTCGAAAAGATGAACCATCTGCAGATAATTCTATGCAAATTTAAAGGTAAACTACACAATATTAAACAACAATAAACACAATACAACAAAACAAATATATAAACACAATACCAAACAAGAATACACAGTACAAGTAGAAATAGAATTGTAACACAATATCAAACAATAACAAACATGGTACAGGTAGAAACAAACCACTAAAATTTATATATAAACAAAACACTGCATGGGTGAGGTTCCAATTGGCCTATAAAAATGTAATCTTTTCATGTGCAAACCCCTAACAGTAGACATATTGCAACTATGATAAAAATAAAACTATATGTGTAATCATATTTAAAAAAACAAACAAAATGCTGCATCAAGTTTTCAAGTATTGCAAAATCAAACCAATAAAATTAAAACAGGATAATACTGCAATTGTGATGTAGCTGAGACAACTGTATATCATTATTTGTAGTATTTATTTTGTTCACATTGTAAAATACCATCAATTTCTTGAACAAAAAACAAATGTACATTGTTCAGAATGATAGTTGTGCCCATTAAATTAAAAAAATTTAAGACATTAAGCTGTGAATTTTAAAATAGATCATATGTGATCTTGGACACTGAAATTTACAATATAAAATGTTATTCCCTTTAAATTATGAATAGTTGCACCTTGAAGGATTTATCGGAAGGGTACTAATTTTGTGATTATTTTTTGCCCCAAGCTATGCCGAATTTACCTTCTGTGTGTGCTCGCTATAAATTTGTTGGGAACTGAAAGAAAAAGAGAAATAACTTAGAGCAGTTGCTCCATCGTATTCTCATAAAATATCTCCACTAGTATTCAAAGAGCTGCAGCTAGGAGATTTGAGCATTGATAATTTTTCATATAATTTTTGGAACATATATAAATTTTCATTTGTATTTTTTATTTGTAATTTATTAAAGTTGTCTCAAAAATATATTAATTTTTTTTATATATATTTTCTCATAATTTTTAATAATAGTTATGTAGGATCCTATAATTAAATTTAAAATAAAACATCACATGGATAAGCAGTAAAAGTTTATATGTTGAGATCACCCTTCAATTTCAATATGATATGGATATATATTGTTCAAAAATTAACAATGATGAACATACAAAAAAAAATCTGTGGCAACATAATATTGCATTCCCATCATTTAAATTAAGGTAGAAAAAAAATTTAGATGAAGGATATTAAGGACCTATTATAAAATATAGAATTGTAAAATAATGAAATCAATAAATCAGTATGCTTAATCAATTGTATGAGTGAACAGTAATGGACAGTACGTAAGCGCTTACATTCCGTGACCACTAGTATTTCGCCAGCAAAATATTGAAAACTCATAGAATTGATACAGATGTTACCACTGTATTGTTTAAAAAAAAATTGTAATTCAGAGAGATATATATACATATGAAGACACTAAAATGGAAATTAGAAAAAATGGGATTTACATTTGTAGGAAGATTGTAGTGCCCTAAAAAAAATTAAAATGTCCATAACAAAAGAAAATTAAGTGAGTAGAAAACAAATAAAACTAGCATCCTGTTGAGATGAGTTTTGATACATTCACCGTCATAATTCTGATTGTTGGATCAGTCATATGTTGAATTTGATAGTTATCGTTATTGCATATCTGGATAATTTTAAAAGGACCTGAATTTTTTGCATGGAAAGTATTAGTATGATTGAAATTCTTTAAATAAACTTTGTCGCCAATTTTCAACTTTGGAGGAGAACGACCTTTAAGAAATTTTGCATTCATTTTAAAATATTTTTGTTCATTAAGTTTAACTAATTCTCTGGTTGTTTTGATATGTTCTTGTTGTTGTTTAAAGTATTGGGAAGGTTCTTCAGCATCTTTAGGTGGTAAGAAAGTATCAATAGGTAAGTTTAAATCTCTGCCAAAAAATAAGTTTGCAGGACTAAAATTAGTTACAGAATGTTTAGAATTATTGTAGTGAAGTACAAAAAATTTCAATCTATCAGACCATTCAATTATTTGATCAGATACTGAAGCAACTGATTCTTTCAGGGATCGATGGATACGTTCGATAACACCGTTCGACCTCGGGAAGTAAATGGACGAATTTCTACGTTTGATATTGAGAGATTTAAGAAAGGTTAGAAAGACATCAGAGGTAAAGTTTTTGGCGTTATCAGATAATATAATTTTTGGTATACCAAACCTCGAAAAGTAGTCGTTTAAAGCTTTAATTATAGATGGAGAAGTAGCATCTCTAAGCGGAATAGCTTCCAGAAAGCGTGAATAGTGGTCAACGATGGTGAGAATAAAAAATTTACCGTCATGTGACCTGGGGAGTTTACCCACAATATCTATTGCAAGCATCTCTCCGGGAGCTAATTCACACTTGGAAATGAAGGAAGGTTTTGTGTTGGTTTGTTTACTTTTGTAGGGAAGACATTTATCACAGTTATTTACAAAATTTTGAACATCCTGAACCATTCCGTGCCAGAAATAATTCCTGGAAATTGTCTCAACCGTTTTAATCATTCCAAAATGAGCTTGGTGAGCAAGGGCAATGCAACTATTGATTAATGTTTTAGGAATAACGATTTTCTTTACTCTATTGACATTACCAGATTTCTTTTTAGCAAACATTAAAAGATCGTTATTAGGATTGATTGAGTAATTAGTGTTAGAACATGTTTTGGCAATTATTTTTTCTCGGATTTCTTTAAGTTTTTCATCATTTTGCTGCTCTTTTAGTATATTTTCGGTAGTTAGTGAGTCGTTAGTAGGTATAAAAATATTTAATGCATTTACATATAAATTAGGGTTATTAGGAAGGTCCACGACACGAGAAAGAAAATCGGCTGGATTAACAAGCCCAGGAATGTGCTCAACCTTAAAATTAAAACTCTGCAAATATAAAAGCCATCTAGTTATAATTTCAGCCTGTTTTTCTAGGTTTAAATGGTAAGTTAAAGCTTTAGCATCTGTTAGAATTTTGAATTGTCTACCGTACAAGAATTCAGAAAAATGTTTAACAGAGGAATAGATAGCATAAAATTCACGTTTGATTGAAGGGTATTTAGATTCTGCCTGATTTAATTGCTTGGAATAAAATTCAATGGGGTAGAATTTGTCATTGTGTTTTTGCATAAGAATTCCGCAAATTGCAACCATAGATGCATCAGTAACCAAATAAACATCCTTACTATCATCAAAATTTTTAACTGTTGGATTAGTAAGCAAAATTTCCTGAATCTTGAGAAAAGCATTTTGACAGTCATTGCTCCAGAAGAATTTTACCTTTTTTCTCGTTAAATTTACAATAGGTTGTACTATTTTTGCAAAATCGAAAATTAAATGACGGAAATAATTTATCATACCTAGATAACTTTGAACTTGTTTCAGGTTTGTAGGAATGGGAAATCTATTGATTTTGTTTACATTATCAGTAGAAGGAGAGTGACCGTTTTTGTGTAATTTAAAACCTAGGTATGTTATTTGTTCTTTACATATTTGAAGCTTTTTAGGGTCTAAAGTGAGGTTAAATTCTCTCAATTTGTCAAAAACTTTCTGCAACCATATTAACATTTCCTCCAACGAATCAGCAGCAACAATTATGTCATCTAGAAAATATTGAACATTTTTACCTCTTAATGAGCTAAGGCAGTTATTTATTAAAGTATGAAAATAAGAAGTTGAGTTCACACATCCAAATGGCAGGCGTTTAGGTTGATAATTCCCATACTCCGTTGCAAATGCCAGTTTGGCCCTATCCTTCTGTTGAAGAAGAATTTGAAAAAATGCGGCTTTTAAATCCAAAACAGTATAGAATTTTTTGCCCGATATATTTTGCATAATGTCGTTGATTTTTGGTAAACAAATTTTATAAGGTTCAGTTATTGCATTAAGTAATCGATAGTCGATAACCATACGAAATTTAAGTTTGTTAGGGTCATCAGTAGGTAACGTCTTCTTTTTAACAAAAATGACTGGAAAACAGTAGTTTGAGGTTGAATTTTCTATAATGCCAGCCTTCAGAAGATCAGCGATTTCATTTCTAGCAAACTCCTTGGCAATTCTAGGAATGGGATATGGTTTTGTTTGTAAAGCAAAATCATGCAGTAAGTTAAACTGAGGAACAACTTTATCTGTACATCCCAGTGTACTGTATGAAGAAGAAAAAACAGCTGAATTATTCATAAGAAGTTTGAGAACTCTCTTCCTATCTGATTCAGGTAAGTGATCAACTTGAAAATTATTAGCTTTTAGTTCATTTTTACGAAGTTCTAAAATATCATCACAAATTAGCGAATTTACCTGGTATGTTTTACTGTTGTCATGCGTAGAAATTTGATCTTTAGAAATTTGTTTTAAGTAACCTAATTTAGTATTTTTGTTGAGGACAATTTTTTGACTATTGTTGTTGAATACATACAGAAGAATAGAATTGTTAACATTTGCTTCATGAAGGCTAAGATCTAAGTTTAGTGGCAATTTGGTAGTTAATGGAACAAATAAATAGTTAAATGAATTGTTAATTTTATGTAATGCTTTAAGTCTTATAATCCTGCCATGATTTGGCCGAATAATGACACGGTTAGCTGGTGTGACAAAGTTTTTGGAATCTTCATGATTAATATCGTTAGAGAGAGAATTAATATTTTCATATGATTCAGCATTGGAATTTGAAATATCATGAATAGTATTATTGTCATTGGAACTTAGATTTTCATTGTTAAAATTAGAAGTTTGAGTAGAATCAGGATTTTTATTTTCGAAAGGAAATGTGAGGTTTCCCATGATAAGTTGAGAGTTGGCAGAGTCTAACAAAACTTTATTTCGGTTTAAAAAATCATAACCGAGAATAATTTGGTAGTTAGAGTGCCAATTATCATGGGTAACGAAAAACACATTGCTGAACCATTTATTACGAATTTTAAAGTTTAATTGTACAGCAGAAAAATAAGGAACACTGGAATTATTGATGGTCTTGATGTTTACAGATCTAGATAAAAAGTTAAGTTTATTGTTTTGTTTAAGTAAGTTAATAGTTTTAGGTTGTATAAGAGAAAGATTTGCACCAGAATCCAGAAGACCAATAAAGTTATGTTTTCCAAATGTTAATTTGATTAAAGGAAGTGGAGAATCATCAGAAAAACACGACATAAGTGATTTGGGAATGTTAACAGCAGTATCAGAATAATTCATACCCTCGTGCAAAAATTTATCATCTAGGGCTCTGTGAGATTGAGGGGAAAAATTGTGCAAAATATCATCAGAACCCTCTAGAAGTTTAAATTATTTCTTCTGCCTCTGCCACGATATGGTCGATAATTATTTCTACCTCTGCCCCTATTGAATCTCTGCACATTGTTATCGCTACCTCTTCTAAAATCTCCAGCAAAGTTTCTGCCCTGATTCTCAAAATATCTATCATTACTTGGAGAATTACTGTTAGGACTTAAAAATTTTCTTGCTTGATTAGCAGCACTGTTACCCTGACCAGAAAAATTTTGCTGCGGCGAAAAAAAATCCCTTATTATGCAAAGACGGAAAAAACCAGCAATCGCGCGTATTATGCTGTTTGTTACAGATATGGCAAACAGTCTGCTCTTCTTTTAATCCTTTTAACTGCTCCGCCATACTCTGCAATAATTTATTTGAATTTTCTTGTTGTTTCAACAAAATTGTAATCAACGAGTCCTGACTGCTGTTGTTTGAAACCTGCGTCGCGTTGATGGTGTTGACTGAGAAAGAGCATTGCTGTTCCAAAGCTTTTTCGCAATCCATAGCACTAGAAACCAGATCATCGAAATTTTCCTTTCCAAGTTTAAGTACCTCTGTTTTAATATCCGGTCTAAGAGCTTCGAGCAATTTATTAAACATCAATTTTTGCTTTAGAATGACCATTTGAGGAATATCCTCAGCGTTCGGAACCAATCGATTGACTAATTTTTTTACTACCTCAGCCAACTCCTTCACTGTCTGTTTAGGTTTTTGTCTTGTATTTGAGAACTGATAAGAGGTTTCCTGGAAATTCTCTTCTCTGCTAAATTTTGCTCTAAATAAATGCACAAAATTTTCAAAATTATCAATATTGTTAATTTCTGGATCGCTCGCAACATATTCCTGCGCCTTGTCTCTACAATACAGGCGGAAGAGTAGAATACGATTCTCGTCGTTCCAATTCTGTATGTTACAGACATCACTAATGTTTTTAATGAAAAAATGTACATTTTCCCCTTCTTTTCCATGGAAAGTGGGAATCGCTGCCATAAGCGCGTTTAATTGCAAATCATTTGCCATATCGTAATAATTTGTATACACGTGAAAAATCAAAAGGTATACTAAAACACTGATGTATGACAAATAAATTATCTTAAAGCAAAGCAAATAAAAAAATAATAATGGAAAAATTTGTTAAAATGATGAAGGAAAGAAAAAAAATTATAAAAAAAATGGAAGATTACTTTTTTAAAAATTTTTTCTAAAAATGCATATTAATGTGCAATACAGTTAAACTAAATAAATATATGCAAAAATGTACAAATCCCCCAAAATAGAAAAAAAGAAACACAATAACTACAAATATCAAAACATGCAACAATAAATCATTATAAATTCAAAGCGTAATATATAAAGTTTTCGTTTTTTCAATTTATGAAAAAATATTAGCAAATAAATCTTTGAAAAATCAAATTTCTTTTCTTTACATATATTTATAGAATCAAATCTTAAAAGGAAAATAAATAAAAATATAAATCATGTATATTTTAAAAATATATTGCACCAATATGGGGTCCGCACATGAAATAGAGAGAAAAAAAAAATATATAAGTTTAGTGAGTATTATTTTTAAAATAAATGATTAAATAATTAATAATTTAATTAATAAATATGCTTTATCTATTATCATGAAAAAGTAATGAAACCCGATCTCCGATCTTTAAAGTTATGGCATCAATTAATGCCTATGAGTGAAAAGAAAAAATTAATATTAAAAAGGCTTAAAACAATAACTCCAAGAATGAAATCACTAAGTTAACGGCACCATAAATGTACTGTAATGCTGGGCTTAATGAATCGGAGAGTGGAATTCAATCCAAAGTTTGAATTGAACAAAATTAATTCCGATTCATAAGCTCAAAATTACACTACAGCCGATGACGTAAGTGGCAGACATTGCTAAATGTGGTTTTTAAGAATTATTTTAAATTATATAAGATCAAATAAAATTATATTTACTAGTTATCGTAGCTAAAAAAAAAATAAAGAAAAGTAAACATTCACCCAAGTACTTGAACACAGAAAGATAATTCACAAATGACGTTTATTTAAACATATATAAAATTTGCTGATTTGAATGCATTCTTACATTATGAATTATGAAATGATTATCAAAGTGAATGTAAAATTTAATATAATTTTAGACAATTAGAGATATATTGTCATCTAAGAAAAAGCAGAAGTTTACGTAATATTTCTTTTTGTTTTAAGGCCTCCAAAATGAATAAAGTTCAGGAACGTAAAGTCAAACTAGGGATTAAAGTTCAGGAATGTAAAGTCAAACTAGGGATTAAAGTTCAGGAATGTAAAGTCAAACTAGGGTCGTAGAAGGACTCTTGTATTTGGAGAACTGGAAACATGCTGTAGACAAACTTCTTTCAGGAATGTAGATTCTATTTCTTTTTATTAAATGCGAATCCGAACCGAATGAAAAGTTACGGATTTGGAAAATTGGAAATAGGATGTTTGAGAACTTCCTTCAGAAATGCAGATTTTGATGATTTCAGTTCGTTACAAAGGCAATTTACTATTTATCGCATCGACAAAAAAAACAGATCCTCAATTCATATTTTTATAGCAAAGAAGCATGGCCGATCGAAGAATAACAAAATGTCGATGAGCAAAATAACAATTCAAGGCTTCCAATTAATGTTCTATGAAATTTACTTAGAAATGCTTCTTGAAGAAAAAAAACCATATTTCCTTTAGATGATATACGGCCGCCAAGGCCTAACAAAACGTCGATCTCTTCTCACTGGCTAGCCGAACTCTTCTGCCGCAACAACCGGCTAAAAAAAAAAAACGGCGTCGCAGCCCCCACAAGTTACTTGCTTTAACGGCTCCCTGGTGAAGAATGATGACTTCCAGAACCCAGAGTTTCAAACATGAAAAGCCATTACAGAGCGCGCCAGCCAATTAAAAACGCCTATCCTCCCCGCACCTGACGTCACACACAACGTGCGTGTTCCAAAAGGAATGTTAAACGATTTAGCAGACGTCCGGTTTTGAACTAAGCGTCTGTTTGGCAAAGGGGAATACCCTTCTTGTTGGAACTTTCAAAATGTCGGAAAGAATGATCTCATGGCGTCGCGCGCCGAAATTAAAAATGAGAAAAGATAGAAAATACATTTTTGCGTATTTCTGCCAAAGTATTTATCACAAGTCACTGAAAATTTTGCAATCGGCTAGAAATAAATATTTCTATCCACATAATATAATTTAAAAGGGAAATATTGATAAATAAAAGATTTCTATTTTTTATATTTTAGACTTAGAAAATTCCGTGTGTTTACACATTCGCGATGTATGTTGAAAGAAATTTGAAAGTTAAATTACTGAAATATAATAAAATACTAATTGCACTTAAATAATCTTAATAAGAGATAATGTTTACATTGAAAATTAAGGAAATATTGAATTATTTATCATTAAAATTTACATTATAAGTTTAAAACTTGTGATTAGAAATTAGGTGTTTGAAAATGTTAATTTAAGTTGTAAAATTGAAATAAATTATATTATTTAAATTAATTTGAATGGGAAATGATGCATTATATTTTTTATGATGCAACAGACGGGGTAGTTCTTTAAGACCCTACTTCAGTCAAACGAAAAGACCTGTTCGCTAATGCTATGGAAGACATTTATAAAGATATCTCGTTTGAATTTCGATATTTTTAAATGACTTTTTTTTTGCATTGAATACTTGAGATCAATCTGTACAAAGACCGTTGTTTACTTTTTCGATTTTCTTTACAGGTATTTTTAATAAGGACACTTTCATTTTGGAAACCGGTTTCGAAAGTAAAAGCATCCTAATAAAAAAAAATCTGCAATCAAAATCGAAAAAGTACAAAACGGCCTGCATACAGATCGATCTCAGTTTTCCAATACAAAAAAGAAATCATTTAAAAATATTGAAATGCGACCGAGATATCTTTATAAATTTCTTCCATAGGATTAGCATAAGCGAACCCGACTTTTCGTTTGACTGAAGTAGGCTCTTAACACTGGATAGAGCAAGGCAAACGAAGCAGATTTCACATCAGGGGCACTTTTTTATACCGGGTATCGGTTAAAAATTAGAAACACATGCATTTCTAGTTTCTATGGAGTGGAGAATGGATGGCTGATTTCGGTACTCTCTTTTCCCCGGGACAAAATGTATTTCGATTTCCTTTCAAATGAGCAAACTTACAAAAGCTGTGCCCAATAATGGAGTTGTTGCTGTTTTTTAAAGATCTTGTTCTTTTTTACCGCGATTCATGTGTGTATGAAGGGCAGGGGGGGGGGAGGCAGAAAATCTCCGGAAAAGTAATAACTCTTTAAAAGTATTACGTTGAATGTATTATTTTGAAAAGTAGTATTACTCTAATTTTATTGCATGATTGTTTTGTTTTAAAGGTTTTCATTAAATTTCATTACAAAAATGCTTTATGTGGCTGAAAATACCAGATATTTTTTATTTCCTATCAGAAACTTTGTAATCGAACTGTATTTTATATTGAAGGTATATATAAATATTATACAGGCTTACATACAATAAATACAATATACCCAACTGGAGTGAAAAATTAGCCAGAGCCAGGAATCGAACCCGGGACCACAGTATACAAGACTGTTGCTCTAACCACTGAGCTACTCCGGCCGATACCTGAGTCTGCAATTTCTCACTAATAACTCACTCATAACTAATAGTGGTGCACATAGAGCCGCACATACTATGTATTCACATACAAGGGGATAAATCTAGAAGGTATTACTAATATTGATTAAATTCATTATTTTTAAATTAAATTATTTTTTAATAATTATTTATGTTTATAGCACCTTATATTTAATTAATTTTATTTCAAACAAATTATTTTTTAATTAATAACTATGTACTGCCGTTTCTACGCAAAACATTATTCAGATAACATGCATATATGTATGTTTATGTTAATTACTTTGAATTTATTTTTAAATCAGTTTCGCTTTCGTTTTCGGCCGAAACTAGGGAGGTAACCAAAATTCGGTTTCTGTCGAACACTATTTTTATGTTTGTAAATGAGCAGAAATTTTAGCATTATTGAACGTTAAAAAATATTTTTTTGAGAACCGCTTTAAGGATTTACACGTAATCGTAACTTATAAATTTCAAAAAATCGAGTTTTTATTTTAGCGGCTTTATCAACGGAATTAAGACTTCGTTATGTGGCCAAAATCTGGAATAGACGATTCTATATAAGTAAAAAAGGGAAAAAATACAATAAGCATTCTATTATAATTATAACATAAAATTGAAACTAGTTTTTCTCAAAATTGCATTTTTAAATAGATGACCACGGCGCGATTACTTTAATAATACTGAATTGTTTCACTTTTGCCAGCTTTTTTCTTATATAATTATGCAGTGCATTAAGGATTTTTTTTTTTTTTAATCATCAAAAATCAGTATTTTTCTACGATAAAAGTTGAATACCCTCTGCAAATAATCAACATAAAAAGAAAAAAAAAGCTTTTCATAATTTTCACCCTTTGCCTCGTCTAGTCACTAAATTAAGTCATATTTAATTAAAAATTACTGTTTATTTTAATTTCAGATAAGCCAAATTTAAACTACAATGGTCGCCGCAACTCACACGCACAAAAAAAAAAAAAAAAAAAAAAAAAAAAAAAGTTCCAGAAGAGTGGCAATAGCTTCAAACATACTTGCATTTTTTTAAAGTAATATGTATCAAATTTATATTTAAGCATAGTATTACAAAATAAAAAAACAAAGTCAAAGAAAATAGAAATACTCAACGGGGCTGGTCACTAAGCTTCGAAATTCTCCTCTGTAATGTGAAGTCTGTGGACTTTTGATGCATTCGTATATTTAAAAAATATCTTCTCGGGAAATTCACATTTTTAACATCTTTTTTCTATGCACTCTTCTTAAGATTTCAACACTTCACACATTCGTAAGATTCACTTCCTATAAAATTAAGTCTATACTTCAGAAATATTTTGAGAACTAAGAAAAAAAGAGACATCTTTTAGGAAGTGTACACAAAAAATAGAAGTTAAAAATATTAATTTTCCGAGGAGATATTTTAAATACACGAATGCATACCGAGCGAGTGTCGTGTGTTAATTAGTATTTCATGGGAAAATACCTCCACATCCGATTTCTATTTTCTCCAGAAAGATACAGATCTCCAGAAATCTCAGAATACGATTAATCAATAAAAAGTGTCACATCTGATATTACTACAGAAACCACTGGGATCTATAGAACCCATATCCAGTTAACTTGAAACCTCGCCGAAATGGTGATTTGTCTTCTGAACTCCCAGGTTACTGACTAACAGCATTGAAAACTGAACACAAACACATTGCACTTCTTTTTACTTATATTCATCCATTCTTTTGTAAAACGACTTTTACAGTTTTAGTTGTTTATCTATTTATTTTAATTACATGCGTATTTTTCAATTTATAAATCGGGGTGGTGTTTGAAATTTAAAGCAGTTAAGCAGATCCGGTTAAAAAAAAAAAAAAAAAAAAAAGAAAAAGGTTTTTAGATATTGGCATTTTCGGATGCTAAAAATATATTCGAATTTTTAAATAGATATGAAAAATCAACATTTTCTTCTTTCAAAAACAAAATTTACATAAGTTTCCATTACAAAATCTTGTGAAGAATTAGTCTTGGTGGTTTAACTTATATTATTACTTAAATTACGGAATGTTTCAAGTAGAACTAAGAGAGTCAATTATTCTGTGTGTTTGTGGGGAGTGTGCGTGTGTGGGGGGGTGGGGGGGGGGAGACTATTGTAAAAACATGATAATTAGGGCTGGATTAATTATCAATATATCGGTCAAATATTGATATTTTTTAACTATCGCAATAACAATATGTAAGCTCTGACTCTAACGATATATCCCAATAGCGATATCTAATCTCTGGCTCTACTTATATATCCCAATAACATTTTTTTCCCGCACCACGACTTCGAACCGCAAGAAGAAAAAGCGCCGAATATTGCGTAACCAATAACTTCTTCAAACCTTTCTCTCATCCGATAGATGCATTTATTCGCAGCCCCGCTTTATTCTAAATTCCCTCCCGTGATAATCTGTCTTTCGTTCATATCCCAGACCCAGACTAATTCATATTCTAATATATCAACATACATATGTCCGTTCGTTACTGACTAATGGTTTAATCGTCGTTGTTTTAATTTCGCTGCTACTATTGGTTTAGACATATTAGAACATATCAAGTCTTTGATACGTCCTGACCAACGACTTCTTCAATCCTTTCTCTCATCCGATAGATGCAGTTATTCGCAGCCCCGCTTTATTCTAAACTCCCCTCCTGTGATAATCTGTCTTTCGTTGATATCCCAGACCCAGAATAATTCATATTCTAATATATCAACATACATATGTCCGTTCGTTACTGAATAATGTTTTAATCGTCGTTGATTTAATTTCGCTGCTACTATTGGTCTAGACATATTAGAACATATCAAGTTTGATACGTCTTGGCCAATGACATGAGCTCGAACATCTGTTCATTGTTGAGTCAATAATTGCTATTGTCTATAGGCTTCATTCAATGCTCGTTCGTATGGTCTTCTCGAGCGAGTTATCGGCAGTGATTTTATATTTTATAGTAGGATGAACGTACGGTGTCGGGTAAATTGCCCGAATTATAATCAAGTGATTTAAAAAAAAAAGAGGCTAAGAGTAACGTGTGGCAATATTTTGGATGCCCAGGTAATGAAAATGGTGAAGTAATAAATGAAAAAACTGCAGTATGCAGTATATGCGTTCGACCGGTATTTGCAAAAGATACTTCTAATTTATGGAGCCATCTTAGCTATAATCATCCTCTACAATATGATGGACTACATTCAAGGTAAGAATTGATTTACTTTATTTTACTGATTTACTTTATTTATAAGATTTACTTTACTGATTGATTTTATTGATAATATTCACACGGGCGTGGAAATTAGTTAAACGAATTCCAGTTGTAATTTTTCAATGAAAATATATTTCTGGTTTTTTTTTTTTTTTATTATTATATAATTTCTTTAATTTTAAATAAGACCAAAAAAAAATCATGTTTTAAAAAATGACATAAATGAGCAAAAAGATAAAAAAGAACAATAAAAATAAAAAATATTACTACATCTGGGCCTTATTTTTAAAGTCTGTAAATGTAATATTATTAAATGGCATTATACTGGATGTCTGCAAACTGGGCTGGAACGCTTGGATTAACTTCGTGTCATTAGACTGAAGCCGTGTTTGCTTTTTGCTCTGGACATGCAGCCTAGGTCGGCCTTTTTTTCTGCTCACTCGGGGTGTAGTGCGGCACGGGTCGCGTCTTACCAGAGCCAAACCCGAAAACTCTGCTTAAAGTCAACCCGACTGACACCCGGCACATTTCATCACAAACTCGAAGTGGAAGAAAATAAATTCATATTTTAATACAATATAAAAAAGAATTATTCTGTAACATCAAATTTATCTTTTTAGTACAAAATTGAATACATATACACTCATTAATCTTCAATTATATAGTTTTTTTCATAAAATATATTCCTGATTTTCTTTTAAAATGGTTGGTCTACACGAACCGCGTGTCGGGTCGGGTTCGGGTAACCTGAGACGATGCAAGAATCTAATTTGAAGACTGGGTCGGGTTTGAACTTTTTTGTAGTATACGTCGAATTGATAGTTTCCCTTACTTTACTTTTCTCTCTCTATTTTTTGGTAAAAATAATAGTTATATAATACATTTTTAATAGAAATTTTGAAGCTTTATTTTTGCTTAAAAAACTACAGAGTAATAATTTAAAAATCTATTTTCTTTTTTCATTTTTTAAAAGTTTGGATTTTCTTTAACCACATTTTCCTTTCATTTTAATTTACATTAAAAATTTTATAGGTTTACGTGCTTAGTGTTGACTCTAGAAAAAAAAGGCCGCCGGGCGGGAATTTTTCACATAGGGGACAATATTCTGAAAAAGGATACTTTTTCTCAAAAAGGCAATACTATTCTAATAAAAGGGCACTTTTTTTCAAAAAGGGCACACTTGTACCTTGTTTATAAAAAATATTTTGAGCTGGTTTGTTTAGAGTCCCTAGAATTTGTGATATTTTTCCGAGATCAACTGAATTGCCACGGGGCGTATAGGAAGTATTAAAAAGGCAGCCGGGTGCATCGGAAGAATTTCGAAAGAGCCGCCGGGTGCCAAAATAGAAATAAAAAGGGCCGCCAGGCGTAAAATAGAATTAAAAAGGGCCGCCGGCCGCTGTGCCCTGCTAAAGCAGCTTAGAGTCAACACTAGTGCTTATAATTGCTTAAGTGATCAGATCAAGATCACTAAAATTGATATACCATGTTGTATGGCCGGCACAGACGCACAAATAATCTGAAAAATCCAGTACTTTAATTTTTATACATAAATATGCGGTACAAAATTCGAAATCCAGCACCCATTGGACCTTGGCGATTCCGAATTTCGTTTCATTTTAATTAAATATATATATATATCTACTGCCGCCCTCCACCCCACCTCCTCTCCCAAAATACAAAAAACAGTGCGTGATTTACGTCAAGAATGCGTTTTCAATACTAAAAAAACCATAATATAAAGCAGATGTTTTAATAGCGAATTTTTTTAATGTAAGAAAAAAAAATCTATCCACATTGAACACTCTCTTTCCCCGCAAATTATTTATATCAGAAACACGTTTACAATACTGAAAAAAGATAGTACTTAAAAATAATAAAACTAAAGTAGATATTTGAGTTAAAAAGAAAAAATAAATAAAAGCTCTATCCATGGTTTCTTTCTGCATTGAAAAACATAATGATCTGATTGTGTAAACATATGACTTCCGATTTCTCGGAGCGAGGTGAATAAACGAAAACAAACTGCAGATGCGCTCCTGCTTTTCATTCGAAGTTTCGGAAAGGCGTTGTAACTTTCTAATAAATAATTAAATTTTAATAAAAGTTTCTTACACAGCCTAATTTACTATTATTTCAACTAGCTGAAAATTTGAAAGAAATCGGTGAATTTACATAGGAGATATGGATATATTGATTATTATTTTTTTTTAACAGTAAGGAAAAGATTTTGATTTTCATTCTTTTTCTTTTTTTGTTTGCTTGCAACTGTTTTTTTTTTTCTCAGCACTTAAGCACTACAAACTTGATGTCACTTTCAAGGTCCTTTTTATACCATTTAAAAGAATAGAATTTGAATAATGTGTTCTCGCGCTAAAATGAGGGGGGGGGGGGGAGTTTTCTGTCATGACGGCTTTTTAAAAAGCCATCCGGACAAGGCGTTGGTATCTATAAGATGTATATTCATTTGTAAATAATTATATGATTATTAATGTTTTAAATTTTTTTATTTATTAATCTTTTAAAATAAATGTTATGAGTATTTTCATAAATTTATAATGCAATGATTTCTTTGAACTAACCAAGACTCTCTGATTTCGAACTTCTTGAAATCTAATGCAGAATATCGATTGTTTTGTTTATGTATTTGTTTTTGTTAGCCAATAACTTTATTTTATTTCTATTTTTTTTCATTTGCAACCAAAGCCCTTGAATATAGGGCTTTGTTTGCAACATTTCTTTTTTCTTTTTTTTTTTTCCTTTTAAATTCAGTGGCACTTTCGAAATAAAAAACAGATTTAAATATCAAACCGAGTATTTTGCGTAATCAAGTAGAATTTTATGGTAAGTTTTTCTTTTTTGTTAGTTTCTTTCTGGAAAAATATGTTGTTATGGGTCTAGATGTTATTTACAAAATATTTATAAAAAAGTGAACTTTCCTTAGCATAGGTCTATCTCCAAATGGGATTTGAATATGTATATTTTAAAAATTTTAATGTTTTATTCATCCATAGATAAACAAATATGAAGGTATAAAGACAGAGAAATTTTCTTAATATTTTAACTATTAAGAATGTATTGATACTCTTAGAAAAAGATTAAAAAATAAAATTTCTGCTGCATCTGTCATTAACTGAAGACTATTTAATTACGAGTACATGCAATTATGACATTAAATCTGTTTCAGTTTTTGCTTTTCACTTATTTTAATCATTTTAAAATCATCAACGTCCTAAAATTGAGAACTTTTTAGTTTATCTACTAAAGTTTTTTTTTAAATAATATTCTCCGTTTACGCGATAAAATTAAATAGTTAAAAAGTTATTCATAAATAATACATAAAACAGGAAGAATCGAGAACAAGCTAAAGAAAACCACTATGTAATCAATGATATAAGTGCAAATAGATAACGAATATTGGTTCCTTTTTCTAAAGTATTTATTTGTATCATATATATATAAAGAATATTGCGTGAGCAAATAGGTATAAAACATTAATTCTTTGCTTCCTACAGCTATTTGCAATAAAATTATTCCTACTATACCATTTGTCTTTAGCAATAAGAAATTTTTCTATTCCCTCACACTTTAAAGTAGTTATCGCGATATATCACCGATATTGATATTAACTCTTTGATATATTGCGATATTAAATTTTTGATATCGTCCAGCCCTAATGATAATAGTTTTTTGAAAGTTATTTTTACAGAGGGCTGAAAAAAATCTGACCAAGTGACCAAAGGCGCCATGATTACAAAAACACGATATTAGTTTTTTTTTTTCAAAGTTATTTTTACATAGGCGTTGAAAAAATCTGACTAAGGGCGCCATGATTACAAAAGCATGATATTAGTTTTTTCAAAGCTATTTTTACAATGGCGCTGAAAAAATCTCACCAAGGGCGCCATGATTACGAAAACACGACATTAGTTTTTTTGAAATTTATTTTTACAGAGGCGCTGAAAATAAATCTGACCGAGGGCGCCATGACTACAAAAACACGATATTAGTTTTTTTTTTAAGTTATTTTTACAGAGGCGCTGAAAAAACCTGACCAAGAGCGCCATGATTACAAAAACATGATATTAGCTTTTTTAAAGTTATTTTTACAGAGGAGCTGAAAACAAATGTGGCCAAGGGCGCCATTATTACAGAAATACAATATTAGTTTTTGAAATTTATTTTTACAGAGACACTGAAAAAAAATCTGACCTAGGGCGCCATGATTAGAAAAATACGATAATAGCTTTTTGAAGGTATTTTTACAGAGGTGCTGAAAAATATCTGATCAAGGGTGCCATGATTACAAAAACACGATATTAGTTTTTTGAAATTTGTTTTTACAGAGGGGCTGAAGAAATATGACCAAGGGCGCCATGATTACAAAAACACAATATAGTTTTTTGAAATTTATTTTTACAGAGGCGCTGAAAAAAAAACTGCCCAAGAGCACCATGATTAGGAAAACACGATAATAGTTTTTTGAAAAGCATTTTTACAGAGGCGCTGAAAAAAATCTGACAAAGGGCGCCATGATTACAAAAACACAATTAAGTTTTGTGAAATTTATTTTTACAGAGGCGCTAAAAAAATCTGACTGAGGGTGCCAGAAGAAATATGTCCAAGGGCGCCATGATTACAAAAACACAATTTAGTTTTTTGAAATTTATCTTTAAAGAGGCGCTGAAAAAAAATCTGACCAAGGGCACCATGATTAGAAAAACGCGATAATAGCTTTTTGAAAGGCATTTTTAGAGAGGTGCTGAAAAGTGTCTGACCAAGGGCGCCATGATTACAAAAACACGATATTAGTTTGTTGAAATTTATTTTTACAGAGGCGCTGAAAAAAATTTGACCAAGGGCGCCATGATTAGAAAAACACAATAGTTTTTTTAAAGTTATTTTTACAGAGGCGCTGAAAAAAATCTGACTAAGGGCGCCATGATTACAAAAACACGATATTAGTTTTTTGAAATTTATTTTTACAGAGGCGCTGAATAAAATTTGACCAAGGGCGCCATGATTAGAAAAACACGACAATAGTTTTTTGGAAAGCATTTTTTTAGGGAAGCTGAAAAAAAAATTGACCAAGGGCGCCATGATTACAAGAACACGATATTAGTTTTTTTTAAGTTATTTTTACAAAGACGCTGAAAAAATCTGACTAAGAGCGCCATGATTACAAAAGCATGATATTAGTTTTTTAATTTATTTTTACAGAGGCGCTAAAAAAAAATCTGTCCAAGGGCGCCATGATTAGAGAAAAACAATAATAGTTTTTTGAAAGGCATTTTTACAGAGTCGCTGAAAAAAAATCTGACTAAGGGCGCCGTGATTAAAAAATACGATATTAATTTTTTTAAAGTCATTTTTACTGAGACGCTGAAAAAATCTGACAAAGGGCGTTACAAAAACACGATATTAGTTTTTTGAAAGTTATTTTTACATAAACGCTTAAAAAAATCAGACCAAGGGCGCCATGATTACCAAAGCCGCTTCTGACAATGGGACCAAATGAAATAAAAATGAAAATCTCCTGTCTTAAATTGGCATTCTTATTAATTAATTTTTTTGTCTTTTGTCTTTTGTACTTTCACAAAAAGCAGAAATATCAAACTACTGGGCAGCCACCCAGGGCGCTAAATAATATTTGACTGAAAATATGCTAAATACGTCATTAATACTAATATTAATTTATGTGGAAAGTTACTATTCTTCGGGGTACTGAATAAAATCTGGACGACGGCGTCATGACTGTCAAATTTTCTGTCAATGAATCCATTTAAAATGAGAACCTGTTTCTTATACAGTGTCAAGTCGTTTATACTTACACAAAAGGCAGAAATACAAAAATACCCGGCAACATCAGGGGTGCTAAATACTTAGACGCAGAAAATATGCAAACTTATTAGACGCAGACTTATTAGACACTTATTAGAAGCATTCTTAAAGCAGAACTTATTTAGGCGTATATCTAAATAAGTGAATACTTAATATTATTTTTCTTAGAATTTATCATTAGCACAGGCTTTGAAACAAAGTCTGATCCAGGATACCATGTGTAATAACAATGGCATGATTGTCGATAACTTATGTTATCTCGAAATTAGGTTATCTAATTGTCTTTGATCACACATAGTTTGCTTATGCTATACTTTAAAAAATAAAAAGCATTACTTTTTAATTTTCCAAATGAAAATCTTTGAAAATTTTATGCCTTTCAGAATACACAACTGTAAGCGTACTTAAGAAAAAAAAAAAAAAAAATGTGACGATGGGCGCACCGGGTATTTGCCTCGTTGCCCGGTGGGCCAGTACGACCCTGCAAGAAAATTGCATGCTGTATGATGGACAGACAGACATCCAGAGAATGATAACCTCCCGGAGCAATAAACACTCATGTCTTTTGTTTTAATCATTCACTATCGTTTCTAAATTTCGTTATACGAGTATTAAAAATATCTGTTAATTTCCAGTCGATAGACTGACAACTATCTTTTAGGCTGAGTTTTTAGCCGGATTTAGCCTGTTGTATGTCATACAACAGGCTAAAAACGGTCACCGTGGTACGGAGTACCGTATTATTATTTGTTTGCCCACCAACACTGGTTGCCACAGGTTGTTGCAAGGTTTGTGATCACGTGATTGAAACTGATTTATTCAATATTACTGCATGCGTATTTTTTTTATTTGCTCCATGTGTTCAAACCAGTTGTCTACGAAAACATCCATCGGTGAAAGTGACGCACACCAAATTTCTCTGACGTATGCAGATAAATTGTGCTTTTTTATCAGTTTTTTAAATATAATTTTTAAACGGTTTGGAACTTATTTTTCATAGTAGGTGCATTCAGTAGGTGGCCCTCATAGGTATCTTCTGGCGCAATCAGAAACGAAATCCGACAAATATTTTTTGAGTTATGCTTAACGAAAGGTTTTTATTAGGCTTTTTTTTAGTAGGACATGGCGTTAATATCCATCGTAGCTGTAATGTATCCGGACAGTAATATTTCGCTGAGTATTAGCCTTCGCTTCGCTCAGACAATTATTTTTTAGTAATTTTAAATTTTACATTTTAAAATTTAACAATAATATATTTTAAAACTTTAAATTTAATAAATAATTGAAATAAATTTATTTACTTAAATTTATAATTGTTTAAATAAATTTAAAATTTTAATGTTTAATGATTTTAAATTTAACATTTTTTTTAATTCTGAAATTCTATATAATACTTGAAAATTTTCCTGTAGAAAATTTCTCACGCCTTGCATTCAGTAGTATTTCAAATTTTAATTGCTGTACACCTTTTAAGCAATTAAAATTTGAAAAAAAAAATACATGTATAGATTTAAAATTTTACGTGCAAGGGATGGGAAGTCGAAATTTCGGGGGGTGGTAAATTTAGAATTCTCCAGAAAAATAGAAAATCAGCTGATGTGCAAAGAATTGTGACGCTGTAAAACTAAAAACAAAAAAAAAAAACTGATTTGTTTGTTTCTTTGTTGCAAGTATATAATCATCATCTAAATTTCATATGAAAATTGAATTTCTTCCTCTTCGCGCCCATTCCACTCCCCTTATGCACACACACACAAAAAAAAGTTTATAATCCTGAAAACTATACATATATATATTTATTTTTAATTTCGCAATATTTGTTGTATTAATAATCATCTAAATTTCCCCTAAAATTTCCGCTCCAAATCCTGATAATCCTCCTCCCACACAGACAAGAAAACTCAATTTCTAAGTAGTACCATATTAATATAGTAATAATCAGGCTCGGACTGGCCCGCCGGCCCATCGGCCCGAGGGCCGGTGCGCCCTCGTCCACGGAAAACTTCGCGCCCCTAAGTGCCTTAAGCCGCTCCAATATTTCCCCCCAAGTTGTGCAGATACATTCGGACTAGTGTACTAAATTTCGAGGATTCGTTTAGAAATAATCATCAGAATAATCATTAGGCAAACAGCACGAGAGGTATTTTTTATCACAAAGAAATTAAAAATACATCGAAGCAATTTCAGGATTGGAAACGAATCGTGGCATCTTTGCATACTATTGAGAGGGAAAACACGTAAGCAGGAAAAGCTTAGTAGCCACAGCGCCCTGAGCCAGATTTATTTCATCACTTCTTTGAATGATACGTTTTAGATTTTAACCAAATATTTTGCATATTTTCAGACCTTTAGCTTTTAGTACCTTGTCCCTACACTTTTAATGGCGGCCATGAATGCGCCTACAATTGAAACCGTGCTTTTTGAAAACAACTTGCGAAAAAAATAAGTGATAAATATCAGAAGACAAAAAAACTATTTGTGCGGATTTCGTTTTTGGTTGAAAAACATGACCTTTCTTTTCGCGGAATACAAACTTGGTAAGACTTCTGGATTACAATCCCGCAAACTGTGGAATCCCGCGGCTAGCGTTTTTTCATTCACAAAATCTACACCATAATTTTCAGTTAGTAATCTTTGTTTTATTGAATGATAGATTTTCCGTGGCTAAATAAATATTAGGAAATTCTAGTGTGTATTTTAAATAAAAAGTTGTTTTAATTTAATCACGGAAAAATTATCATTAAATAAAGCGATGACTACTATTCAGAAATTAGGATAGGTTTTTCGAATAAAAAAACGCTGCCACGGGATGTTGCAGCTTGTATGAATACAATTCCTGGGGCATTTCTCTCAATTGTGTAAACTTAAATATTTCCCTTGATCTCTAATTAGGATAAGAACTTTGCAAATCATAGGAAGAGGGTGCTGAAAAGAGTAAATTTACTCAATTATTTCGGTGATTTTTAGGCTAAGAAAGTGGCATTTTTGGTGTACTTTCTGTGTATAATTTTTTTTAGTAGTGCAACATTAATTCAGCATTTTACGGATACATAGTCATTTTTTTAAGGACACAAACGCAAAGTGCCTCTTCCTACAAAATACATAATTCGCCTTATATAAATGTTGCAAGTGTAATAAGCATTATTTTCACAAGCAAGTGTTATTTTCAAATTCCTTAATGGGATGTTGATTTGAATGTTTAAATATTCTTATGTTTCAACATTTAAATACCTTATAATATGTGGTACTTTTTATAAAAGAACAAAAGAAGCACAATCTTTAGTTTTCAAAATTTCTACTTTTATATGAAAAGTTTTATACATTTTTGTTTTAGATACAAAGAAATTGTAAGCGAAGTTTGCATACTGAATTTTTTTGTGTATCATGAGGGAGATACCGATAGATACCATATTTAAAAATTCTACTTTTAAAAAAACTGTAGTAAATAAAAGGTAACTGTTATCGGATTGTAACAGAAATTGAATCTATCTCATTATAAACTGACTGATAACTAATTCATTTTATAAAAAAGTATACTTAAAAAATGGGTTGAAACCCTTAGCAGCACCGCAGCAACTCTAGTTGGTGCCTGGTGCGAAAAATCTTGTTAGTTTTCGTACAGATTTTCAGTGCGCCAATGGAAATAAATGGAATAAAAGGGGTTACCATTGTTAATTCAGCAGAAAATCTTCGTTAAAAAGTCTATAGATACAACTGTCTGTAAATAATGTCTACTAATTATTGTTATACATAAATTATGTTTCCGAACTCGTCTACATATTAAAAATTGCACCAACTCTGAATTTACAAACAATAACGCCCATTTTTGATACCTTATTTTGGTTCCTTTAATTTATTAATTTTTGCATACAACAAAGAACAATCGTTTAAAACATCAATGTGTAAGTTTATAACTAATTTGAATAATTAGTGTTCGAGATACGGAAAAATTTTGCCTTTCCACAATATAAGGGTACCGTCTTCTTTTATCAAAAGAGCCACTGAAAACAATCGTAGAAACTTAACAGAAATACTTTGTAAGATTTTTCTTAATATAAAGTTTATAATAAATTTAAAATTTCTGTATCATTTGACTGGTGAGTAATTGAGTGTTTTCGGTTGTAAGATATTTCATTTTATTTTTCGAAACTTATGGATAAACCCCTAACACTTTTTGTTTTATAACTGTATTCAGATTTAAGAAAATTATATAAACTCTATCTCTTTATTTGCTGGCAAAGAATTCAAATAGGGTAGCAAAAGTGGATGTTACCATTTCAAAAATCAACGTTCACCATTTGAAAAATTAACGTTCGTGCATTTTTTAATACCTAGACAATCTCCAAATTGGTACCTATGTCATTTTTATACAGTCACTTGCAAGAGAATTGGTAGGGGTGATCACTTTTTTTCCCCCCGTGAGTCTTATAAGGTACCTATTAACAAAATAATAAAGCCCTAGCCTTGATATCGGTCATCTACTACAAAGTAATCTGTGTTCAACTCGGAACTTTTAGATATTACTAGATTCGTTTTAAAAAATTGCGTAGCATTGTGTAGATTTGATTTAACTTTAAAATTGCACGGGTGATATATCGAAGTCTTCTATCTAGACTCAGAGATGTAATATTAAGCCACTTTCATTCTTGGTGCTGTGTGAATGTGTTAAACCTTCTCAAGCCAGGAACAACACAAACAAGAAAAATTTACATGAGTTCGCTAAAATTTCTGCGCCCTCTGAAAATCCAAGGTCTGCGCCCTTTTCCCTGGTCCAGTCCGACCCTGGTAATAATGCATATATTTTCATACATAAAATTCGAATGTCTAATCTCAATATGTTAAGAAAATTTGCTCCTTTTTAACACTTTCCAACAAAGTTGAAAAGTGTTTATGACTTCGGTTTGCCTGGCAGTCTGTCCGCGCTTTAACTCTCGTAAATATAGTTGGATCGTTCTGAAATTTTTATCTGTTAGTAACCTCTACCATAGCACAATCCCTATTTCAAATAAAGTTTCTAGCATGTTTAGTTCATTTCAGGGACAGTCCACTTTTTCCGTTACATTACGGCCTATGGGAAAAAATTGTTTAAAATGGTTTTAAATGATGTTACATGCTTTCAAACATAATAAAATCCATATGCATTTATCAAGTGCACAAAAATATACATTCTGAAGAATATACGATGCAAAGAATAGTTATTATTCATTTACAGGGCCACACAAAAGAATTCCGTTCATAATGGTAGGGGAAATTGTTTGCAGTGTATGTGAAAAGATTTCAGATACTATATTGTATCTGAATTACTGTATATTAGTAATGATTGCTCGAAATGCATTTTAAATTACGATATGCGCTTTTTTAGGGTTTCGTTCGAGGCTAACGAGAAAGACAGGCTACCGCGGTGGGTCCGATTCTTGTTTTTTTACAGACCGCTGGAGTCACGTGATGCTCTTTTCGCACACCTTCATTGGTGCATTCGAGCATCACGTGACTCCAGCGGTCTGTAAAAAAAAGAAGAATCGGACCCACCGCGGTAGCCTGTCTTTTTCGTTAGCCTCGGTTTCGTTCATCTGACGAAACTCTATTCGTCTCGCTCCTCTGGCTGTCTGTCACAGAGCCCGTTCTCAGAAACTATACATGTTGGAGACTTGAAATTTTGCATACTTATAGCTGAACACCACACATCATACGACAAATCATAAAATTTTGAAAAAGTCGTACATTTAACCCTTTGGGCTCCCACATGTGTATTTTAAACAATTCTTTCTAAGTGAGCCCTTAATTAGGTTGGAGGCGTGAAATTTTACATACTTATAGCTGAACACCTCACATCAAACGACAAATCATAAAATTATGAAAAAGTCACACATTTAACCCTTTGAGCTTCCACATGTGTAATTTAATCAATTCTTTCTAAGTGAGCCCTAATTAGGTTGGAGGCGTGAAATTTTGCATACATATAGCTGAACACCTCGCATCAAATGACAAACCATAAAATTTTGAAAAAGCCGTGCATTTAACCCTTTGAGCTCCCACATGTGTATTTTAAACAATTCTTTCTAAGTGAGTCCCTATTTAGCTTGGAGGAGTGAAATTTTGCGTGCTTATAGCTGAACACCACATATCATACAACAAATCATAAAAATTAAAAAAAATCGTACCTTTAACCCTTTTGGGCTCCCACATGCGTATTTTAAGCAATTCTTTCTAACTGAGCCACTTATTAAATTGGAGATTTGAAATTTTGCATACTTATAGCAGAACACTTGAGGCCTGGCGACAAATCATAAAATCTTGAAAAAGTCTTAAGTTTAACCCTTTGAGCTACCACATATGAATTTTAAGCAATTTTTTTCTAAGAGAGTCCCTAATTAAGTTGGAGACATGAATTTTTGCATACGTATAGCTGAATATCTCAGACCACACGGCAAATCATAAAATTTTCAAAAAGTCTTATATTATAACCCCTCCGGGCTCTAACTTGTGTATTTTAAGCAATTTTTCTAACCTCCGCCCTTTTCACTCGGGAGCACTTTTCCAACTTTTGCCGACACCCCTTTGACCATTCTTTCATATTATGCATATTACTTATTACCTTACATATTTTAGTTCCACTTTTTACCACCAGGGGGCGACTACTTATCTCGGGTGCTATCGGTCCAATCCCCTCGACTAATATATCTACGGATAGTATTATAAAACAGAGTTTCGTTTGGATAGAGGTTTGTTTAGAATAGAGTGCGCCCCTGGTTGCAAAATATGGAACTAACAGATTTTTCAAAAGGATAAAGTGTTTTGAAAGGAATATTAAAGAATCCCTCTGTGCGATCTGTGATCACACTTACCTACTTGTTCACCATATTTATGCATACTATAAAGTGCGTATAAATGCTATAGTTCATATACAGAGCTACAGAAATGAATTCGTAAAGGTTACTGAGTATGAGCATAAATTGCTTAAAGGTGGGTTTTAAAGGAGTTATGCATTTTTACGCTGAACTGAATTTAGTGTACTAAGAAATATTTGTAGAATATAGATAAAATGATATACAGGGCCACGCAAAGAGTTGGATACATGGCCGTCTATGGGTGATAATATATGGAAATGTAATTTCAGTAGTTTTAAGCGTGTTTTAGCTTGAATTAAATTTTAGCTAAATAGTGGCATGTAATAAAGGTACTAGGTAAACTACAGGGCTGTACAAAAGTATTCATGTATGTTTCCATCTATTAGTATAAATTGCTGAAAGATGAATTTCAACCTGTTATGCATTTTCTTGCTAAATTAAATTTTCCCATTATATAGTATATATATCAACATACAGATCGAATACAGGGCTGTTCAAAGGAATTGGAATACATATTTGGCTATGGGCGGTAATTACTGAAATCAGATTTTTAAATGTTTACTTAGTTATTTTATGTACCTTATTTCCCTAAGTAGCAAAGTTTCGTTAAAGCTTTCAGGGAGTGTTGGAAAGTGTTTCATAATCTATGCTGTACACATGATTTTTCTTACTTGTTGTAAATGCTCTTGGTATCACTTTCGTTTTTCTTTTACGAGAAACTTCAGTTATTTAAATACTCTGATTGTGCCTGTATAATTTTTTTCTAAGATTTAAAGAAATATAATTCAATATTTGGAACATTTAACTGTTGTTCTAATAGAACACGGTATTTATTCAAACTGGACATCTTATAAATCCCCCCCCCCTACTTTTTATAATCTTGTTTTTTAATATTTCGTCTCATTTGATGTTTTATTGTAATAATAAATAAATAATCAGTTTTCTATCTTATCCCCCCCACTACGAAAATTTAAATGTCTCCTCTCTCATCAATTTTTTTAAATTAAACAATTAAGTAATTAAAAATATTAAAATTTTAATCTTTTTCTAAATTATTAAACTATTATTAAATATAAAATTATTAAAAAAATATTGTTAAATTATATATATATATATTAAATTACAAAAAAATATTACATTTATTTAAAATTTTTCTGCCCTACTTCTTATTTTATAGCTGCAGTAATTAATCAATCATCTGAATCCCCCCCCCCCCCAAACGGCATAATGAATATTATATTTTCTTCTGTTGAGGGGCGGGTATATTTACTTATTAACCCCTTGGAAACGAGCGACCAGTATTCGTGCCGCATAAGGTGCTCAGAATCGGGGATTATTTTCATCAGTAAATATTTATTGTAAATTTTGCCTTATTTAATCCGAGCATTTACCCGATTCAATTAGGCAAAAATTTCTGTTTTAAACAACCGGTGATTAAAGATTAAAAATTCTGTAAAAAGCGCTCATCCCGAAGGGGTTAAAAGATCAAACAACGCAGGTTAATATTTAGAATTAATTGAATGGGAAAAAAATCCCAAATAGAAAACTAATTTACTATTTTTATATTAATTTCTATAATACAATGAAATCTCTAATTATCTTGCTACACAAGTGGCAAAAGCATATAAATAAATCACTTTTGCCATCGAAATAACTATCTCTAATTATCTTACTAAACAAATGGCAAAAGCATATAAATAAATTACTTTTGCCATCGAAATGACTGCCTCTGGTGGTTTTCGCCAAATACGATCCCCGTCAAGAATGGACTTTACCCGAAGCTAACGAGAAAGACAGGCTACCGCGGTGGGTTAAATTCTTCTTTTTTTTACAGACCGCTGGAGTCACGTGATGCTCGAATGCACCAATGAAGGTGTGCGAAAAGAGCATCACGTGACCCCAGCGGTCTGTAAAAAAAGAAAATTCAGACCCGCCACGGTATCCTGTCTTTCTCGTTAGCCTCGACTTTACCCATGTGACGTCAGTCACAGGTAAGCAGAAGAAAAACACCAATAGGCGTGAAGAACATACTGGTTCAGTACTACAGATGAACCAGATGTCAGAATAAAAAAGAAAAGTGCCCAGCTAAACTGATGGCATTGAGCTCACAGACTATTCACACTAATTGTATATTATACTCTTATTTTAAAGGATAATGCCCCTCAAAAAAATAAGTGAAGGGGAATTAGCCCCCGTTTCCCCCTTTATACTTAACCAGTGAACCTCCAAATCTAATCAGGGAAGCTCCTTATCGTAATAAACTGGTATACCAAACTTGGAGCAAATCGAATAATCTTGCAAAAAAAAAAAAAAAAAAAAAAAAAAAAAACATTTATCTAAATTAAGGGGGTGGACTAACCCCCCTTTATCCTTAACCAATTAATCGCCAAAATGAATCAGGGAAGCTCCTTAACATAATAAACAGGTATACGAACTTCGGAGCAAATCGAATCATTCTGCATGAAAAACACATTTATCTGAATTAAGGGGGGTGGACTAACCCCGTTTTTTCCCCTTTATCCTTAACCAATGAACTCCCAAAACTAATCAGGGAAGTTCCTTAACATAATAAACCGGTATACCAAATTCGGAGCAAATTGAATGATTCTGCATGAAAAACCCATTTATCTGAATTAAGGGGGGTGGACTAACCCCGTTTTTCCCCCTTTACCCTTAACCAATGAACCCCCAAAACTAATCAGGGAAGTTCCTTAACATAATAAACCGCTATACCAAATTCGGAGCAAATCGAATCATTCTGCATGAAAAACACATTTATCTGAATTAAGGGGGGTGGACTAACCCCGTTTTTCCCCCTTTATCCTTAACCAGTGAACTCCCAAAACTAATCAGGGATGTTCCTTAACATAATAAACCGGTATATCAAATTCGGAGCAAATCGAATCATTCTGCATGAAAAACCCATTTATCTGAATTAAGGGGGTGGGGTATGGACTAACCCCATTTTCCCCCCTTTATCCTTAACCAATGAACTCCAAAAACTAATCAGCGAAGCGCCTTATCACGGTGAACCTAGGAAAAAATTTTGAAGCAAATCGGATGTTTCTATCAAGAGTTATCGCGTTACGTACATACATACATACAGAACGGGCGGGCACATTAGCTCTCAGGCTTTGATAGCCTGTGAGCTAAAAATGAGTTGAACACGGTAACCCCTCAAAATTTTTCAAAATGCTCTTTTCAAACAAGTTTTTTCAAATATAAGATCAATATGTTATCAAAAAATATGTTCAAAGTAATGATAAGAGCAACGCTATTTTGGAACACTAAATAACTTAAGAAAATACTTTCAATTCATTTATCTACTTTTAAAAACAATATTTAAGTTTTTTCAAGTATTGTAATATCTTTTTGCTAATTTCGTTTTGGAATAAGCTCCCTTTTATTTTTTATGAAAGTGCGATGTCTAAATCGCGTAACTATGGCCCATTTGATAGAATTGAATAGCTTTTTCAATTCTATAGAGCTATTCAATATATCTAACGAGAAAGACAGGCTACCGCGGTGGGTTAAATTCTTCTTTTTTTTACAGACCGCTGGAGTCACGTGATGCTCGAATGCACCAATGAAGGTGTGCGAAAAGAGCATCACGTGACCCGATAAAGGCAAAAATTTGATAGAGGAAAAGTTTCTAAATATTGAATGCGTGTCTAATTCTGTGGAATTTTCTGGTTGGTCATAAGAAAGAGAGCTTTATCAAAAAATCCCTGCCGGCCCGGCCTACAGGCAGAGGTACATTTCGAAGTCAAATATACTAATTTCACAAACAAAAACTAAAACTAAATTATAGATAAATACACTTTAACAATTTTATCTGGTCGCTCTTGACGAGTTTTTATTTCATTTTCATATAATAGCTGGCTTTATCAGAATCATGTTAGGGCGGTATTCAAAAAAATACTTTTCCATGCTCAACAACTCGAAATTTTCTGGCATAATTCCAGATTCATTTTTAATTAAAAAAAAATATGAAACATGCTGACGTGATTTTTGAAGAGATTTATAAGCGACCTGTGTTTTTATTTTTTGTTCAATTAATTAAAACTTGATATATAAACAATTATTTTCTCAGAAGGACAATATTTTTCGTTTCTAAAACAATCGCTTCGGGAAATTCCGTTCAAAATGCCCACTTTGACATAATTTTTTGAAATATATTCTGCCTCTATCTAAAAATCGATTATTACGGTACATTATATAGTTTCTGAATAAGCGAATCTACCAATTAAATGCGTTTGAGAGCAAAAATGAATTTAAAAACCAGTCAGAAAATAAGCAGTTTGGATTTAAGCGCATCCTTAATACAATGATTTTTCTAACACAATCCGCTTCGGTAAATTCGGTTCAAAATGCCCTTTTTAACAGCATTTAAAAAAATATATTCTGCCCCTATCAGAAAATCGACCATTACGGTACATTATATAGTTTCTGAGTAAGAAAACGTACCAATTGGAAGCCTTTGAGAGCAAAAATGAATTGTAAAATGAGTCAGAAAATAAGCAGTTTGGATTTGAAAACACTCTTACTAAGATCATTTTTTACTTCAACCGGTATGTATTTTTAATTTGTTTTTGCTCTAAGAATTGATCCTATCCAAAACTTGTCTATATAGATGTTGTAGACAATATTAAGAAGATATATGATAAATTCATGGGGATTTTATATCTTTTGAATTGACGAAGTTATGGATTTTTTTCTTCTTCAAACGCCCTTTTTGTTTTCGCTTTTAATTTTTTTTGCGGTACGAATTGGTCCTATCAAAAACTTGTGAATATAAAAGTTGTAGATAATGTTAAGGAGATTCATGATAAAATTAATTGGATTTGATATCTTGAGAATTGACGAAGTTATGGATTTTTTTCTTCTTCAAACGCCCTTTTTGTTTTCGCTTTTAATTTTTTTTTGCGGTACGAATTGCTCCTATCAAAAACTTGTGAATATAAAAATTTTAGATAATGTTAAGGAGATTTATAATAAAATTAATTGAATTTGATATCTTGAGAATTGATGAAGTTATGAATTTTTTTCTCCCAAAAACCCTATTTTTTGCGCCCCTTGAGCCCATTTTTAACTTTATCAAAAATCTGTGATACATAAATTTTTGGCCCTATTTTTAGAAGTAATGAAAACTTTAAACTGATTTGATGTGTACAAAAATTAAGAAGTTATGGGGGGTTTTCTGTTTTCAGAAAACCCCTCCCTATTTCCCTCCCCTTGGTCCGATTTTGCCCATTAACGAACTTGACCGAGATTTTATGCCCATTGATTTTATGTATCAGTTTGGAAGAGATTGGTGCAGAATTAGGAAAGTTATCGTGTCCAGAAGAAAGTGATATATATATATAGATAGATAGATAGATAGATAGATAGATAGATAGATATATAAAGTTTTTTACTGAGGGTGGTTTTGGGCTCTAGGGGTCATGATCGGTGTAGATCTGCAAAAATTTTTCAGAAATTCCAACATAGGAACGATCCCAATACGTAGTATTTCATACGTAATCTACCTAAAAATGGGAGGATAACTAGACAAACCAGCTAAGACGGAATCTGTCTAAAACGGAATTGATTTCCAGTCCCTAAATGGGCCCCTAACATGAATGTTGCCCATCTGTACATAAATCCAAAGTAGCTACTTTGTGAGACATTCACGAACTCATTAGAATCGAACAGCATTTTTCCTTTTTTCGGTAAAGGGAAACGATTTAATACAGATCAAAGTTCCCCTAAATATCTAATGCTGTAGAATTCCAAAGTTGATCGAAAACAAAAGAGCTTTATCGAGAAATGGAACCAGACAAATATATTTGCTAAGAGTGAACCTGTCTAACAAGGAATTGGTTCCAATCTCTAGCAATAGCTTATGAAGTTTGATTAAATTCCGTGCATTAGTTTTTGAAATATAGCAGCGTTACCTGTTAGGCTATTTACACAACAAACAAATCAACACCAATTTATATTTAGGTCTAACTGAATATGAAGTATTATTAAATTTCGTGCATTACTTCTTGAGATAGAGCGTTTTCAAAATTTTTGTCTCATAATAGACAGATATTTTCTAAAAACTGACAAATTTTTCATGAATCCAATACTTTCTTCTTGTAAAGATAGGTGAAAGTAAAAATGGAAAAATACCCCATACAAACTGAATTAAACCCTTTTCAACTTAAGTATATGTAACAAAATCACACGCCTCCTAATCTATATCCTTCTTTGAGAAACTATGACTTAAACCAGAAACGCACAGTGTCAATCCGACTGTGAAAGCTAAATAAATACCCAAAGAACTTCTAACTCATAAGAAAGGGCTCTATTACTGTTTTTCCAGCGGGGATTTACATCACATTCATTTCAGTGACTTCCCTGCTTTACACTAGAAGTTCCTAGCCAACCCAGACTACGTAATCATGACGTAGATGGAATATGCTCATTCATTTCTGTCTCTCTCTCGCCCTTAGACATATGTCTTCTCGATGCAAACTTTTCGTTTACCTCGAGATACATCTCCTTGATGAAAACTTCTCGTGTACCTCGAGATAAAGGCCAAGAATGAGAAATCAATATTCTTCCATTCTCGACATGTTACTCTTGATGATTGTCAAGAAAACTGATTTCTCGTTCTCGGACAAGAAGGCCTGAGAAGAGATATCGAGAAGAGAGCTGGAAAGAGAGATAGGTATGACAATGAGCAGTGAAATGATGGAGCCTTCCGATAAATATTATGTATTAAATAAAAAAAAAATTCAAAGACTGAGATTGGTGAGTTTCGGGGGGCGTAAGAGTGGACCCATGAGGGGGGGAGGTTCAAATTTTTACCGAACACGTCACGTGATACATCATCGGAATTCTCTTTGACAACCCTTTCATATTATGAACCTTTCTCCCACCCGCAGTTGAATTTCAGGATGTGGGGAGAGGGGGTGTGCGCAGACAAATTTTTAAAACTGTAGCGATATCTAGAATAATTATCATTTAAATGGGTTTTTTGCCAGAGCCCTCAGAAAAATAATATTTATTAAATATAAAAATATTAAAATAAGAGTTGGGAAATTCCAGGAGTATTCAAGGAGCGTGAGAGTGGACCCACAGGGGTGCAATTTTCAAACTTTTATGAAACCCCACATGTGATATATCTTCGGAAATTTCTCTGACCATTCTTTCATATTATGAACTTTTCTCCGCCCCCAAAATTGAATTTTAGAGGTGGGGAGGGGCGAACAAATTTTTAAAACCGTAGCGATTTCTATAATAAATATTATTTTAGATGTGGATTTTTTTTATGGAGCCTTCCGGTAATTGACCACACGCAGTAGGCGGAGCTCGCAGTTTTTCCCACAAGCATTGGGTTATTTGATTGGCTTTTGGCGAGCGCTTGTGGGAAAAATCGAGAAGCTGATTAGCTATAATCCATCGTGACGTTGTATGACGTCAGTGATGCTTGTCGTCCATTATTATTTATTAAACATAAAAAATTTGAGAGGGAGGGCTGCGTGAATTCCAGGGCGAAAGAGTGGACCCACTGGAGAGAGGGGGGGGGGGGGGGGCGTGGACTTTTTTGCATTTTCATCATTTTAGATCAGATTTTTTTACGGAGCCATCCGGTATTATTTATAATATATTAAATTTCAGAAAGTTGGGTTGTATTCCGGGAAGTGCGGTAGTTGACCCCTTTTGGGGGGGGCCAGGGTTCATACAGAGTTGGGAAGAAAAAATCCAAGGAGTCTGAAAAATTTTAAAGGATTTGCCATTTGTTGTTGTTGTTGCTTTTATGTGCTACATTGTTATGTGGTATGCACTCTCCAATTTTTAATGCCCAATTTGGAGAGAAAAACAAATTTTACTCTATTAGAATCTAATTGTCAGTGATGAAATTGCACAGTATTCACTATATATTGCTTACTGATTTCGTAAGATTAAATAAAAAATAGACAATCAACTTTCTTATGCAGCGAACAATGGTCATATAAACAGAGATTAGTCAAACCCCAAACACTTATTATGTAAATGTAATAATGTAATGTAAAAAAACTAATGTAAAAAAACAGGAAAAGAAAACACATTAGTTTGACAATAATCCAAAAAGTAGAGATCATAAAAAAGCTTGATTCTGTTTCATTTGCTCATTTTTTGGCATGGCATAATCATATGGAATAAGTCCTAAAATAGAGTATGCCATTAAAAAAAAAAAAAAAAAAAAAAATTGAATTTCTGTATGAACAGTGACTGGTATATGGACAATGCTGATATTGCAAAGAATTTTTAAAATATTTATTATTTTACATAATTATTAATCATTAAATTAATAAATTATTTTAATATTTTCTTTTATTGTAAGCATTCATTAAAATTTCCAATGCTTAACTACATTCAAATTACTGTTTTAAAAATGTAAATAAAACAATGAACAGAAATCCACAAGATTCTAAAATACGCAGTTCCTCTGTTTTCAAGCTGTAAGGATTTGAAGGAGTCTACTGTATTTACAAAATAAACTGTTTATGATTGTGCATAAATTCTAAGCCTTATGATTGTTCTCATACACTTATTCTTTGTCAATTGATAATAAAATAACACATGAGAAATATTAAAAATAATGTACAATATGACCTTCTTTTAAGTGGAAAATAAAATATTGCAAGGAATACTTTTTAAATATTTGGATTATAAGTCGCATGGTCGATATTTTTTATGAATGTAATTAACACTAACTGGTTTTCATCTGAATAATCATCTTTCATATAATCAATTTTGATGCAAGTTAGATACTTAATGAATAAGTATAAGCCAATAAGTCATCACAGAAATCATTCTTGAATAATATAAAATAATGAATAAGAGATTAGAATCCACTGATTTATCAAACAGAAGAAAAATATGGCAGACTCCCAAGAATGAAGAGGACTACATCAAGTGATGCTTTAACTGACTTCAAAATGGAGTTGTTTCTCAGTTTAATCTATTGCTATGTGTGTACATATAAATAATACATTTCCACAATAAGACTGGCATACATGCACCCATTTTTATGCTTATTTACTTTTTATTTAAAAGAGTATATTTGCCAGAGAAACAAATATACATGCAAACTGATAAAGTTTCAGAGATGGGGGTCTTGTATAATATCACTAAAAGTAATAGCAATAAACTGGTTAATATGTATTTTCATGATAATTCAGTTCTTTTATCAGCTACTGAGCCACCCTATCAAACCTAAAATTTTAGGACAAGATAGCGTAGCTTAAAACACCGAAGTTTTCTCCCTGTTGTGAGATGAATGGCCTCATTAATATACAATTATGCTAACTATGTAAATTTTATATTTAGAATGTTGTTTCCAAATTTAAACAACATAATTTGTTAAAAGTAAAAAAAAAAATAAATGGTATATAATGTGATTTACACTTAAACTTAAGTATGGCTTTAATAATTTATATGAATATTTTATAGTTTGTACTTTATTAATTTTAAAATAATACTTTTCAACAAGTTGCAAGTAATTAACAACCAAAATTAATCAAAACATATGAAAACTCTGTCATCATGATTTTAAGCTATTTTCAAAGCAACAAATAGATGACCAGGAAAAAAAAAAAATATTATACGAAATAAAATGAATATTGAAAAGAAAGAAACCATGCTACCTCCCTTAGTATGGCAATCAATATACAGAATTTTGAAATCAACAAGATAACAGTAATGTGCTGATAAATAGAATGAAAATTAAAAACAATCAGAACATTCAATTTCAGAAACTTAAATTTCGTCAATTCAATCACATTATGTTCAATAAAACAATATACACATAATGCATTTTATATGCTAAATTTCATATGTTGTATCATTCTTCAGTTCTTTGAGTATAGCCAATACTAATAACAGTTTAAACAAAAGTAGAATATTCATGAAAAGTTTTGCATGTTTGCATACTGTTTGGCATTATACATAAAAACAGTAAATAAATTGACTATCCAATAGACCAAGCCATCCAATCTATGCAGAAACACACCTCAGCTAATAGCAAAGGATGAATGGTGCATTATTCACATGATTGGAAACATGTAATAAAATTATTGCAATAAATACAGAAGAGGTAGGAATACACATACTGAAATAATAGTAGAAATAAGAAAGCATGGCATTAAGCCTGTTTTAAAGAGACTACAACAGCTGTGTAGCTTAAGATGTATACATCAGTGAAATCAAATTTACCAAGATTTTACAGCTATCAGTCAAAGAGTAAGAAGTATTATTTTCCACAAAATATTTTCACTACAATAAAATATATATATATATATATATAATTACCATAATATGTATCAGCTAGTGCATGCAAATGCAGTGCCAAAATGAACTGAAGCTATTACGAAATGTGACACATAAAATAATAAAGCCAACAGAATGAAAAAAAAAAAAAATAATAATTTAGACTGTAGAAAAGAAAAACCCCACAAACCACCTCTTTATATCACTAACATTCATTCTAGTAGGAAACAAAGGCAGGCTGTTAGACACTAACAAAGCCAATAGCTCAGTACAGAAGGACATTATTTCAAGTGAAAATGTGTTTAGTAATGATATAAGAAAAGTATGTCATTCTTAAGATAAGTTAAGTTACTTTAATTTTGAATGATTTTATGAATTGCAAATTGGAAAATATAATTACAACATGATTTAATAATATCTTGGTGTTTTTTTGTTTTTAAAGAAAATAATTTCTACAATTTTTCAGAGCTCTTCGGCACATGGATTTAGATTGCTATGGCTTCAGGCATGAATGTATGCACTGTGTCCGAGTAGTACTCCACTGCACTTAGTAATAGAATCGGCATATTTTGGAATTATTTTTTGTAAATGCTGTAAACATTCAGAACAGCTAATACTTTCTAAAAGAAGTTTTAAAAGTGTTCAGTGGGAATAATGTATTTGTACTCTGTCCTCAACTTAATCTTCATGTAAATGCTAATTCTGCTGATATAAAACATCTTTAGTTATGAATGTGTGTGCCTTGCCAAACTAATATTTCTAGTTTATTAAGAAATGAAAACTGTTTCTGCTAATAAAAATTTCCCCATTATATTTAATTACTTTCAATTTTCATAATTTGATTTTATGTACTAGAAAAATGTGCTTGCCGGAACAGCATAGATGGTAGTTGGTACAATGACAAAATATGAATGATATTTAAGGGCTGGCAGGAACAGTGAGTCATCACTTTGTTGAATAAATGTGTGTTAATGTGAATCTGATACTCCTTTGGACATTCACCAAGCACTGGCAGAAACAAAACCAAAATGTGTTGCAGCTGTTTTGTATGTCAAAGTTGGAGACATAAAGTATCAGAAATGTGTTTAGAATGTTTTAGCTCATCAATATATATTACTTTTAAATATCAATGCTATAGGAGAATTTCAGCATGGAATTTTAAAATGACATTTTTTTTTCCCATAATTTTTTTAAAAGAAGGGGGCTGAAATCTATATTAATAAAAGACAGATGTTTGTATGTCTGTCTGTCTTACAACAATGGCTACAGAAATCTACTGCACATAAAGGTCTGAAAATTTGGATGAAGATAGACAAAGATTAAGTTCAAATGCATGCAAGACTCAGACTTTCATTTTTTTTCATAATTACCTGAGATGATATTAAGAACCATAATGAACATCACAAAACAGCAAGCTTTCTTTGTTCCGTCGATTGTACCAGCATATCTCTGGACTTTCCTTGGTTCTTCCAGAAAGCAAAGTGTTCGGTGCTTTTGCATTTTGAAATTGCTATTGCTAGGTTTTCCCAAAGAGTTAAATAAATAATAATAAAAAAAAAAAATGGCCGTATCATTTTGGCTCCAATAGTTTCTTTTGTTTTAAGAAGTATTCATAGTTAATATTTAAAAAAAAAAAAGGTTTTTACTGGACTTCGATTCACGTTACTTTTCAAGTTTTCACAGTTTGGAACTGTTGCATCTGCTTTCCAAATAAAAATAGAAAATAAGAAAAACTCACCACTTATTTGGGCTACCTTTCTTTTTCTAACAATGTATTTAAACACACACACACACACATATATATACAGACCTGCCAACCTTTGAAAATGAGAAATCGTAGCACCCAAAATTCAAATGAATCTGGAGGTTGGTTGGTTGGTTGGATGGGTGCTGTTTTTTACGCTGCATATTGGGTGAACTCGGATTACTTTCGGTTCGGACCGAATTTAGATTCATGTAGGTTGGGTTAACACGATTTTTCAAAAGTTAGTTCTTTATATTCTTTCAGATTAAAAACTATATGTATCATAACAATAAACATAAAGAGTAAAGATTTTTGTCTGTGCATGATGTTTCCTATAAAGAGAACACAGAGCTGGGTTGATTCTGAGTAAAAAAAAAAATCAGAAAATTTTCTGAAAGGTTACAGCAGTGGGGAGGCGGTTACGCACTAATTACGCATTTTTTCAGCGGCCCTTTCACAAAATTCGCATTTTTTTAACGATTCTTTGACGATATTCGCATATTTTTCTGCAATCCTTTGACAAATTTTGCATTTTTTTGTGATCCTTTGAAGAAATTTGTGTTTTTTCCGATCCTTTGAAGAAATTTGCTTTTTTCGCAATTCCTTCATGAAATTTTCGTTTTTCGGTATCCTCTGACGAAATTTGCATTTTTCTGCGATCCTTTGACGAATTGGCATTTTTTGCAAACGATTGACGAAATTGATTTTTTTTCGGCGTGTGTGTTTTTTTGAAAAAAATCGTAGTTTTAGACCGATTTTCGTAGCATAGTAGTTTTTAGCTCCAAATCGCAGAAACTACGATTTTTTCGTAGCAGTTGGCAGGTCTGCATATATACCCATTATAAACCAATACAAATGATCATCTACAAAAGTGCCTATACAAATTATAAATGAAGTTTTTTTTACCAGGTTTTTTGTTGTTTCAACATTTTAAAACTGGCGCATCCGCTTCCTGGATGGAAATAAAAACCAAAATATACCTACTCATTCAGCACCAGTCTTTTATCCACTTTTTTGGTTCTGTTAGTATCTTTAGTTTAGAAAATACTAATATTTACTTTCAAAAAATTCATTTTTCAGAAGTCAATTTAGATTCATTTTCATCTTTTTTGTTTTTCCTCCAGTTTTGAAATGTCATCTCCCTTTTGGATATAAAAATAAAATATCCACTTATTCCTGATACTTTTCTGGTTCTAATTGTACCTTTTGTTAAAAAATATTAATAATTACTATTTAAAAAATATATTTTCTAGAAGTTGTTTCACATATTTATCCCCCATCCCTCCCCCTTTTTCTGTCTTTGAAGATATTTTCCGTTGAGAATTGTGCTTTGGAACATGAGAAGCTCTAGCAGCTAATGATTGAAATACTTAGCTCTATACAAGAAACAGCAGCCATTAGGGTATCTCCATACGGGCATTTGTGTAGTTTCTGTGTTGGAAAGTTTTTTAAAAATCTTTTTGTTGTTTTAATGCTTGTTGCCACAAATTTCTAACTTGAATAGCTTTAAAATAAGATATACACACATAAGATTATGAATTATTATATTAAACTCAAAAGAAAACTAAGAATCCATAAGTAGTTTAACTAAAACATTTTATTCAATGCATTAAAGTATCAGCAAGTTTATGTTCAATTTTTTAAACTTTTGCTTTTATCATTTTAATAAAAAATAAATAAAACATCAATATAGACTTTCATGCTGTACATGGAAGAAATATTGAACATCATATAGGTCTGCACAAGCCGAGATTTTCAGGCCTGGGCCAGGCTTTTTTTTTTTTTTTTTTTTGGCTCTGCCTGGGCAAAAATCAATAAAATCTCTTCCGACCTGATTCATTAAAAAATAAAAAAGATATTTTGAAACTAATATTTTATAATTAAAGTTCCTTTAAAAGGATATTTCATATTTATTTATGCAAAAATACAACATTTTCCCACAAGCCACGGAATGTGAAATAACAATATTACTGATTATTTAGACAAACTAATGAAGACTCATTAAAAAATGTAACGTAGTTTAGAGATCTGCACTGGGCAGAGTACCGCACCTGGTCCACAGGTCGGGATGGTCATTTTAAAAGTTTCTTGGAGGGAACAAAGTTTTCTTTGAGGGCTGGATTTGAAATAGTGTGCAGGATTTCCCCCTTAACCTCTTTTATAGGCATGTAAATCTTCCACGAATATGTTCTAATTTTCATAAAAATCAGCAATTTTTTTTTAGTTTTTTGAAATATTCTTCAAAATCAATTCATTAATTAGGCAGGAAAAAAAAATATGAATTTTGCTAATTGGTCTCAGAAAAAAATTGTGAATTTCATCTAACGACCATGGCCCCAAAAAACCTCCCCGAATTGTATCAAACTGTTGCAGAAAAAAATCTTGAATTTAGCCAGACAAGTGCACAAAAAAATTGAGAAATTACTCAAATAATCATTCAAAGAAATCGGGAATTTTCTCACATGGTTGTGGAAAAGAAAATCACAAATTTCGACAAATGATCATTGAAAAGAATAGCAAATTTTGTCAAAAGATTACTGAAACAAATAGCGATTTTCGTCAATCAGTCAAATATAAATATATATAAATTATGGAGTTAAATTTTACTGAAAAATGTTGGATTTGGCACAAAAATATGAATCATTATCGTTTTGCTGCAGCTGTTAAACCACTGCATATTTAATACAGATTTATTTCTCATAATGAAACTGTTGCTAGCATTTATAGGCAGTGTTGTAGTTATAAAAACATCAGAAGGTATACACTAGAGTCATGAACATTCATGGATACAGTATACACCAGTACTTTATTTGAGAAACAGAGGGTATATGGAGCTTCTAAAAAAAATTACAGAGGGCATACGGCGTATACCTCCATATACCCTCCACTACATCCCGGTTTATAGGTACAATTTTATAATTTGTTTTTGACCCCTATTCTTTTGGGATATCCTACGTGGGATAAAAAAGTATTTTGGAAAACAGTAATTGAAGAGTAATAAGTAATGTTTGAAGAAACAGCAGTCAAAACTACACTAAAAAGAGTAATTATGATTATTAGAAGCTGATAAAGAAGCAATTTTTGTTTTTTCTGGAATGCCTTAAATTGTAATGAAGATAATTATTCTTTTGTCTTTCAATAATAAATAATTTGACTTGCAATGAAAATATTAACAGTTTAGTTACTAAGTTATAAAATAAAACATAATATTCCTTTTTAAATGAAAACCTAAACTTTTTCATTTCCTGTCAGTTTAACTTATCCATGCAGTTTCATTCTACTGATGGAATAAAATCAGATTTATTTATTTTTTTGTAAATCATTTATTAATAAAAATGTGATGAACTAAACATATATTTAAAATTATACTATGTTATAATAATAATTGCAGAATATGTATGCAAAGTTACATTAAATTATCGCTTCAAGAACCGACTAATAATGAAGTATGCAGTTTTATCCCAGCTTCCCCTACTTGAAAATTATATGTTTATATGGGGTTTAAGCAAGATAATTTCCTGATAGAAAAATTCAATTACAGAAAATGTCATTTCTGTATTCCAAAGTATATAACAAAATATGTGTATGCACTGAATTATTACATATTTTTGATCCATTCATATTTTATTTCTTTACTTCCCCAAATACATTAAAAAAAAAAAAAAAAAAAAAAAAAAACTACATTTTAACATAAAGCTACAGCAAGATAAGGGTAGCTAAAATTTTGTAAAATGTAAAATTCCAATCGGCTTCTTTATCTTTGACAACAAATTAATTATGCTACCTTTTATTTTACTGAAAAATCTCAAATTAAAATTCAATAAATAATGCAAAAACTTAATAAAATATTTTATCTTTGACAACAAATTAATTATGCTACCTTTTATTTTACTGAAAAATCTCAAATTAAAATTCAATAAATAATGCAAAAATTTAATAAAATATTTTATCTTTCTGTAGATTTTGACATTTGATAATTCAGAAGAATTCATAATACAATAAAAATTGTCAATTTAAAATACTGTTACTACATATACCATACACAAATGAAAATTCAGGATGATATGATGTTGATGGACATAAATGAATTTTTAACCCCCTTTTTTTTCATTTTACATTAAGTGATTTCATGCATTTTCCTTGAGTTAAGGTTATTTTTATACGTGAAATAAATAACAATAAAAAGAAAAAATGCACTATTTCACAGAATTTATTAATATACTCTTTTTTTCTTCTAATGCAACAATGCTAGAGATTTCTTAGATGTTTTGTACAATTAAATGTATCAAAACTTTACTCACTGCTACACAAATATTAGATTAAAATTAACAAAAGATAATAACATTAAAACTTTAAAAACCTGACCATGTTCATAATTAAAAAGAAACCAGTTCTACCTATTAGCCTTGAATTCAAATTCTAACAATAAAATATGAATTACCTACAAATAAATATTTTAAAACAAACTTGATTACTAAAACAATAATCAACATATTTATAAATAAACATTATGCTATCTTTTAAACAAACAAATAAATAAAACATTCTATAAGGTTTCTCAGAGTCAAAAGTATAAGTGATATAAGTAAGAAGTACTAACACTTTTCTTAAAGGGAAGTCTAGTTTACAAAATGAAAAAAAAAAAAAAAAAAAAAAAAAAAAGACATTTTGAGCCTTTCTTGTATAACTATACTACAGCAGTATTTTATGTTGCAATAAATCAAATATTGCATAAACTGTTTAATATGGGCAAAACATATCATGAGCTTTAATACATATATATGTGTGTATATATACATATATATAAATATATGTACACACACACACACACACATATTTTTAGTTTTTAATATGTTATAGGATGGATTTACTACTAAGATTTAACATTTTGAAGAGCTCTCAGGGAAGACTTAAATCAACAGAGAGAGATATTCTTTTTGTTAAAAAGATTATAGTTACACAGTTCAGCTTTAACAAGATAAATATTTGTTAACATAGCATGCAACACTTAGAAGCTAGCTTCATATCAACAACTGCTTGTTGACTTCCCCTTTTACCACTCCCAGATATTTCTCTTTTACGTTCATTTTTTCGCCATCCATTTTGATTGATGTCAAGTCTTTGTTTATTTGTTGAACGACTTCCAGAATGAACAATACGTCCAAGAGTGGATACACGACCATTTTTGTCCGATATTTTATCTGGTTGAGAAGAATGGAGATTTCCTTTAGAATTCAGTTTATGCCTTTGTAAAGAACTAAGGCCACTGTTCAAACTTAAACTATTACCTAAGGTGTACCTATTTAAAGAGGAGTCAACAACAGTCTTATGGTGAGTTTTGTCTTCTGGAGGTTCATCGGAAGATAACTGAGGAATTTCTGTAAGAGAAATGCTATCAGATCGCACCATTACTCTGTCTTGAGAAACAAAATGCCCTGTATCTCCAGATAAATCACCACAGCTAATTGAGTTTGTTAAACGCGGCTGATTTTCAGAGAGAAAATCTAAGCTATCAGTACTTTCTGTAGAAAATACTGAATGTGCAAATGAAGCTTTTCGGCTTTGTTCTATTTTAAAATTATTTTCATTATTTTTTAATAAAGAACTAGTGTTTTCTTTGGTCTGTGTTAAATCATTTTCTGAACTTACATTTACATGAGGTAAACCTGAGACCTCTTCATAATTTATTTTATCTTCATCAGATGAATGTAACGTTACTTCAGAAGATTCAGAATTTGAATCCCACATTTTTAGAGATTTTTCTCCCCTATGGTGTTGTTCTATCATTTTCAATCTAACATGTGATATTACTGATCCCCGAGATTGTAGTTTATTGGCATATTTTTTCCTAGAAGCAGCAATCTGCAAGGAGTTTCTTTCCAAATTCTCTCGTTCTTCATTTATTTCATTTAATGGTAGCTGCGGAGAACTCTGCACAGAATGAAGTCTACGATTAAAATTAGAATTTTTGTGCCGTGAATTATTTTCTAACAATTTTGAACCTATATTTTCAATGGGAGGGAGTAAATTTGTGCGATTGGGCACAGGAAGAGAAAAAGGTGGCCTGGAGGGAGAATCAGAATTCTTTTCCTCTAAATGCACATTTTGATCAGATATTTCATTGCCATCTTCTTCTAATTTTGCAAGATGCTCTTTAAAGGTTTTGCTATCATTAGATGGTGATTTAGCAGGTGAAGAAGCACCACTAGCTGTGCTGCACGCATCATCTTCTTCACGTACAATGCTGCATTTTCTTTGAAGCAACATGTTGGGAGCATAGCTATCACCGGGAAAGCGACAAGATATATCCGATAATCCAAAACGCGGAGTAAAATCATGAACTTGAAGTGTTTTGGACGGGATACAGGGAGAAAGTAATCCTTCAACAGATTCATCGGGTTTCTCTTGAGCAGGAGAAGGTACAGCAGAGGACACACTAAAAGAAATTAAAAGTATAATCAGTAATTAAAAAATAATAATAAAAGACAAAAAATACTAATAAAAATAATTTGATTATAACAAATAATCACAATGACTAATGCTAAATAAAGTAAAAAAAAAAAAAAAAAAAAAAAAAAACCCTAAATTGTTTTATATTTATTTGGAATAACTTATAAACATACCTAACTAAGTGTAAACAATACACTAAATCTGCTTTTAGAAAAAAAATGATGGAAGAAATTAAAAAAAGGATAATTCCCCTTTTCCAGCATTTATAGTTATAAAACAAATTTGATTTTTTGAAACTGTAGAATATACTGTAATTTTTTTTTCTTCCTCAAATTCAAGCCATGAATTTATAAAAATTAGATAACATTTCTCAAAAGCACATTAAATGACAATCACTATTGGATATTTTTATTTTTCTGATGGTAAACACAAAAAACATCTCATCTAAGATTCTAAGCTACCAATGATCATTCACAGAATGCATACTAATTAAACAGAATAAGAGTCTCTGAAAATTTACTTATGCCTTTTATGATCGCCCATACAAAATAAAAGAAATATCAAAAGCAGATGAGTTGATGAGCGCTGATTTTTGATCTACGAACAGGGCTGTGTTTTCCCCTTTTTTTCTAATATGATTTGATTGTTTTAATAGTTATAATTTAGGATAAATATTTATTGCCTCTCAGATTAATTTCTGCTTGATAATGATTTAAATGTGCCATCATATAAGATTAGAAACATACATTTCTTTAGAAAAATTTAATATGTTGGTGTTATGAGCACGTCATATTGAAAAATAATCAAATTGATACAAAATACACTGAAATTAGCTACATAAACCTCGGTTTTTGATTTTGAATAACACAAACAATAATCAGAGAGGTAGTAAATATGAGTCTAAAGTATATTAAAACTATCAAAACATCTTAGAAAAAGGAAATTATTTTTTAAGCTAAGGGAATTAAAAATCAATGTTTATCCACTTATCAGCTTAGAACAACTTATATGATATAATTAATTCAATTTACATCAAAACAAATATTATTTCAGTCTTTCATGATCACCAATTTTTGTTCACTAACAAAATATACACAAAATCAGATCAGCAAGTTTTTTAAAAATGAAATAAATCTATTAATGTAAAGCAAAATTGAAAACTGATCAATCACAGTGTTACTAAAGCACATATCATCAAACACAGCATGGCATTCCCAGATTCAAAGAGCATTTTGCGATTGGTACTTCACAGTTAATTATTTATTGTATGGGAAAAAGCTACTACGTTATCAAACAGATAAATTATTACATCCAATGAACCAGTATCCCATGGCAGTTTTCAAAATTGATTTTGCTGATTGATTGGCTAAGTAGACAAAAAATAAAATAAAAATCAGAAGAACTAGAGATATAGGTAAAAAGAAAAAGAAAGTTTCTGAAAATGCAGAAAAAACTAATACAAATAATCCACTCTACACAATAAAATATGTATGTTTTTGTTGAATTGTGTGTCCTAATTTAATATTAACAAAAAATATTTCTCACTCTTGTATCTTGGTGTGTATAAACTCACAGCAATTCTCAAATACTCCACTGCCCTGTGGCAGATTTAGTACATTCACAAAAGAGATAGTTGATTATTTCTGACAGAAACTGAACCAGATATCAAGTACAGTACAGAACCATTTATCCGGAATGCTTGGTGTCAGATGTATTCCAGATAACTGGTTTTTCCAGTTAACTGGTTGTGCATTAATGCAGCATCCATTTGATAAGTTTTGTGGAATATGTGTGGTTGTGACATTATTTCTGATTTTAAATTATTAGATTACTTGGATTAAAAATCAATGCAAGAAAGATCAAAAGTTAACCAGAGTTTAAAAGAAGGTAATTTATGGGAATCCCTTAGGAAAAAAAATTCTCCTGTTTCCTCTGCATAAAAATTAAAACATCTAAAATACAACTAAATATGTTTTCATTTCAAATACTAAACATTGTCATCAAATTGTACAATTGTTTCAAGCAAAGCCTATGTCAAACAGGCAGTGTATGACACCTTTTTCTGCAAAGATTCTGAAATTGGTCTATCAGAAATATCATTCCGGATAACTGGCTTTCCAGTTAACTGGTTTCCGGATAAATGGTTCCATACTGTATTTAGTTTCATAGCTTCAGCCTTGAGGAAACAATATTTTTGTGCCTTAAATAAATTCATTAATATTTTTTAAAGTTCAAAATAAATTAAGAATACATTATTTCAAATTTGTTATTATTATTATTTTTTTACTTATTTTATAATATTATGTATGTGTTAATATACTATCATAGCTGGCAACATATCAATTTTGAAAACCATACAATTTTTACAGGGTTTCTTTATTATGTGCTTTTTAAAAACACATAACATTAAAAATATAAGCAAAGAAAAACATAATATGATTCCTTATGCAGAAGCAGTCTCCTGTAATTCCTTTTGAAAGAAGAAATCATTCTTTGATCCATAAGCTGCAAAAGTTGATGTATGTAAAACCCTATTACCTGTCTTGACACTGCTCGGGAATATCTCCTCTATATTTCACTTTTACTCTGCTAAACACTTTACATTCTATCTATATTAAGTAATACATTCATTCTACTTTTCTTTATTTATCCATATAAAATATCTTTTATTAATACAATAAGGTTATTCTTTATTTCACTTACCGTTCATATATTCCTGCCATCTTATCTTTAAATCCTTTTTAAGTTGTTTATTTATTGTATGTATTTTCCGACTTACGTTTTTCAGCCATCCACGTTCCAGGCAATCAGGAGCATAGAATTCATTTCGAATGACGAGTGTTTCACAGCCGCCACTAGATGGCGTTGCTCGTTTGAAACCACTGCACATCGTTCGTACGACGTTTCGTCACAATGTCCTTCGAGAATCTTCTTCTACTGCTTCGTGATTGGTTTTTCCATTCACACGATCCATATAAGTAAAGATGTAATATCTTTCCCTTCACCTCTTCTACCTCTTACTTCTTTCCTTTGCTTTGCTTTGCTTTAGTATTTTAACAGTGTTTTGTTGGAGGAATTTCAAAGTGTGTTATGGCGTTCGATGTTGACATTTAAGTTCATTTTATATATCTTCATATAAAAGCTATTTTCTATATTTCTTCATTCAACGTTTTGTCGCCGATCACGTATTCATTTAAGTGAGTCATATTGTTTTATCATGGGCTCTGGAATTGCTGATAAACTTTGTTTAAGTGTTTTCCGAAACGAAGGACTGTGATTCATCATGAAACGTGTCGGCAGATGTTATGAAAGTAAATCTTTATCTTCAGATATCTAAATGTTTTCCGTGCTGCTCTTTAATCAGATGTCATTTAGATAGAAGCTGGTAGTGTTTGGTGTATTGACAGGAATGTATATTTTTCATGAAAGCTCCGAGATCGTATGGCCACTCGATGATCCTGTTCTTTATATGTCATGAGGGTTTGTTTTACTCTGTTTTAATAGTTTAATACGTTTATATATAAACTTAAGATTTACTTGTTGTATTATATTATAGTTAATCCATATTTCTGCTTTTTGGTTTTTAATAAACTTCAGTTTGTTTTTAAACTTTCTTGTAATTATTTCATCACCATTTGATTTCATAAACTTTTACATTTAGGGATTAACAGCTTATGTTTCCATTGTGTATTTTTGCTCTGCTAACTTAACTTATAACTTAAATTTAATCGACATCAAAAGTGAGGTAATATTTGGTGAACGAAACACCACTCAGATCCCCTGGTGTACCTTTTGTTTCTCCTTGGTGATATAGGTCAAAATTAACATTTTTACCCACTGGCCACTGGCCAGTACACTGATAATTTTCACTAGCCAGTTTTTTTTAACCACTGGCCAGTAACAGTTAGGAATGCCTCATACAAAATTGTGTTTTTTCTAACTATCAACATTGTAATTTACTAATATATATTACTTACCATTCGATATCATTACACTCAACTGAAAATTTTTATTTTTAATATTAATTGCAATGAAATAATTTAACAGGAAATTTTCAGAAAGGTTACAGCAGAGAGGGACCCCCCCCCCCCCCACTAACTAATATTAATTTTCCTGCGACCATTTAACGAATTTCGCGTTTTTTTTCGCGATCTTTTGACGAAATCTGCGTTTTCTCAGCGATCTTTTCACAAAATTTTTTTGTATTCTTTTAACGAAATTTGTGGGTTTGTTTCGCCATTCTTTGAAAATATTTGCATTTTTCACGATCTTTTGACGAAATTTGCGTTTTTTCTGCTATCTTTTGATGAAATTTGTGTTTTTTCCGCAATCTTTACGTGAAATTGGCGGTTTATTTTTTTACGATCTTTTGACGAAAGTTGTGTTTTTTTTTCCCTGCGATCTTTTGACGAAATCTGCATTTTCTCAGCGATCTTTTCACAAAATTGCGTTTTTTTGTAATCTTTTAACGAAATTTGTGGGTTTATTTCGCCATTATTTGAAAATATTTGCATTTTCCACGATTTTTTGACGAAATTTGCGTTTTTAGGCGATCTTTTGACGAAATTTGCGTTTTTTCCGCAATCTTTACGTGAAATTGGCGTTTTTTTTTTTTTTTACGATCTTTTGACGGAAGTTGCGTTTTTTTTTTTATGATCTTTTGACGAAAGTTGCGTTTTCCGCTATCTTTTCAAGAAATTTGCGTTTTTTTTTTTCACGATCTTTTCACGAAGTTGCGTTTTTTCCGCGATATTGTCACGAAAGTTGCATTTTTCCGCGATCTTTTCACGAATTTTGCGTTTTATCCGCGATCTTTTCACGAAATTTGCGTTTTCCCGCGATATTTTGAAAATTTTTGTGATTCTGTTTCGCGATCCTTTGTCGAAATTTGCGTTTTTTCCGCGATTTTGTTACGAATTTTGCGTTTTTTCTACAATCTTTTCACGAACTTTGCGTTTTTTCCGCGATTGATTCACGAATTTCTGTTTTATCCGTGATCTTTTCACGGAATTAGCGTTTTTCCGCAATACTTTGAAAATTTTTGCGATTCTTTTTCGCGATCCTTTGTCGAAATTTGCGTTTTTTCCGCAATCTTTTTACGAATTTTGCGTTTTCTCCGCGATCTTTTCACGAATTTTGCGTTTTTTCTGCGATCTTTTCACGAATTTTGCGCTTTTTCAGCGATTTATTCACGAATTTTGCGCTTTTTCCGAGATTAATTCACGAATTTTGCGTTTTAACCGCGATTTATTCACGAATTTTGCGTTTTATCCGCGATCTTTTCACGAAATTTGCGTTTTCCGCGATCTTTTCACGAAATTTGTGTTTTTCCGCGATACTTTGAAGAATTTTGTGATTATTTTTCGCGATTTTTTGTTGAAATTTGCGTTTTTCTCGCGATTTTTTCACGAAATTTGATTTTTTTCCGCGATTTTTTGACGAAATTTGCGTTTTTCCACGATCTTGTCACGAAAGTTGCGTTTTCTCCGCGATCTTTTCACGAAATTTGCATTTTTTCTGCGATGTTTTGACGTAATTCACGTTGTCCTTGGGCGAAATTCACGTTTTTTCGCGATTTTTTGATGGAATTGGTGATTTTTTTCTACGAACGATTGACGAAATTGATTTTTTTCGGCGACTATATCGAAATTAGCGATATTTTTCTGTCCGAATTTTCGGGCTGATGACCGTTTTTTTTTTTCGGAACCGAATGCCTCAAATTTTCGGAAAATTCGAGACAGAATCACCCCTGCTACTTTCTTTTCTTACGTTCGGGAGAATCGCTGATTTGGCCGCCGTAAATTCCGAACAAATTTCTCCCCTTTCCTCCCTGGCACCGATCTTTCAACCATCGCGTTTGGCGAGTGAGGACAATAAAGTTAATCGCCACGTTTTAAGCGTTACTCGACGCCTGGCGAGTGGCGAGTGCTAATTTTGTGCTATACTTGATGAGAGTGCTCAACATACTTTTTGGTATTCTAAATTTTTTAACAATTTTAGACTTTGTCAGAATTTTTAGATCTTCTTCTTTCAAGATATTTTTTTTTACATGTAAAATCAAGCATGTTCCATTCTGTTTGGTTGACATCTTCAAGAAATCTGAAAGACTGTATAAACAGCAGGCATGAGAATGACAAAATGCGAAATGGCTACGTGAATCTGATAACCAGACCACTGCATATGAATCCCGAACAATATCCAATTGCAGTACAAAAGTTCTTTTGACACTTCACCCCTTCTTTCCCCACTGTCACGTGACAACCTCGCACATGCACGTGATAATTTTCTTCAACCTTTTACAGTTATCAGTCACTAATCCTCTGCCTATGTCTACTTTTTGGCAAAATACAGCAGAGAAATTGAAAACTTGCAAAAAGATTAAGTTTGTAAAAAAAAAGAGTTTATGCGATTTTAATTCGTAAAATGGAGTGAATTTTAATATTAGTTCAATAGGATGCTGGTCGGGACCGGTACATCTGTTCGTAAAAATGAAGAATTAGTGAAAAAGAAGTTCGTAAAGTCAAGCGTCTACTGTATTCATGTGTAAATACAATTTTTATGACACAATTTTCAATATTTTCCTGCTTATTATACACAGCCCTTAAATTCTAATTAAAAATTGTTTTTTCTTTTTTTAATAGTCACATGTAAGTAAATTTTTAATTGAAAGGAAATATTATTCTTTGCATTGTTTTTACAATTGGCAACAATTTAAAATAATAATTTTTCTAAAATATGAAAAAATGTCTCTTGTAATGATGAATATTTAAATAAAAAAAAATGAAAAAAATCCCTAAAAAAATTAGTCAAATCAAAAGAATAAATGCAGTCTGCACATTGCAAGTTTGCAATGTATAGCTGTAGAAAAAGTAATTAAATTCGTATGTATAGTTTTTGCTCCTATAAAACTTTTTTAATGGAACGATTTTGAACAACTTTAACAATTAATAGCTCTTAAAATAATTCTTCGATTTAAAAATTGTCTGCTTCAGTGTATTTATCAAACATTTCTTTATAATACTACTAATTTTCCTATTTTTGCAGGGAGTTGTTTACTTAATACTTGCAAAGAAAGACCTCCAGTCACAAAAAATTCATTTACTGCGACAGTGACAGCATTAGTTACTTTTTATAGAATAGAGAGACTACATATTTTTTCTGTTACAAATGCACACATACATATGGAATAGGCTTCCAAATAGTGAAAATGGATTCAGAGAGCCTCAAAATGTAAAAATATACCTTTATTTCCATAACTAGGGGACTCTGCCCCCCTACGAGCTACGCTCACCAACCGCCCCGTTCAGACACCCCAGATTCTAAAAGCACGCTAATTTCATCGGCTTTAAAAAGATTGAATTATCTCTCTATTCTAAAAAAAGTAACTACCGCTGTCACCGCCGCCGCCGGTTTTGAATTTTTTGTGACCGGAGGTCTTTCTTTGTTAATATTAAGTAAAATGCATACAAAAATATGAAAATCGGTGGTATTATAGAGAAACGTTTGATAAACACGCTGATGCAGACAGTTTTCCAATCGAAGAATTATTTTAAGAGATATTTAATGCTAAAGTTGGACAAAATCGATCCATTAAAAAAGTTTTATAGCAGCAAAAACTATACATGGGAATGTAATCATTTTTAGATCATTTTATGCATTAGAATTTGCCGGTGTGCAGATTGCATTAATTTTTTTAAATTTGACTCATTTTTGGAGGTTTTATTTCTATTTTAAATTCAAATTTTCAGCATTTTGAGAGATACTTTTTACATAATTTACAATATGGTATTAATTTATACTGTTGCCAAATGTATAAACAGCGCAAACAATAATGTTTGCTTCAAATTAAAAATTTATTTACACGCGACTATTATAAACAGAAAAAATCATTTGGAATTAGAATTAAATAATTATGTACAAAAAGCAGGAATTCATTAAAAATTACATCATAAAAAGTATACACGTGAATTTTAAAAGAGAAAGGATATTGTAAAATAATAAATTCATTAACATGCGTTAGAAGTCTTAAATAACAGAAATTACATCACATTACAGTTATTACATAAAATGAACACAAAATAATATTGCAAAACAGTTTAAATTTAGAAATTGCGCTAGACATTTATTTGATATTTTGAGAGGATCTTTTCAACTATTTTTGTTAGGAAAGCGCAAATAATATTTCATTTCTAACAAAAGTATCTTCCCGTGAATATTAAAAAGAGAAAGAATAGTTTGGTCAAAATTACATCAGATTAAAAACGATTAATTTAAAATGTCTCATTTAAAAGAACTTTCTTTTCGCTTTGTTAAATACCAGGAGACAAAGACTCTGTTTACTTAATTAATTTTATATTACCTTATTTTGAAATGTTGTTACACGTGTCTACGTCATCAAGTTATTTTCATTTCGACATTTTATTTTTATTAATGTTGTACTAATTTATTTGTTCTTTCGTTATTTAAAATAAAATTTACGTCAATTTGTATAATATGGCGAGTGGTTTTGCGATTTATATAATTTGGCGAAATTGGTCGACTGGATAATCAAGTAGTACCGCAGCGGATTTGGCGTTAAAATTCCCCAATCAAAGAGAAATTAATAGAAATCCGTTTATAGGGTGCCACTGATTTTAAATTATAATTCAATCTTTCGAAATCTTTTTAAAGCCGATCAAATTAGCGTGCATTTAGAGTCTGCGGTGTCTGGACGGGGGTTGGCGAGCGTAGCTCGTAGGGGGCCGAGCCCCCTAGTAATTTAAAAAAACAGTGGCGAGCTCCCTGTAAACAGGTTTTCATTCATTTTCCTTTGATTGGAGATTTTTAAGATGAAATCAGCCGCTGTTAAGAGATACAATTGCTGTTTTCATCTTTGATTTAAAAAAAGGTTAAAAATTTGAAAATAAGTTAATGTAAAATGAATTAAGTAAGCAGTCTTTGTCTTTAACCGTTAAAAAATACCGAGAAACAAAGGCTGTTATGAACTTTCTTATAGCTTTAATGCTATAAGAAAGTTCTTTTAAATAAGACACTTGAAATGTATCATTTTAAATTTGATGTAATTTTCACCAAAGTTTTTTTCTCTTTTTAATATTCATATGAAAATACTTTTGTTGTTAGAAAGTAAATATTATTTGCACTGTCTTAGAATCCAAGATAATCTCTCTATTCTAAAAAAAAGTAACTACTGCTGTCACCGCCGCCGCCGGTTTCGAATTTTTTTTGACCGGAGGTCTTTCTCCGTTAATATTATGAAAAATATTGCATACAAAAATATGAAAATCAGCGGTATTATAGAGAAATGTTTGATAAACACGCTGATGCACACAGTTTTCAAATCGAAGAATTATTTTAAGATATATTTAATGCTAAAGTTGGACAAAATCGTTCCATTAACAAAGTTTTATAGGAGCAAAAACTATACATCGGAATTTAATAATTTTTAGATCATTTTATACGTTATAATTTCCCAGTGTGCAGAATGCAATTATTTTTTTAATTTGACTCATTTTTTTGGGGTTTTATTTCTAATTTAAATTCAAATTTTCAGCATTTCGAGAGATATTTTTTACTTATTTTAGAAAATTGTACTAATTTAACCTGTTGCCAACTGTATAAAGGCGCAAACAATAATGTTTGCTTCAAATTAAAAATTTATTTACATGGGAATATTATCTCTCTATTCTAAAAAAAAGTAACTACCCTGTCACCGGTTTTGAATTATTTGCGACCGGAGGTCTTTCTTCGTTATTATTAAGAAAAATATTGCATACAAAAATATGAAAATCGGTGGTATTATAGAGAAATGTTTGATAAACACGGTGATGCAGACAGTTTTTAAATCAAAGAATTATTTTAAGAGATATTTAATCCTAAAGTTGGACAAAATCGTTGCATTAAAAGTTTTATAGGAGCAAAAACTATGCATGGGAATTTAATCATTTTTAGATCCTTTTATACGTGTGAAGTTCCCAGTGTGCACATTGTATTTTTTTTTTATTATTTGACTGATATTTTGAGGTTTTATTTCTATTTTAAATTCAAATTTTCAGCATTTCAAGAGATATTTTTTACAGATTTTAGAAAATGGTTTTAATTTAAACTGTTGCCAACTGTATAAACGTTGCAAAGAATAATGTTTGCTTCAAATTAAAAATTTATTTACATGTGACTATTATAAACAGAAAAAAAACCATTTGGAATTAGAATTAAATAATTACGTATAAAAAGCAGGAACTTATTAAAAATTACGTCATAAAAACTATATTGACACATGAATTTTAAAACAGAAAGGATATTGTAAAATAATAAATTTATTAAGATGCGTTTAGAAGTCTTAAGTAGGAGAAATTACGTCACATTTCACTTATTACGTAAAATGAACACAAAATAATATTGCAAAACAGTTTAAATTTAAGAATTTCGCGAGACATTTACTTGATATTTTGAGATGATCTTTTCAACTATTTCAGGGCAAATAACATTTCATTTCTAATAAAAGTATTTTCACGTGAATATTAAAAAGAGAAAGGAAAGTTTGGTGAAAATTACATCAGATTTAAAATGTCTTATTTAAAAGAACTTTCTTAATAAATTCATTAACATGCGTTAGAAGCAGGGTTCGTAAATATCATGATATTTTTGAAAATACCAAAAATATCCGATATTTTGATATATATCTGATATTTTCGATATATATCCGATATTTTCAAAATAGCCAACTTACTGTTGATAATAAATATTTTCAAGTGTAATTTAAATTAGAAACTAAAACATATTGCATTTAACATGAAAACTTAATAAAACAATATTCTAAAAATACATTTTTTTTTTTTTTTTTTTTTTTTACTTAAAACAAAATCAACTAGTAATTGAAAACAGAAAAAAATTGTTTTATACACATACAAAAAAATATTTAAGTATTGCGCGGCAGCGCAATACTTATTTATTTCCAGTGTCACTTCTCAATGTTAATTTAATATAGAAAAGCTTACGGAGATCATACTTTTTCCTTCTCACCTTTTTGTCCCTGATGCCACTCATTTTTTATTCTTTACTAATTCTAATGATATTATAAATTTAAAGTGTAAAAACGTCTGCCTCACGCCAGGATCAAAATGAATGGTAAAATGCCTTTGCATATGGGTGAATTATAACCCAGAGAGAAACATGGGCCAATTTTTTTTTACATCATTCAAATATTTTTCTTAATAATTCCACATTTCGCTTTTTTCATTGAGAATCAACGGACATTTTTCATAGAAAATGTAACATTTTTTCTTCATTGTTGCAAAAATTTCAAAAACCGTAATAATAATTTATTTCTTTTTAGTTGAAAGATTTTCACGTGAAATATTAAATTGAACTAGTTTTTTTTTTTTTTTTTCAAGAATTAAAAAGGTGAATATAGCGTCATAGTGGAAGTAAAAAGGATATTTTCAGAATAAGTTTTTGCTTTGGTCAAATGTATGTTTTAGTAAACAGTTTCTAATGGATAGCTATTTTTATGCTGGTAGCGAACTTAGTGAGGAATTACATAACTTAAATTTTAAAATGTATTTTTTTTTCATGATGAGAGCTATTTATACCCCAAGTTAAACTTAGGTAATAATTTTCTGATGTGTTTACATCACCCCTTGGGAGGGAATAAGGTAATAAAATTTAAGTAAAACTTTTTATTTTTTATTTTTACTGTATCACAGCTATAATATTGTTAAATATTAGCAGTAAGAATTCAGCACAATTTATTTTTGCATTCATAGCATTCCTGAGTGGGAAATAGGGTATCTAAATTTAAGTGAAGTTAATTTTTTATGTTTTGCTTATAGATTTTTTACGTTCAGATTGGAAGTTTTTGTCCAAACTACAACAACCTGCATTACTACAATGGTGAAATATTTTGAATTATGCATTGGTAAACTGCATCACACATTGTGATGCAATACCACATACATCAAAGCCTGATGATGATACCCTCTATTAAATTTGAAATGAGTTCGTTTGAATACAGTAGTCATTAAAAAACTTGACATATTAAGCAAAAACATAATTTGAAGAACAAATTAAAAAAAAAAAAAAAATTATTTCCTACATTGTTTAAGCCTTAGAAGGGACAGATATTATTTCATTCAAGGAGTTCTACATTTAATGTTAAATTTTTGTAACAAATTAGTTAAGCCAATTGAAGATTAAAAAATAAAAATAAAATTCATAGAATATGATACTTAAAACACCCTAAAAATTAGATTCCGTTCAAATGAGATCGAAATAAAACTTAAGACTTTTTTTTAAAGTTTTGTATTTTGCATGCATCTTATTTTATGTACAATTGTCATAAACATAATACAAAATCTACAATACAAATATTTCCAGTTAAGAATGGAAGAAGTCCAAGATTTATTTCGATTTCATTTGAACGGAATCTAACTTTTTAGGGTGTTTTAAGTATCATATTGTATGCATTTTATTTTTATTTTTTAATCTTCAATTGGCTTAACTAGTTTGTTACAAAAATTTAACTTTAAATGTAGAACTAATTGAATGAAATATCTTAATATTTGTCCCTTCTCGGGCTTAAACAATGCAGGAAATAAATTTTGTTTTTTTTTAATTTGTTCTTCAAATTATGTTTTTGCTTAATATATATAGGATTCAGTATCAAGAAAATTTTATGACAAATTACACAATACAGTAGACTCCCTTAAATCCGCGACCCTAAAATCCGCGTATTTTTTCAGATGTAAACAATGAAATTTACAGTTAAGTTGCAGGAACAAAATTCAAGATGGCGCCGAAATCGGCAACTACCGCAATGTTTTTTTTACTAAATTTTTTGTTAATCATTTTCTTTTGGCTATTACAGCTGATTTATTACTAAATAAATTTACATTACTTTTGATTTTGATATAAATTAGCATATCTATATCAAAAATCCCAAGGTATGAAATGGAAAAATCCACGAACCGGAACGCTATTTTAAAATTATTGTTCGCGGAATTTTTTTTTTTTAATTATAGACAAATTTATTTCTAAACATACAAAGCAGTATAAGAAAAGCATTCAGGACTCTAAATAATAATGGAAAAGGTTACAGTGAGCGCAATAAGCTATATATACTGATAATAGCATTAATACTGTTCTTCTTGCTATCACTAGATGGCAGCATAGGACTTTTGTAATCGAATTGAATCGATTTCATTCGTAATATTTTTATTTTACATAATTATTTTAATAATTACTTACTTTTAAACTAATAAATTATTTTAATATTTTACTTATTTTAATGTTTCACTTTATTGTAAGCATTCATTATAATTTCCCTTGCTTAACTACCAATCAAATTAATGTTTCAAAAATGTAAACAAATCAATGACCAGAAATCTGCAAAATTCTAAAATCCGCACAATCTCTGGTCCCAAGCTGTGCGGATTTGAGGGAGTCTACTGTATGAACTTTGAAATGTTTTCTGTTTACTTAAAAGGCGACAGATAATATTAAGTTTAAAATAAACATTTTATTTAAATTTCCCAGTACTTTTTGGTCTGCAAAATAGACAGCCATTATCAGTGGCTGCGGGTTTTGCAGAACAAAAGTACAAGGAAATTTAAATAAGATGTATATTTTAAACTTGTAACATCTGTAATATTATCTGTCTGTTTTAAAATTCACATTGTGTAATTTGTGATTGAATCAAGGTGGAATATTGAATTTCGTCTTATGATTTTATTTATTGAAAATTTTATGTTTTGTAAATGAAAATTTTAAATGCAAAAGTTTTTTTTTTTTTTTGAAAAATTAACGTAAATGTAAGCTTGTCTTCTTTTTTATTCCCTAAGTACAGTTTAAGCTCAACCTTAAACCAGAAAATTCTTTTCAAATAAAACTATAAATAACTGATTATCTATATGAGACAGTTTATCTTTCAATGGTTGTTCTGAATTAATTATGTCCCAACATAATTGTTAGTTCTACATTTAAAAATAAAAGCTTCACTGCCAGAAACAAAAGTTCTTTATGATGAGATTTGCAGTATATAATCTACAGAACAACAGTTGAAAAATTCCTTTAAACTTATTTTGACTGAAAATATCTAAAATGCCTTGCACAGTGAGATTTTAAAAATAAATATCAAAAGGTAGAAAAATAAAGAGAATAGAAAGTATCAAACATCTTGATATTTTGAAAATGAGTGTCAATATAAAAATATCAAACATCCTGATATTCTGAAAATAAATATCAAATAAATGAAAATATCGAAAATATCAAATATCTTGATATTTTGAAAATAAATATCGGATATATATCATGATATATTATATATCAAGATATATATCCGTTGATATACATCAACGAACTCTGGTTAGAAGTCTTAAATAGGAGAAATTACATCTCATTACAGTTATTACATAAAATGAACAAAAAATAATGTTGCAATACAGTTTAAATTTAGAAATTGCGCGAGACATTTATTTGATTTATTTATTTATTGAACAACAAACATATGACTTGTGTGCTTGACATGAAAGCCCGCTTATAAGTCAATGACCAATATCGCCAAATTATATAAATCACCAAACCACTTGCCAAATTATACAAGTTGACGTACTTTTTATTTTAAATAACGAAAGAACAAATAAATTAGTATAAAAATACAAATAACACGTCAAAATAAAAATCACTTGATGGCGTAAACACATGTAACTTCCTTACAGTCAAGTGAATGTGACGTTTACGATCAACCATCATTGGCATTTAATCTTAGTCTGACGATAGATTTTTGATCAATGGGATAACCAAGTAGTACCGTTATAATTTACCACTGGAAAAATAAAAAAAATGCTAACTGGCGAGTGAAAAAAAAAGCTATTGGCGGGATTTTAACCCAGCTAACATAAAAGTACCAAGAATTCTTTGCGATCATGGCAAGTTTTATGTAGTTTTACTCGAAAAAATAACTTTGATTCTTTAATCAAAATGGAAACCTTTCTTATGAAAAATGAAGGAACTGTTGATGATAGTCACATGACTTAGGCTATTATTATAGAGATTGTTTTTAATTCTAAAAACAGCGCAAAGAATAATATTTCCTAACGATTAAAAATTTATTTACACATGACTATTAAAAACAGAAAAAACCCTTAAAATTACTATTAAATGAGTACGTGTTAAAAGCAGGAAAATATTGAAAATTATGTCTTGAAAATTGTATTCACACGTGAATAAAAGAGAAAGGAAACTTTAAAATAATAAATACATTAATATGCGTTTAACCCTTTCAGGGGCAAGTTACTTCTATTCGTAAAATGTTGAAATCAGTGAATGACACCCGAATTTATGACACCAGAAATTTCGAAATATGAAAATGCTTTTGTTCACTTACTTAATAAAAGGAAAATTTTCATTCCAATATTCTGGTGCCAATATGGCATTTAAGAATTAAAATTAAATGTTCCAAAAATGAACCACTGCCCTTGAAGAGATTAAAGCAGTAAATTGTATTATATCAATCATTTTATAATGCTGTTAAAAAATACCGGTCGGCAAAGACTCTGTTTACTTAATTAATTTTATTTTAGCTTCTTTTGAAATGCTTAACTGATCTTCTTTAACCAAACACAATAACAACCACTGGATGTCTTAACAGACACTGATTTGGCATTAAATTTTCTCAATCAAAGGGAAATGAATGGAAACCCGTTTACAGAGAGATCGCTATAGGTTTTTTCATTATAATTCAATCTTCTCTAATCTTTTAAAAACCGATTAAATTAGCGCGCTTTTAGATTCTGCGGTGTCTGAACGGGGGTTGGCGAGCGTAACTTGCAGGATGCAGAGCCCCCTAGTATATTAAATAAACAGCCCCCTAGCCTAAATAAACAGCCCCCTAGCCTAAATAAACAGCCCCCTAGTAAACAGAAATAAAATTTTCAAATTAGAATTAACTAATTATGTATAAAAAGCAGGAACTTATTAAATATTATTCCATAAGAACTATATTTACACATGAATTTTAACAGAGAAAGGATAATGTAAAATAATAAATTCATTAACATGCGTTGGAAGGCTTAAATAGGAGAAATTACGTCACATTTACACCACATTACACCTATTATGTAAAATGAACAATAAATAATATCGCAAAACAGTTTAAATTTAAAAATTGCGCTAGGCATTCATTTGATATTTCGAGATGATCTTTCCAACTATTTTTGTTGGGACAGCACAAATAATATTTCATTTCTAACAAAAGTATTTTCACGTGAATATTAAAAAGAGAAAGAAAAGTTTGGTGAAAATTACGTCAGAAAGAACTTTCTTATCACTTTGTTAAAAAATTCCTGGGAGACAAAGACTGTGTTTACTTAATTCATTTCACATTAGCTTATTTAGAAATGTTTAACTGATTTTATTTAATCAAAGACGAAAACAGCCATTGTATCTTTTAACACAGCTGATTTTTCCTTAAAATTCCCCAATCAAAGAGAAATTAATATAAACCCATTTATAGGGAGATCACCACCGTTTTTTAAATTATAATGCAATCTTTCAAAACCTTTTTAAAGCCGTTCAAATTAGCGTGCTTTAAGAAAATGCAATGTCTGAATGGGGGTTGGCGAGCGTAGCTCGTAGGGGGCTGAGCCCCCTAGTAGTTTAAAAGATTATCTCCAAATATGAAATAAATGTCTCGCGCAAATATATTTTAAAATTTAAACTGTTTTGTCAACTGTGAATTACTTGGCCTTTTAAAATATGACGTAATTTCCTCCATTTATGACTTTTATCGCATAATAATGAATTTATTATTTAAAAATTTTCTTTCTCTTTTAAAATTCACGTGTAACTATAGTTTTTACGACGTAATTTTCAATATTTTCTCGTTTTTTAAGAAGTAATCACTTAATTCTAATTTGAAAGTTTTGTTTCTGTTTATGATAGCCTCGTGTAAATAAACTTTTAATTTGAAGGAAATATTATTCTTTGCGCTGTTTTTAAAATTGGCAACAGTTTAAAATAATACCCTTTCCTAAAATATGCAAAAAATATCTCTCGAAATGTCGAAATGCTGAAAATTTGAATTTAAAATGGAAATAAATCCTCAAAAAAGGAGTAAAATTAAAAAAATAAATGCAGTCTGCAGACCGGGAATTTCTAAAGTGTAAAATGATCTAAAACTGTTTAAATTCCTATGTGTAGTTTTTGCTCCTATAAAACTTTTTTAATGGAACGATTCTGACACACTTTAACATTAAATATCTCTTAAAATAATTATTCGATTTAAAAACTGTCTGCATCAGCGTATTTATCAAACATTTCTCTATAATACCACCGATTTTCCTATTTTTGTATGAAACAGCTTTCTTAATATTAATGAAGAAAGACACCCGGTCACAAAAAATATGGATGCCCGTCTACAGGGAAGTACCTAGAAGATCTACGCAGATTTTCATTGGTCCATTTCCAAATTTTTACCTTTTTTAGGGTTCCGTACTTAAAAAGTAAAAACGGAACCATTATAAGATCACTCCTGTGTGTCTGTCACAGCCCTTTTACTCGTAAACTATGCAACATGGAAAGTTCAAATTGGGGGAAGTAATAAAGACTATTGACCCACATATTTACAGATTAATAAATATTCATAAATATATTTAGGAAAAATATACAGGGGCTAATTAAGTTACTTGAAAAAAAAAAAATCTCTTCTTTGTATATCGTGTGAAAGCTTTCGTAACGCTGAAATCAAAAATATATTTCATTTAATTTTAGGTATTATATTTTCAAAGCTATGGTGGAAGATGTAGTGCAAAAATATGTTCCCCCCATCTAATTCTGAATCTATTGAAACTAAAATTATGAAAAAATTAGAGGTAGTAGACATTAATTTAAACCTTGCAGGAAAATTCTAGCGATTATCCTAGGTCATATAGTTTTTGAAAAAATCGCATTTTCCCGTTAAACTCAAATTTCGATTTACGGGCTTCAACAAAAGTGTTCAGTAGAGCTGGAGGTACCTATCGTAGCAGAAGTATAAAGCATTGTTGATCATGAATTTCGGAAAAAATCGTCGGAAATTAGCCGAGATATTAACCCTTAAAAACACGGACGATTTGGACATACATAATGACAGGGACGGCGTACTCTGTGCTCCATCGGCTTTTAAAGCCTAGATAACAAATTTTAAGGATATATTTATGTAATGCAATGCCCAGTAGCAGTATAAAAGCAATAAACGTCAAATTGTTAAAAACAGACTATTTTAATGAGAATGAATCACATAAATGCTATGGGATTTGCAACTAGTTTCCATTGAGTGGCTTTCTCAATACACCTACTATGTCTTTAAAGGTTAACTAAAAACCTATATGGAATAACAAATATACAGAATAGCTATATTTGCTATTATTTAGGTTCCATATATCTTTGAACTTTCATGGTATATCCATTTATACTTTTCTAGCATATAGGGTGCAAAGGAAAGTCCCTTTAACCTGAAAATACTTGTGAACGGAGAGAGCTACAGCTATGCAAGTGTGTTAACGGTATAGTAAAGCGACTACGCCTGATTTAATGAAAACGGCAGCAGTGCCCCTAGTGGTGAAATTTGAAGATAGCCACTGCAAATCGAAAACAAAAAGAGATAGAGCAAAATTTCCAGTTAGAAACTTTTAGAGCATCAATTAATTAATAGAATACGATATTTGGTTTACATGGATAAGATAAATCTTCGTCTGTTTACCCAAAAATGTCCAAAATCGATGCACTTCATTTTGTGTAAACATTTGAATGGAATAGTAAGAAGTATGAAGAAATATGCACAATTTATGCTATAAATGCGCACTTATCTCAATACATTTTGATAACATCACACACACAAAAAAAAGATAAACTGTCTCACAGTGATAAAAAGTTAATATTCAGTATGTTCGAAAAGTTCGCTATTGCTCACGATACACGTTTGTATTCGTGAGAGTAATTCTGCATGCACATTTCTCAGCATGGAACGTCTATTCCAAGCCTCTTCAATACGACGACATATATTTAACACTTTCAAGGGCGGTGGCTAGACGGTCTAGCCATCTAATTTTAATTCCAAAACTGACAAATGGCACCAAGAATATTTTAATAAAATTTTGCTTTTGTAATGCAAGTGCAAATTAGCGGGTTTTTGTTTTCAGAGAAATTTGTTTGAATATTCTGGTGTCAGTTAATTATTTCATCAGATTACGAACAGAATTCTTCTGGCCCTGAAAGGGTATTCTAAAATTTTAAATGCATTGGAAATTAAATCTTTACAGACATTACAGCACAGTACAAAGTGCTCATCGATTTCGGACATATTTGAGTATGCAGGCGATGATTTATCTTATCCGTGTGCACCAAATGTCGTTTTGTTCTAATTAATTGATGCTCTAAAACTTTCTAATTCGAAAATTTGCTCTACCTGTTTTCGTTTTCGATTTGCAATGGCTATCTTCCAAATTTCGCCACTAGGGATGCTGCTGTCGTTTGTATTAGGTCGGGCATAGTCTCTTTGCTGTACCGTTACCTCCTTTGTATAGCTGTAGCTCTCTCCATTCGCAAGTATTTTCAGGTTAAAGGGACTTTCCTTTGCACCCTGTATACTATACAGCTATACCCAACCCTATGTTGTATAGTTTTTACAAAGTCTTAGTATTCTTTTAGCAAAGGTATTTTTTTAATAATACACTTACTAATTCATATATATATTATTATTATTATTATTATTAATACACTTACTAATTCATATATATGAATACATTATTATTCATATATTATTGTACGGAACCCTCTGTGCACAAGTAATACTCGCACTTGACTGTTTATTTAATATACTAGGGGGCTCTGCCCCCTACGAGCTACGCTCGTCAACCCTTGTTCGAACACCGCGAACTCTAAAAGTACGCTAATTTGATCGGCTTTAAAAAGATTTCGGAAAATCGAATTATAATTTAAAAAACAGTGGCAATCTCCCTATAAATGGATTTCTATTCATTTCTCTTTGATTGGGGAATTTTAAGGCCAAATCCGCTGCAGTACTACTTTATTGACCCGTCGACCAATTTCGCCAAATTATATAAATCGCCAAATTATACAAATTGACATAATTTTTATTTTAAATAACGAAAGAACAAATAAATTAGTGCAACATTAATAAAAATACAAATAAAACGTCGATATAAAAACAACTTGATGACGTAGACACGTGTAACTTGCTTAAAGTCAAGTTAATGTGACATTTACGATCAACCATTATTGGCATTTAATCTTATAGTTTGGCGAATGATAGATTTTTGGTCGACGGGATAACTAAGTAATACCAAAGATACAATCGCTGTTTTCGTCTTTGATTAAGTAAAATAAGTTAAACATTCTAATTCAGCTAATATAAAAGGAATTAAGTAAACAGAGTCTTTGTCTCCCGGTATTTTTAAACAAAGCGAAAAGAAAGTTCTTTTAAATAAGGCATTTTAAGTTAATTGTTTTTAATCTGACGTAATTTTGACCAAACTAGTCTTTCTCTTTTTAATATTCACGTGAAAATACTTTTGTTAGAAATGAAATATTATTTGCGCTTTTCTAGCAAAAATAGTTGAAAAGTATCCTCTCAAAATATCAAATAAATGTCTAGCGCAATTTATAAATTTAAACTGTTTTGCAATATTATTTTGTGTTCATTTTATGTAATAACTGTAATGTGATGTAAATATGACGTAATTTCTCCTATTTAAGACTTCTAACGCATGTTAATGAATTTATTATTTTACAATTTCCTTTCTCTCTTAAAATTCACGTGTAAATATAGTTTTTATGACGTAATTTTTAATAAGTTCCTGCTTTTTGTACATAATTATTTAATTCTAATTCCAAATGATTTTTTCTGTTTATAATAGTCATGTGTAAATAAATTTTTAATTTATTTACACGTATAAATATCTGTTTTTATTTGAAGCAAACATTATTGTTTGTGCTGTTTATACAGTTGGCAACAGTTTAAATTAATATCACTTTCTAAAATATGTAAAAATATCTCTAGAAATGCTGAAAATTTGAATTTAAAATAGAAATAAAACCTCAAAAAATGAGTCAAATTAAAAAAAGAAATGCAGTCTGCACACCAGGAACTTCAAACGTATATAAAGGGATCTAAAAATGATTAAATTCCCATGAATAGTTTTTGCTCCTATAAAACTTTTTTAGTGAAACGATTTTGTCCAACTTTAGCATTAAATATCTCTTAAAATAAACTGTCTGCATCAGCGTGTTTATCAAACATTTCTCTATAATACTACCGATTTTCACATTTTTGTATGCATTATTTTTCTTAATATTAATGAAGAAAGTCCTCCGTTCACAAAAAATTCAAAACCGGCGGCGGCGGTGACAGCGGTAGTTACTTTTTTTTAGAATAGAGAGATAGAAGGATTAGGTTTTTATCATGATTACAATACTTTTCTTACACTGTATGTCTACTAAAAGTAAAAATGACATATTTTATGAAATTTGAATATTTATAAATTAGAAAATTTAATCTTAACTACTATTTTTTTTCTTTAAAGTCAACATTAAATTTTGTTAAAAATTCAATTACTGTACAAAAAATCCTACTTTAAATGTAATTGTATAAATAAACACATTTGTTTGAGATTAAGTAGTAATAGAAGTAGTAATAGAGATCCAAAGTTATATTAGCCAATCAGATTTTTGTTCTGAAACAAACAAAATACAAGTATTTATCAGACATTTTTCTTTAATCGTACAAAGAGTGTAACATAATTTAAAAAGTAATTGTAATTGAAAAAAAAAATCATAATGAAATGTGGTGTGGTATAACCAACAATACCTATAAATAATTATATAATAAAAAATATTAAGCTCTCACATAAATATGTCCAAAGAATCTGATAAATCATGTCCGTGGCCTATTATCATGGCCTTTGGGAGAGGAAATTATTCGGGGTGCATTCTAATGATTTTACAGTATTTAAAAAAAAATTGCTGAAAATACTATGTTATTCTGAGGTGTGCTAAAATATGCTTTCTGTAGAATATGAAATGCAAAGCATTTAACATTCTTTTACAGGGTCACACAAAAGAGTTTGAATACATCATCATATATTATCATACAAGCAAATCTTGTGTGTGTATGTAACTTTTATCTAAAAAACTGCTCTAACAATTTTGACTAAAATTTGTATTCTACTTTTTTGGGATACGAGAAGACCATTGAGCTAGGTCACATGTTCAAGAAAATTCGATTAGTGGGTCATTTTGGGGTCAATATGGGTCAATGCATTTCAATGTTAATGAAGGTTGAAACAGTCATTAAATTGCTGAACAGTTGGCAGTAAATAAAGTTACAAAGTTGGAAACATTTTGCCAAATTTGGCGAAATATTAGGGGTAGTGGCGAAATTTATGTGGGAAAATAGACTTTCATCATTAACAATGCCAAAACACATGCTTGGCATCAAATGAAAAAACATTGCCAAATTTGGTGATATTTGGAGAAAACATTGGCTTTCAAAATCTGAAGGATTTTTCTAGAAATTCGCAATAGGAGCCATGATTCAACCAATCAGTATCTATACAATTTTTTCGAAAACAGAATTAAGCCAATCAGGCGCAGGGTACATAGAAATTTCTCGCAATTAATCCCACATCTATATAACAAAGTTCTTAGGTCAAAACCTAAAGCATGTGAAATTAGATCGTGAATCTTGCAAAAGACTTAGAAATCTAAGAAACAATTGAAGTTTATGCTTAAATTTCTTGTTTGCTACTGTACAGTGCAGGCTGGTCTGAATTACTTGAATCGTTTCAACTGTTGATTTGAGAAGACTGCTCAGGACTACCAGAATTATGTCTGCTGGACATCCTACAAAGCGGAAAACTTTTAAAATCTAACAGCAAGGAAGAAAGGCAGTCATTGGTTGTTCTACAGTCGAGCTTTTCAGCTGCTAAGGTATAATAAATGGTACGATGCGAGTCCAGAATAACCAGCACGTATTTTATTTGTTCATGTTTGTTACTGAAACATATCAATGCCATATGCCATGACATATCTAGATATGCCTTAATATGTCTAGACCAACAGCAGCAGCAGAATTAAAGTGTGGGGGATATCAACATTCATTATTCAGTAACGAACAGAGAATGAAATTTGCAGTTGAAACAGAAGAACATAGAGAATGTATTGGGATATATTGGAACAGTTAGTATTAACAAAAGACAGATAATCACTCAGGGCTCCCAGCAAAACATGACTGGCAAATTCCCTGACTTTCCATGACCAAATCTCAAAAAATTCCCTGACCAAACGGGCATACAACGAAATTTGCTACTTATTTTTGCAATCCTTTATCAAAATTAGCGATTTTTTCCCCCGAGACTATTTGATGAATTTCGCGTCATTTTTCATTTTTTCGATGAATTTCACGTCATTTTTCATTTTTTCTCAAAGACTTTTTAGAAAATATTTGTAAATTCCCTGACTTTTCCTATATATTTTGAAATTTCCCTGACTACTTTGAAATTCCATGACTTTCCATGACGCTGGGAACCCTGTCACTGTAGGGGGATACTGTGCTGTGAAAGAAGCTGGGAATGGATGGCGCTAAAGAAACAATTGAAAGTATGGGATAATTGCTTTAATGGTTCTGAATATTTGGTGCTTTTTTCCGATGTTTGAAGTCGCGGTCGGTAAGAAAAATGTTCTTGGGATGTATGGGTTAGAGTAAAAAAAGCCTAGGTGTTGGTATCTATTTATATAAAATCCAAGTCTCTGTGTATCCCTCACTATTCCGGTAGGACCGCCTCATTGAAATGAGTAATTGTTGAAAAATATTAATGCAGGGTTACCACAGTAGCGCCAAATGTTAGCCAACTTGGCGATAGCTGGATAATTTGGCAAAATTCCCATTTAAAACCATTAATCTTTCATAATGGAGGTCACCGAAATTTAATTTAAACTCCACTCTTTTAAGATTTTTTTTTTTTCGAAATCGATGGGTGAGAATTTAAAGTACATCTTTACATCTTCCTTCCGATGCTACTAATAAAATAACCGCCAATAGACAACGGTGTACTGTGTGAGCTCCTAACTGCGCGATTTTAATGTGCTTTAGGTACTTTTCCAATATAGGTAGGTGCCTTGGGGAAAAAGGAAATTTGGTAACATATTTTCCGGGAACCTATTCACTGTTTCATTTCATATACACACGCATTTTTTTCGATATTTATACGATTTATTTAACATAAAAAAGCCGTTTCTCTAATTTTATACAGAAACAGATGTAATTTGTACATAAAAACATCAATAATATACATATAAAACAAACAAAAACGCTCATCAAATTTGTTTTGATAGCTGTTTATATGATTTGACAACAAATCTCGATATTTTTCCGTTATACGGACACCATGCCAAAATGTATGCTAATGCGCCAATTATTTCAAAATGCTAAAAGATATTTGTAATTTTATGCCAGCAGTTTAATATGAGTTTTATTTTATTGCTTTATTTTATAGCAGTTATTTGTTCACTTATTTTAAGTATATATTTGTGATTTGATGAAATAGTTCATAAAAGTCTGGAATTTTCAAATGTTATATTTTTTAAATGCTCACTTTAGTATCAACAATGGTTTTTCTTTTATTTTTCAAATGCTTCAATTCACGATTTTGCGCCAACTATTACGCTTGGCAACAATGGTGCCCGCATAACGGAAAAGTACCCAAATCTCACTTTCTGATGCCCAATTTACACCAAGCTTTTTTAAAAAAATGCCAAAGCCCCTACAGTGGAAAACTGTCTATTATTTTGCACTATCCGTGTTATAGTTTGTACTATATGCAAGGGGAGTGGAGCGAAGAGTTTAAACATTAAATATTAAAGTTTCGGCACAGATGTCATATACGCCCTATATTGGCGCGATTTTTTTCTGACGCCAATGTCATATACACAACAGGTACTTAACTGGCGCCAAAGTGTCGTAATTTTGCTTGATATGGTAATCCAGATGTTGTTGTTTATGCTGTTGATGTTTTCACCAAATTTGCGTCGGAAAAAAATCGTGCCAATATATGATAACGTATATGACAACTGTGCCAAAGTTTCTATAAAGCAGTATAAGACTAAAAAATTAAGAATAAAATAAATGCAAAATAAGACGAAAGAAGAAAGAAAAATCATGCGTTAAGCATGGAATATGAAACACTTTCCAACACATCCTGAATGCTTTAACAAAACTTCGTTATTTAGGGAAATAAGGTAAATAAGATAATGTTACTTCTTAGATATCCCGTCGACCAATTTCGCCAAATTATATAAATCGCCAAATCAATAGTAAAACATTATCAAAAATACAAATAAAACGTCGAATTAATGGTTTTATTGGCCATTATTGGCATTTAATCTTACAATTAATTAATTAATGGCAACCATTATTGGCAATTAATCTTACAATTTGGCGACAGTAATTTGGTCGACGGGATAACTAAGAAGTACCAAGATAACTAAGTAAACATTTTAGAATACGCATAAAAAATTTTAAAAATTGATTTCAGCAGTTACCGTCCATAGTCAATAGTACCGTTATTACATGCCACTATTTAGCTAAAATTTAATTTAAACTACTCTTAAAACTACTGAAATCACATTTCCAGATATTATCATCCATAGACGGTTATGTATCCAATTCTTTGCGTGACTATGTATATCATTTTATCTATATTCTACAAACATTTCTTAGGAAACTAAATGCAGTTCAGCATAAAAATGCATAACTCCTTTAAAAACCACCTTTAAGCAATTTACTCTCATACTCAGTAACCCTTACGAACTCTTTTGTGTAGCCCTGCATATGAACTGTAGCATTTATACACACAGTATAGTATGCATAAATGTAGTGAAACATAAAAGCACATATCATAATTAAAAATGCATTTCCAGCAATCATTGCTTATGTACAATACTTCGGAGAAAAGTTTCTTGGCGAGAAAGAAGTTTGTCAACATATTTTCTGGCAACCTATTTACTGCTTCATACTCACAAGCAATTTTTTCCATATGTATACAATTTGGCACAGATGTCATATACTGGCGCGATTTTTTTCTGACGCCAATTTGGCAAAAACATCAACAGCATAAACAACATTCGGGTTACTATTACAAGCAAAATAACGACACTTTGGCGCCAGTTAAGTACCCGGTGCGTATATGACATCAGCGTCAAAAAAAATCGCGCCAATATGGGTGTATATGACATCTGTGCCGACAATTTAATATAAAAAAAATGGTGCAGATGTCATATTTGCCCCATATTGGTGCGATTTTTTTCGGTTGCCAATTTGGCGAAAACATCAACAGCATAAACAACATAATTCGGGTTACCACATCAAGCAAAATTACGACACTTTGGTGCAAGTTAAGTACCTGTTGCCTATATGATATTGGCGACAGAAAAAAATCGTGCCAATATGGGGCGAATATGACATCTGTACCAAAAAAAGCTATTTACCTATTTTTATAAAGAAACAGAAGTAATTTTTGCACAGATGTCACATACGCATGGGGGTTGGCGTGATTTTTCTATGACGCCAATTTGGCAGAAATCTCGCTTTCGAATACCAGTTACTTATATATTTTTCAATTATTTGCTATCATTTTGAAAAGGAAATAACTATAAATAAATAAAAGTTTGAATAATAGCTATAGAACAAAGCAGTTTATATAATTAAAAAACAGAAAATAAAAGTAAATAAACAATTTATTAATAAATAAAAAACAATAGCCGGGTTACCATAGCAGGCAAAATAACACCATTTTGGCGCCAGTTAGGTATCCCGGTTCATATCTGAAATCTGTGCCGTAATTTGTATATAAAAAAAATTATAAATATTTAGAAACGATTTTTTTATGTATATAAGTGCATATATAAATAAAGATAAAAGTTCATTAGATTTGTTTTCATAGCTGTTTATATATTTTTGCAACATATCTCACTTTCTGATGCCCGAATCGCGCCAAGCTTTTTTTTAAAAATGTGCTATAATGGAAAAGTACTTAAATAAATAATTAACAGAAATAACAAATTATACAAACTAAAACTTTTTATTTCGAGATCAAAGCATTGTTTTTAATTTTGATTAAAAATACATATATCCTTGGATAACTTCAATTAAAATTAGGTTCACAGCTTAATATCTCATTCCATAAACCTAAACAAGCACAACTGATTCATTCATCGTGAAACGTCAAAAATATTAAATCATTGAGGTAATCATTCACAAAGTAAGTTCTCCAACAATCAATGGGTAATATTCTAATGACGTCATAGTAAGTAAAATGGTGGCGGTATCGTTTGTTTATGGTTTGTAATCACAAAGATTTAATTTTGCAATGTCTCTTAGTTACATTATTTTATTGTCATATTTATGAGCTCAGAACAAAAGCCTAATTTTTCATTATTTAGTTATTAAAGACGGAAAAAAATCATAAATGCATGATTTGAAAATTTTAAATAATTTTCTTTCTTAATACTAAAAAATAACATCGGGAAGTAACAGCAGGTTTAAGTTAAATAAGTTTAACTGTTTAATTCTGTTGTAATATTTGTGATGTAGTAATCACATTTATTATTTATTTTTTTAAATTGTAATGCAGCATTATTATCTCACGTTTTAAACTATTTATTTTTGACGCAAAACATCGTTCAAATCACTTTTTTTCTTTCCTTTTTACCGCATGTAACAGAACGTTTTGATTTCAGATTTTCCCCTTCCTCTGTTCTATTTTTAGAAACAGCGTGATGTCGACCACGTCATATTGGAGGTGTGTCTCCCCTCTTGCCTTTTGACTATAGTTTCGTTTTTTCCGTGCTGTCATTCGTTCTACAATTTATACGCAATTTAATTTAACGAATAGATTTAAATCATTTCTGGAGGTAGTTTTGTAAACCCCTTTTATGTAGTATATATATCAATGCAGCCAGTTTTTTAACAGATTTTAAGATCAGATTTTAAGATTTACGAAAGTTTTAAGATGTATTTTTGACAACGTGAATTGTCTTTTTCAAATCGGGCCTTAGTGCCTGTTTGAAGGATTGCGAACACCGTTTAGCGATCATATTATTCTAAGGTGCTCATTTAATAAGTAAAAGTTTGTCGCAGATCGCCGATGGAATTTAATTCAATGCTTTTTCGAATTTGGACTTTGTTATCTTCAAGACATTCTCTGAGAAAGGATTTTAACCAACTTTAGCCAGTATTCTTTGTAGCCATGGAATTACTTCAAGTTTTTAATAATACTACGTGGAACGTTTTTTTTTTAATGTGTACAGTGACCTACTTCTCCTAATTACCTTCCACCTCTCAAAGTGAATCAACGAATAAAGAAGATTTTTATAACTGCTGTCTCTTCAATGTGTCTACTGTTGTCATTTAAGTAAGACTATTCCTTTTATTTTTACTGCAAGTCAACCTTATCATCTTAGCTATACGATCACACCATTTACGGCACTCCAGATTGTTTATTTTATCCAACAGCAAATTAAACTCTTTTTATTTACTTAATTCTTCTCATCAATATATTAACTTCGTCACATTTGGTTTCTGTGACAAAAAAAGAACATTTCGGCGTTGTTGCTTTTTGATTACAACGTAGTGCCTTAAAAAAAAAAACTTAATGACTTATTTTTTTGACGATTGATGCATTTTTTTAAAAAAGAAAATTTTTGTTCTCAAACAGAAATGAAATTTTGAAAATGTTTCAACATCATATTTGCCGTTATTCTTTTTTTGCAATATTTTCTGTTCTTATAAAAAGAAAACGTAAGTTTTTATCTTAGAAGAAATTTTGTTCCTGAAAATTATTCTTAACTGAATTTTCTTTTGCATAAAATTTTGAAGATTTGTTACTTTTATAGAAAAATACTGACGTAAATTCAAATAAATTGTTTTAAAATTATTATTTTTTAATATGGAATTTTAAGAAAATTATAATATTCTGTTGTTCTCAGATGGAACATTTTGTTGTTTTAACGGCTGAAGATCGATCAAACATCGTAATGAAAATTATGTTCTCAAGTTCTATTTGCAATATTTATTCCATGATTTTAAATTTTTGAGCATAGTATAATTTAAAAAAAAAATTCCGTTACTGGTTTTCATTTTGAGATATGTCTTGTCAAAATTATTGCTGTTTTTAAATTATTGAAAAATGAAATATTATTTTAAAAATCAAGAAATTTATTTATTTATTCTCTAATTTATTTATTCTTATGGTGCATTAAAATATATCTATCATAGAAAATCTTTAATGAATTTTGAAATTCTGAAATGAATTCTAAAAATTGTTCTCTGATTTTAAGAACAAATTTATTTAACAAGAGGCTATGTTTTTTTTTTTTTCTTTTCTCATTCTTATATTGGGTTTTTTAATTTTATTTTATGGCACTGATATATTGAAATAAAATATTTACTGAATTTGAAGATATATTATGAAAATTAAGATATTTATTGAAGCAAATTATTTTTTTCCCCTTGGAATCTGTGATAATTATTGAAGTTTAAATTATTTTACTGAAATTGTTCTCATCTATTACTTGCAAAGGAGCTGAAGTTCTTCATGAAATTCGTATCTGTAAAATATATCCTGCATAATTTTTTGAAGTCTTCTCTACTTTTAAATGTATCAATTTATAATTTTTATTCAAAAAATACCTTCAATATCTTTATATATATATATATATATATATATATATATATATAACGTGTTCTTGTACCACCTTCCACTTTTATTCTCAAGATATTTTTGTTATTTAGTGCACGATTTGACTGCTAATATCGATTTTGGTGTTTGGTGAGTGCAGTGTTCTTTTACTAAGTTAAATTCCAAGAACTCTGTTTGCTTTCTACAAACTGTTCTCACCGTAACTCTCAGTGCTTCAATTTTCCAGAATTATGTAGCTTCATCAAAATTTAATGACATATTTTTTTGCTTAAAGAAGAAATTAAAAAATTCATTCTCCTGTATCATCCTCATGACTGAAATAGTTTGATAAAATTTATTCTACATGTTCAAATATAACAATAGATTTACTCATCTTTCTTATTCACATTTACTTACCTGCTGAAGCTGCCTTCAAGAGTGTTGTTATTAATCCATTTTTTGAAACGCTTCTCTGGTGTGTGGAAATGTTGTTCTGAAAGTACTGAAAATATTATAATACATACCTGCAGAAAAAAAATTTCTGTTCCTCATTTACAGCAACCAATAAAGATTTGTGCTCCATTTTCGGCTTTGATGTTCCTGGTGAATTCTCAGTAATTTATGTAGTAAAATATGCATATTTTTTCTGATCTTCTCCAGTGTGTTTTTGAAGTTGGTTTTGAAGCTAAATCAATACATATTATTTTCTCATAAACAATAATTTCCCAGTCAACGTTTACTTGTGAGCGGAAAATTTTCATCCTTACATAGGGGTAAGCGGCAAAGTTTCATCCTCGCATTGGAAGTGTTTGACTTCTACATCATACCATATTCTACAACTATTTATAAAATTTACTGTTATTTGAACTACAGAAAATGTTTAAGCTCAAGAATGTTTGTTTCTTTGCTTATTTCTGAAAATTTTTATATGTCAGTTATAGTATAGTGTCTTTTCCTTATTCATAACCCAATTGCTTCAAAATTTTTAATCTGCCATATGCCTCACTTTTTCAATTTATGTAAGAAAATAATTTTAAATTGATCATGAAGATATATTTTTTTAAAATGAAGAAAATTTTTATTTGCACCTTTCATATGAAGAAAAGCACAAGTTCTTAGTGAAAATATTTATCAGCGCATCTTTTTTTTTTTTGAAGTGTTCATCAGTGAATCTTCAACAATTCTCTAAGAAATTATTATTATTTTTTTTTTTTTAAAGTGCTTCTTGACTACCGATTTTGTCTACCTGATTTTGTCCTCTACTCGTCATGGTGTGTGTGTTGTGTTAATATCATCCTTAAGTGCTATGTTACTCCTGAATGTGCCACCATGGTTTGTCCTTTTTTTGCCAGCAGTGTCTACCGATTTTTCCTTCAAAGTATATTCACCATAGTCTGCTAAATATTCATAATTGGTGATGTGTTGTTGTGCTAAATGTGCCTTTTTTTTCAACAAAATAGAAGTGTTTGAATAGTTCACAGTACTATTCATATCCAACCATTTGTGGTTTATACCAAGAGCTTCTTTACATCTGTAAAATACACTATTTTTTTTTCTTTTTCTATGCTGAATTATTTGATTATCTCTTGCACAAGATTTCACAAGTCTCTTATGCGCATTGGAGTCTGCTGTATTTTTGTGTTTTGTATGAATATGCTTACAGAATTCCTGAATGTGACCACTGATCAAGGTATCATGAAGGATTGTCTGTTTATTCTACAATATTTTTTAAATTTTTGCAGCTTTTTAATTTAATTTCAACCGTTGTTTAAAGCTAATTTAAAATATTTTTTTTTACAAGCATAGAAATTTAAATTTTATTAGTAAATTATTGAAGGAATTAAACTAAATATTTTTATGGTACACTTATTTGGTAATTTAAAATTTTTTCCTGACTATGACAATTTTTTTAAACTATTATGATTAATGAAATTTAAGTCCTAGGTTGTCGGAATATACAAGTAAAATATTCTCGACTTTCTCATTGCAATTTATTTTTATAAATATGCAGAAAATTGATTAGTAGAAATGATGATTTGTTCCTTTTGAATGTTTCAATATTTATGCAGAAAATTGATTAGTAGAAATGATTTATTTATTCATTTTGAATGTTTCAATATTTATGAGAAAATTGATTAGTAGAAATGATTTTTCATTTCGAATGTTTCAATTTATGATTTATTTTCCTAGGCAGTCAGAGTATATTTAGAGAGGGTACTTCTGACTTTATGTTGCTTTACTTTTGCAACTTTATAAATTTTGATTCATAAGTGTACCTTATTTTTTAACTTATTGAATTCAAAATTTTTTTTGTGGTCTCTTTTGGCTAAAAATTTATTTAGCTTTTGGATTTATTATTAATTTTAAAATGTTAAAATAGAGTAATATTTTAATTTTTAGAGATCACTTTACAGGAGGGTGCTTTCTTTGCCTATGATTGCAATGGTGCTTAATATTATTGTATACTATCATGTTATGTATACTATTGAAATTTGAATGTACTACTTGATGTATATTCTTTTTCTTTCTCTTTAGGTCACTGTACATGTACGTTCCCTAAATGTGCACATGCACTTAAACAAATAATTTTTTTTCTTATGTAACTTAAACTTAAATTTTATTCTACATTTTTTGCTCTTTGGCTTTTAAAATTTTGTTTTCCCTTTCTTGAAAAAGCTCTTTCAAGATTTACCTTTTTCACCTTTTGGTCATCCAAAATTTTGTTCGGCGAATGGGGGTAATGTGATGTAGTAATCACATTTATTATTTATTTTTTTAAATTGTAATGCAGCATTATTATCTCACGTTTTAAACTATTTATTTTTGACACAAAACATCGTTCAAATCACTTTTTTTCTTTCCTTTTTACCGCATGTAACAGAACGTTTTGATTTCAGATTTTCCCCTTCCTCTGTTCTATTTTTAGAAACAGCGTGACGTCGACCGCGTCATATTGGAGGTGTGTCTCCCCTCTTGCCTTTTGACCATAGTTTCGTTTTTTCCGTGCTGTCATTCGTTCTACAATTTATACGCAATTTAATTTAACGAATAGATTTAAATCATTTCTGGAGGTAGTTTTGTAAACCCCTTTTATGTAGTATATATATCAATGCAGCCAGTTTTTTAACAGATTTTAAGATCAGATTTTAAGATTTACGAAAGTTTTAAGATGTATTTTTGACAACGTGAATTGTCTTTTTCAAATCGGGCCTTAGTGCCTGTTTGAAGGATTGCGAACACCGTTTAGCGATCATATTATTCTAAGGTGCTCATTTAATAAGTAAAAGTTTGTCGCAGATCGCCGATGGAATTTAATTCAATGCTTTTTCGAATTTGGACTTTGTTATCTTCAAGACATTCTCTGAGAAAGGATTTTAACCAACTTTAGCCAGTATTCTTTGTAGCCATGGAATTACTTCAAGTTTTTAATAATACTACGTGGAACGTTTTTTTTAAATGTGTACAGTGACCTACTTCTCCTAATTACCTTCCACCTCTCAAAGTGAATCAACGAATAACGAAGATTTTTATAACTGCTGTCTCTTCAATGTGTCTACTGTTGTCATTTAAGTAAGACTATTCCTTTTATTTTTACTGCAAGTCAACCTTATCATCTTAGCTATACGATCACTCTATTCATGGCATCTCTTTAATATATTTAAATCGTCACATTATTCAAAATAACTGTATTTATTAGATTTCAGTACTCAACATCAGGGCCCGATTAAACTTTGAAGTTAGAGGAATTACAATGTCATTTCAGGACCTTTCTTTTGGAGAAGCTTTTCTAAATTCCATATATACATGGAAAATCTTCAGTGTTAGAAATATTATTCCTAGGACTGACATAACACGAGAACGGCCTGCAATTTTACACAAGTTTTTGAAAGCTACTTTATATCAGAAATTTTACTAAAAACTGGTTACTTTTTTGTTATAGCGGCCCACACTATTAGGATTATGACAAGTTGCAGCCAATTTCGCCAACGTCGTAACCAAGATCGTGAAGCACACACATATAATACCATTTCATGAAATCGTATACGATAATTTAATAGTTTTTAACCTTACTTCAAGTGTGTTATTTATTTATTTTTAAGGCTCAACAATCTAAATTGTCCAATATATAAATTTAAAAAAATGTAAACAAAGATTGAATAGACATGACCGCAAAAAGCCTCCAATCTGCATAACACTTGGAACCAAACTGTGCAGATTAGACGTCTTCTACTGTACACAGTTTTTCATAAATGTGTTTCGTTCTTAAAATGTGTTATTTTCATCTATCACTGCGGAACAAGCGAGAAAACTCATATTCTTGCACATGAGTTGTATATATCTTTATATCTAAATTTCCGTCATTTTTGACAGGCTACCTTTCTAGTCAGGATATATTCTTAGAGTCAGAACTCGGATATTGTTATTGTGATAATTAAAAAACATAAATATTTGATGATATATTGATAAATAATCCAGCCCTAATGGCCAGCTATAAAATTAGTATTTTTATTGTTAAGTTATCTTGATCTTGATTTGGAGAAAAATATACTAGTTACACTGAACAAAGGATTATTAGTACTTTTCTGGATGCTTATAGTGTATTTAGTTTTGCATTTGTTTACTGTTGAATCATCCTATTGTACTAATAACATAGTTAAAATAATATGCAATAATGTTTTTTTTTTCTGGTGAGTGGTGCGGTAAGGCAAGGTAATTTTAATGGTGTTAACACAACATCTTATTGAGAGCTCTTAAAGTAGATGACGTAATCATTACACAGAAGTATAAAACTTTATATCCATTTAAAATAACACCGTTAGTTAATTTTAATTTAAAAAAATCTGATTTCAATAAATAAAAAAAACGATTTAAATCAAAATAATCAGACTTTTTTTATTACTTTTTTTAAAAATCGTGATTTTTTTCACACCCTAGAATTAGAAGAAGCAAATGAAAATGAACTAAATTCACTGAAAAAAAGCATTGTAAAAAACACTAATATTCAGACATTAATTAATTATTATCATAATCAGGCATTAATTAATTATATTATTATCAGGCATTAATTAATTTGCCAAAAATAAACATTTATTTTATGTAAAAGTTTAAGCTATTTAATCATTATCCCTTTCCTTTTTTTATTTCGTGATTATAATGCATTTGCTTTTACTTTAGTATTCCATTGAAAAAAAAAATTGGTAAGTTATTTAATGCAATACTATTTCTTCTACTTATAACAATATTATGATACAAATTTCTCATTATTTTATGCTTCTTGGTATCAAGTTTTGTATTAATTTTATCAAAGTGTATCTAAAGCATTTGAAATATATTATTTTTTAACTAATTCTACTAATTAATATATATTTTTTTAATTTAATTATTTTATCAAAACAGATTATGCATATACGCATTTAGTCATGGAAAGTCAGGGAAATTGTCAGACATGTTTTGCTGGGAACTCTGTAAGGGAAAAAAGAAAAAGACATTTAGAATATTGTATTAGTATACTAGCTGACCCGCCTGGCATTGCCAAGGCCCATATGATGTAATTAATGATGTTAATTTACAAGTTCTTAAATTAATTAAATATTGGTTGATCGTAACTTGCATACAATTGCATTTTGAAAAATTACAAAGGATTGCATTGTGAACCACAACTCACATAAAGTTCTTTACTTTTGTTCCTTTTCAGCTTTTAGCATCGCTATCATTTAATTTAAGTCACATTGTTTCAGTTGCGAGCGCGATGTGTTAAACCTAACATTGGCCTCTTTACCCTGCCAATAGCAGAGATCTGTATTTTGCAGTGTTTCAGAGGAGTGCTTCTACTGACGTGCTTAACCTACGAAGTCTTGTTCCTATTTGAATTGTGCATGCACTGTTTGGAGGCTTTTGCTTTTCTCACTATTGAAGTCATCATATGTGGCTCTCCTTCAAAGAGATGTGTTTTGTTTTGCTTTGCAAATCAAATATTCTTTCTTCAATTACAGTTTCTCATTTGATTTCTTGGGGCTTGGTAATTTTTTTAATTAGCTAATTTAAATTTTTATGTTCTTTAACTTTGTTACCCCATAGATTTTGTTTCTATGCAAATTTCGTTAATTTTTAATTCAGAATTCTGTTTCAGTGATATGCTGGCATGACTCGAAAGTTTAGTTCAAATGAAATGCAGGCTTTGGATACCAACTCGAAAGATTTTAAAAATGCTTGTTCTCATCTTTAAAGTAGATGATTCATTTTTTTGGTTTAGGAGCCACTGGTTTCTTCCAGATTTTGGGAATCTACACCTATACTATTGAGACAATCAAAATGGTAGTGCATTTGTGAAAATTAATTTGACAGTTTAAGAGTTGCAGTAGAGTATACCAATTTTATCTAATCATCCTTACAAAATACACAGAGCTAATTTAAAACTCCTTCCTTTTGGCCTTTCTAGTTAAGTAAAGATAATACACAGTTAAGAATTTAAAAAAGACATTAAATAACATAAGCAGAAAACAAATTCAAAGTACCTTGGTGTGAGAGCTACTGGAGATAAATCAGATCTAGATATTCTACTATTAATCATCTGAGCTCTTTCTTGGCGTTGTGCTCGTAATTTTCGTTCAGCAAGAAGAAAATACGTTGCAGTTATATGATTGTATTCATTTTTATCCAGGGCTCTGAAAAGTAAAAAATATCAGTCAATTATTCAGTTTAAAAAGAAACAAGAATGAAATATCATGCATAAAACATAGATTATGAAACACTTTTCAAAACAGAATATTATTAAGAAATTTAATTTTTTCCTACAATGAAATTAACATCTAAATAAGTAAATTGAAAAACATATAACTAAATAAAAATCCATTCTCAGCAATTTCAATCCATATCCAGTAATTGTGTGAATTCTTTCGTGAAGTGTTGTATATTATAATATATATAAAGAATTTATACACACATCATATAATGGTAATACATTGAAAATTAGATGATAAGTTTAAAAAGGCATACCACAGCAGAAAATGCACTTCCAGTAATTTGCCTGTAACTGAATTCTTTTCTGTCTCTCTATAAATGGACGATAGATGCTACACATACAATAATCTATAGAAAGTATGTTGTAGTGCACCTCACTAATCCTTTATAATTTCATTATGTTTTAAATTCATAGCATCATTAAAAAGCACCACAATGAATTTTCCTCACAGTTCATAATGTAATGAAATTCTTTTGTGCATTTCTGTAAATGAACTATAAATGCTACTTATTCTATACTCCTGAGAAAGCATGTTTTAGTTCATCTCATTAATGCATATTAATCTCATTATGTTTGAAATACCATAACATCAATAAAATACACCACAAACGATTTTCTCTCATCGATCATAATGTAACAGACTTCTTTTGTGTGTAACTGTAAGCAAACTTTAAATGCTATACACTTAACTTTCAATATTGAACATTCTATAGAAAACCTCATCCATGGTTCATAAGTGTAAACAAATAAAATCCAAGCCCTTTTCAAAGACTGTTTAGATACATACAATATTACAGGCATTTAAAAGGCTATTGAATGAATTATAAGGGAACTCACCAAATTATCAGAGAATTTTTAAAGAATAAAGTATTTTAACTTAGTTAGGTACCATGGAAAGAAATTTCGTATATAATAAAAATTTAAGAAAACAGAGCTTGATCTTTCAATTCCTACTATTAGTTCACACAATCCCTATATATATCTTGTTCAAATTTTCAATCGTTAATAAATGATATTATTATTATTACATTATTATTCATCCACTCACGTTCAAATACATTTTTTAAAACTTGTAGTGAATGACACTTGATATTAATACATTTTTTTTTCAAATATTAATTAATTAATTAAATTAAATAATTAATTTAGTTTTATATGGAAGGAAAAAAATTTCTCTTATTCAAATTTTCAATTGTTAATAAAATACTTATTATTCATCCACTCAAGTTCAAATACATTTTTTAAATTTGTAGTGGATGACACTTTATGTTAATACAGTTTTTTCAAATATTAATTCATTAATTAAATTTACTTAATTAATTTTATTAAAATTTTCAATCGTTAACAAAATACTTATTATTCATCTACTCAAGTTCAAATATATTTTTTTAAACTTACAGTGAATGACACTTGATGTTAATACAGTTTTTTCAAATATTAATTCCCTAATTAAATTAAATTAATTTTATATGGGAGAAAAAATTTCTCATTCAAATTTTCCATCGTTAATAAAATACTTATTATTCAACCTAAGTAGTTATTGACTTTAAAATTTTTTTTATATTACTTGTTTTTCTTCAAGTGCAAAAAAAGATGTGGTATCACTGCAAGAACAGAAGTCAGCCGTAAACTAGTTAAATTTCATGAGTTTTGAACACACTTCAGGAGTCAAATATTAACATTTCAGAAGTTGTAGACAATTTTTTTTTCGAGTTATACCCTAGCGTGCAAAAGTCTTTGGTCAAACACAATAAACTGATTTTGATTACACAATAGGGTCTGGTGGGGTAAAATGGGTAGGGATTAATATCTTAGCATATAACAAATGTTACATTTAAGAGAAAGGCTTTATTTTTTAAATATATTTTCAGACATTAGTTGGCAACAGGATATACCCTTGTTTTCATGTGTAGAATATGTGTGTTTCAATTGTGATAGTGAGAAACCCTTCAAAATCTATATTTTTGAAAATTATTTTATAAATATTTTTTATAGTTTCAATTAGTAAAGATTCTGAAGTAAAGTTTATGACAAATTGGAAAGTAATATTTAAAATACTTTTTTTGTAATTAAATTTTTTGTATGGTGGGGTAAAATGAGTATAAGTTAGTCTTAACTAATGCATCCAATTAAAATGTAATTGAGATGATATTTTTCCGCTTTTCGACAGAATTCTGCTTTTGGGGTTCAATTCCACTTTTTGCTTTTCAGAAACTCTATATAACATTTAGTACACATTATTTACAGGGTCACACACACACACAAAATTAGCAACATGTGGAAATTCTATGAAATATGTTTTAGTGATGTTATACTTTTTTGAACTCAGTAGAATTTATATATGTTATTAAAGTACAACATGTTTTCTATTGAAAATGGCATTTATAGGATTTACAGAGCCACACAAAAGTATGTGCATTCAGTACAATCTTTGAGTGATAATATGATTTCCTCTCCTTACAAAGATTTAAAAAGTGCCATTCTGATAGCAATTTCTCCTTTTCAGTCATATAGCACAAAAAATACATTAGAAAATACAATACATTAAAAGAAACGAGTGCAGAGTAAGGGTGATGAAATTTTGGCACATGATGAAGTGGCATAACACCTCTCACAAGAAGAAATCGATCGTTTAGAAAAGAAGGAAAATGTAAAGCCAACCAACCAAAAAAAAAAAAAGATTCCCATGATTCACAATTACACACTCTAGTTGCACAACTTCTAATAGAATGAAAATATCTGAAACTTTACCAGGCAAGTGTGTTAAAGTGAAATATGCAAAAAAAAGGTTTGTTGTTGAATTCAATGGACAAATTATTGGCATGGATGCGGGAGGAGAGGAATTCAAATTAAAGTTCCTAACAAAGTTTTTTTTTTTCATATTTCCTGAAAGAGATGACACAGATGTGATTGCAAAATATCAAATTGGGAAAATTTTAAAAGGACCCACATTTCAACACTGTGATAACTACAGATTTCAAATTAAAAAAGTTACACAATTCTTTTAAAGTTAACATTTCAATTAATTTTGTGTAATTTTCTTTATATAATTAAAATAAAAGCTTAAAATAAAGTTTGCAGTAAATTTAGGTAATTATTTATTACTTATTCAATCAATACCCATTTTACCCCACTTCAGAGATAAAAAGTGAATACAAAACAAAAAAATATTTCTACTACTTAAAATAAATAAATAAATTAACAACTATATAAATGTTTTGCCAAGACATCAGTTGCATAAATAAACATAAAAAAATCCTTTTAAATATTTTTGTTTCAATGAAAACAAGCATTGAATGAAAAAATAGTGCTTTTCATACCCATTTTACCCCACCTGACCCTACTAAATATAAATTTTTAGTACTTTATTTTTGTGTTTGGGTCATTCCTCGCGAAATCAACCAGTGACTCAACCTGACCATTTCAGATTTCAATGAAACTGCCAGGAATCATTGTCCCTGATGATATAAATGAGAATATATTTTTATAATCTCTTTATCTCATTGAATTTTCATACAATTAATTATTTAAATTTTGAAAAATCATCATTTTTTGGCTAGCATAAATGTTTTCAATTTTGAATTTCTCAAGTTCTATCAGGCATAGAGAGTTCTATAACGTCTCATTTTAAAGAGAATTTCATAAGGCTTGATTTGATGGGCAAGTTGACTATGTTTCATTAATAATAATTTTTTATTTGTAAAAAAATTTGAAAATTTAAAAAATGTATGTTATGTAATAATATAAGCTTAAAATTTTGAAATTTTTAGGGTAGGATCTCCATGGGATCAGGAGTTATGAAATCAAAGCTAAAGTTTACCATACAATAAATAAATAAATAAATAACAAAATAAGTTAAGAGTCAGATTATCATTCATATTGTAATATTTAGCTTTTATTTAATAACTCCTGATCCCATTGAGATCCCACTCTAAAAATTTCAAAATTTTAAGCTTACAAAATTACATAAAACATACATTTTTTTTCGAAATTTTTAAAAATCACTATCTAAAAAATTTTTTAATTTCAAATTTCTAAAAAATTTAAAAAATTATTATTTTTAATGAAGCAGTCAACCTGCATATCAAATCAAACCTTATGAAATTCTCTTTAAAATGAGTTATAGAACTCTCTATGCCTGATAGAACTTGAGAAATTCAAAATTGAAAACATTTATGCAAGCCAAAAAAATGATAATTTTTCAAAATTTAAATAATTAATTGTATGAAAATTTAATGAGATAAAAAAATGATAAAAATATATTCTCATTTATATCATCAGGGACAATAATTCCTGGTAGTTTCATTGAAATCTGGAATGGTCAGGTTGAATATTGAAATTTTTTGGTTGATTTGGCATGGAATGAGCCGTTTATCAACAAGTTCAGAAAGTAGAAATTCTAATTTAGTACATTCAAATTCTTATATTTATTCGAATCGTCACAAATCTTTTAGCAAACACATATTGGAACATTATTTACAAAAATAGAAATTTGCACTTTTTGTTTCTTCATATCAAGATTGGTATGAATAAAGTATACTAATTTTATAATGATTACTTAATATTAATTTATGTTTTGTAATTCTAATATTTAATATATTTAGAGATTAATTAATATTACTATATATTTCAGGTAATATTGTTTGCTTATAAATAACTTTTTAAAAATGAAGAAAAAACATGAATATTCAATCGAATTGTGAGGTAAAATTAAAATTCTGTCTCAAGAAGGTTATACCCATGAGAAAATTACAAAAAAATTAAGAATCTCAAAATTAAGCATGACACAAACATTAGCTCGATTAAAAGAAAGAGGAACAAATTTAACTAGAAAACGTTGTAGATGGCCTAAATGCCATGAAATATGGAAGACAAACATGTTGTGATCATGAATAAATGAAATAGAAGACTTCCAGTAGCTGCAATTGAAGAAGAGTTGAATAAAAGTAGAGAATCTCAAATATCTGTTCATACAGTTAAGAGGTATCTGCATACTGTAGGTTTGAATCCTCCCTTAGCTTGTCAAAAACCTTTTAAAACACTAGCTTGTCAAAAACCTTTTAAAACACAACGTCTTCAGTGAGCTAAAGAACATCAACCTTAGACACTGAGTGAATGAAAAAAGGTATTTTGGACTGATGAATCCAAGTTTGAATTGTTCGGAATCAAAAGAAGTCAGTATGTTTGAAGAATGGCTGGAGAATGTGTATGCGAAAATTATTTAAATCACACAGGGAAACATGGAAGTAGTAATGTCATGATTTGGGGTAGTTTTAGAGGAGTAAAAGTTGGAGATTTGGTACAAGTTAAACCAACGATGGATAAGCAAATGTATCACAGTATTTTATAGGGTGTCAACGATTTTAATCAGTTAATTTAAATCAGCGATTAAAATCATGATTTTAATCAACCGATTTTTTAAAAAAAATATCATTGATTTAAATCAAAAATTTTCTAAATATTTAAAATGTCAAAAAAGTATTAAAATCTAACATAAACATAATTTGAAAGTTTCTATAGGTATTTTTGACTTATGAATAAACAAAAAAAGAACTTTAAATAATTGTTTCTAAGCTTAATTCATGAGTACTGTAAAAAATTAAAAACAGTTGAGTTTATAAAAAGCATTGTTTTTAAGTTTTTATCCAAATTAAAGCAGTTTCATTTAAAAATGATACTTAAATCTAATATAATTTGCAATGTTATAAATTCTTTTAGGTAATCAATTTATGCATTATTTTATATAAAATTCACATAGCAAGTGTAATACATTTCTACAAGTAAAAGAATAAATAGTAATTAATAGCAATCTCAAGTTAAAGAAGAATGAAAGAATGACATCTTTTCAAAGCTAAATTTAAATGAATGCATAAGAGGAAAAGAAATAATTGGTATAAAAATGCTAAGGATAAATGTTTAATTAATATTGAATAAATGTTTTTAACTTTGTAACTCATATATACTAAATAAAAAATAGTAATTAGGGATTGAAAAGGCAGCAAAATGCTAATTAATAATTCACTCTGAGAGGTAATAGTGCTGTGCTGTTACTTAAATATTTTGAGGATTTCAGATATAAGTGGCTAACTTATATTTATCTTATATGAATGGGTTTAAGTCATTTTCATAATTCTTTTGGTTATCATATACATACATGTGTGTAAGTTTAGATTGTGGTGGTTTACAGTAATTTTCCAAAATACAAATGCAAAACGAGCTGCAAGTAATATTTGTTAGTTTTGTTATTTGTGTTACTAACTAATGAAATTACTTATTTGCAGTTTTTATTAATCCTGTAATTATACTAATTCTTCTAGGATTTTATTTTAATGGTGCTGCACCATGCCACTTTTAAAATTGGCAAAATGCACCGTGCCTTAAAAAAGTTGAAATTCACCTGTAGTTATAGCCAGAGATTTCTTGTAAAAAACTTCCCCATTCATCAATATTTCTAAATTCATGTGGCCAAGATCTTGCAAAAATATGGAACTTTACTTCTTTAGAAAATACAGGATATTATTAAAATATGTTATTTAATTGTATTTTTCAATTTGTTATTCATAAAATTATTAAAAATTAGGGACACTTTATTTATCATACTAATTTTTTTTTTTTTCTTATATCATTACTAAACACATTAGACATTACTAACATATTTCCTCATGAAATAGTACCCTTTTTTGGAACTAGCATCCTGTCGCTTTTTCTTTCTAAAATGAATACTACATTATTATCATTTTAATAATTAAGGCTTAAAAATGTTTAATATGTTCCTCATTAGAGAGTTAATTGTTTAATAATTATTAATTTGAAGTAGTTTTAACTATTTAATATAAAATGCAGTTAATAATTTTAATAAATATTAAATATCAGTAGTATTTATAAAGTTTTACATAATTATTACAATATTAATGTATATGACATTATTATATGATACTACCTAATGAAACTACTAATTTGCAGTTTTTATAATTTCTGTAATTACTAACTAATAATTATAATTTTATTAATTAAAGTGTAAAAACATAGATTATGTTAGCAATTAGTGGTTTAATTGTTTTGGAAACCTAAAACTCTTGCTAACTATTCAGTATTTGAACGCTGGGGAAAAAATCATAAAAATCCGATTTAAATAAAAAAAATCTGATTTTTTTTATTAAAAAAAAAAATCATGAATTTTTTACACCCTAGTATTTTAGAACATCATACAATTCAATCTGGCACTCGAAATACTGGCAGAGGACTCACTTTTAAGCAAGACGACAACCCAAAACACACATCTAAACTATGTTTAAATCAGGGTTGGCACGTTTTAAAACAATTGGTTTTAAACATGGTTTAAACTAATTGGTCTTTTTAGAAGAAATCTAATAACAATTTCTCTTTTTAACACTTTTCAACAAAGTTGAAAAGGGTTTATGATTTCGGTTTGTCTGGCCATCTGTTCGTGCTCTAACTCCCGTAAATATACTCGGATTGCCCTGAAATTTTTGGATGTTATTAATGTTCACCATAGCACGTTCCCTATTTCAAATGAAGTTTCATGTTTAGTTCATTTACAGGGACAGTCAAAAGTTTTCTGTTACATTACGGCTAATGGGAAAAAATTGTTTAAAATGATTTTTAATGATGTTACATGCTTTCAAACATCATAAAATTGATATGTATTTATCAAGTGCACAAAATTATGCAGTGCAAAGAATAGTTATTCCTTATTTACAGGCTACACAAAAGAATTCCGTTACATAATGCTATAGGGGTGGCGGGAATTCTTTGTGGTGTATTTTAATTATGTTAAATTATTTCATGGATAATGAAATTGATATACGTTGCTGAGGTTTACTATAACTTATTTCATGCGTAATACGAAATGCATTGCATTTACAGGGATACACAAAAGATTTCAGATACTATATTGTATCCGAAATACTGCACAGTAGCGATGATTGCTGGAAATGCATTTTTAATAATGTTATGTGCTTTTATGTTTCACTATATTTATGCATAGTATATGGTATGTATAAATATAAATGTTGTAATTCATATACATGGCTTCACAAAAGAATTCGTAATGGTTACTGGATATGATTGCAAATTACTTAAAGGTGCTTTTTTAATGAGTTATGCATTTTTACGCTGAACTGCATTTAGTTTACTAAGAAATGTTTGTAGAACATATACAAAATTATATACAGAGTCACACAAAGAATTGCATACATGGCCCTCTATGAATGATAATTTCTGGAAGTGTGATTTGAGTAGTTTTAAGAGTGTTTTAGTTTGAAATAAATTTTAGCTAAATAGTGACATGTAATAAAGGTACTAGGTAAACTATACAGGGCTGTACAAAAATATTCAAGTATTTTTCCATCTATTATTAGAAATTGCTGAAAGAGAAATTTTAGCCTGTTATGCGTTTTCTTGCTAAACTAAATTTTCCCATTATATAGCATATGTATCAACATACAGATCAAATACAGAGCAGTTCGAAAGAATTGGAATACATATTTAGCTATGGACAGTAACTGCTGAAATCAGTTTTTTAAATGTTTACTTTGTTATCTTATTTAGATTATTACCCTAACTAACGAAGTTTTGTTAAAGCTTTCAGGGAGTGTTGGAAAGTGTTTCACAATCTATGCCGTATGCATGATTTTTCTTTCTTGTTTCTTTATAATTTAAGTGTTTTAAATTATTCGATATAAATAATTTTGACTTTTAACACTTTATTTCAGAGGTTTTAACCATAGTTTAAACTTTAAACCAACTGGTTTTTTTAGAAGAAATCTAATAACATTTTCTCTTTTTTCTTTATAATTTAAGTGTTTTAAATTATTAGATATAAATAATTTTGACTTTTAACGCTTTATTTAAGCAATAAGCATTAAATATAGTGGGTCTAGGTCATGTGTATAGGATGAAAACTAGTATATGTTGATGAACATATCTATTGTTCTGAAGAGAAAGCTTAAAGATAAAATCGGTTAAAAATATTCAATATTTAGTTTTTTTTTTTTTTTTTTTTTTTTTTTTTTTTTTTTTTTTTAAATGCAGATTATTTAAATCAATTAATAACATAACACAATGATCTTTAAGATTTTGGTGAAGTTGAGAAAGAAAATTTTCTTAATTAGTGAGACTATCTTTAAGAATTAAAATCAAACAGGGTGTTAGTTATGGCATTTTAATAATACCAATCTATTTTTTTTTTTCTGTTATCTGCTGAATCTAATGACAAAAAATATTGACTTCGACTCAAAAAACAAACCGCCAAGATGTATTTGAAATTTATTTTTTGAATAACTGTAGAAAAGTCATCAAACTACATAAAATATTTATTGTTAGTAATCAAAAGATTGTTTATAAAGATTTTCAGGGTGTCAATGTTTCACTGTGTAGAGTAGTTTATACTTTGAACATACGACTGTTACTAATACTGTTTAATTAAAATATGAATTTTTTTTTTTTAAATTTTCTACATAAATTGACTGTAAATATTTAATTTAAATTATTTTCAAATGAAGTTATGCTACTTATATATGCAACAATGTCTATTTTTATCAATAAATATGCAAGTATATGTAATAAGAAAATATGCTTTAAAGATACCCGGTTTAAATTATTGGAAAACAGAGGAGAAGCAAAACTCTCAAAATTATGATATGGCTCCCCGCAATCACCAAATTTCAATCCTATTGAGAAATTGTGGGATGAGATCGGCAGAAAAGTTCGTAAGATGGCTTTAACAAAACTTTGAGAATGTTTGCATGATACCAAGAGAACAAGTAATATAAAAATTTTGTTTTTAAAGTCAATTCCTACTTAGGTCATCAAAGAAAAATTTAATATAATCCCTTAAGCTAATATTAGTTTTTGTTGCATTAAAATATCCCAATTTGTTGATTTTCTATAAGCAAGCAGGTTTACAATGGAAGTCTATGGGAATTTGGCGAAATATTAGAGATATCGCCAAGTTAGCATCACATTTGGCGATATATCGCCAAGTTGGTAACAAACTTGGTGGTATTTGGCGACATAACACGGTCCCCCCCTATGGTAACCCCCCCCCCTTATAGATATGAAGATGCATTAAATGTTTCAATAGCCAATGGCCGCCATTTTGTCTTCCATGTAAAACTAAAATTAATTAATTAAAATTTAATTAATGAATTAATATTTGAAAAAACTGTATTAACATCAATTGTCATCCAGTACAAGTTTTAAAAAACTTATTTCAACTTGATAGGATGAATAATAAGTATTTTATTAACGACTGAAATTTTGAACAAGTTATATATATAAATAAATATATGGAGAGTGTGAACTAATAGTAGAAATTGAAAAACAAACCATGAAATGCTAGAAAAATTGGTGTCTTGAATGCCAAAATTGTACAAAGCTGTAACACTAAAGGAGGCCACATCGATGAAAGCAAAATATGAGTTGAATTATATTTTTCATGTTAAATATTTAAAACGTTTCCTATATTTTGTTGTTACATCATGTATATTATTGTTCTATATTAAATTTGTTACAACTTCACTATACTTTGTTCTTAATTGTTAATTTATACGTTTGGCAAAGAACTTTTGCATGCTGGTGTACTTTTTAATATCTTTATATTCTCTGAAACCTAAATCTTAGAGCACTTGCATTTATCCATAGAAAAATAATTGAAAAAAGAAAAGTTACATAATTTACCTTTAATCTTTAATGTAAAATACTTTCTTTTTAAATGGATTTATAAAAAGGAATTGAAATTTTGTTTTCAGTACAAAGTGAAAAATTTGGGATTGATATGATTCTGTGAAGTTTTTACTGATAGATAAAATTTGTTATTTTTATGAACAACTGAATTCCACAATACTTTTTTGCGACCGATTAATTATTTTTTTTTTTTTTCAACGACTGATTGATATTAAAAAAAAATTTCTGTGACCGATAGATGAAATCCTCTATTCATGTGACAAATTGAAAAACTTTGCAATTTTTCATCAATGACCAATGGAATAATTTCATAGCATTTTCCTGCAACATATTGAAAGAATTCACGCTTTTTTCTGCATATAAAATTGACAGAAATTGAGATTTTTTTTTAAATATCAACTATAGATGAAATTCGCGATTTTATTTTGCAACCAATTGACAAAGCTTTTTTCCCCACAGTTAACTGATGGAATTTGTGTTTTTCCCCACATATGATTGAAAAAATTTGCAAATTTTATCCATGACTGATTGACAAATTTTGCAATATTTTTCCAAGACCAATTACCAAAATTTGTAATTATTTCAAACGAGAGATTAATGAAATTTGTGTTTTTTTTCAGCATGTAATTGAAGAAATTCATGATTTTTTTCTGTTAATGATAGACGAAATTCATGCCCCCCCCCCCCCCCCCACCTGTGACAGAAAACACTCTGTTGTGAAAAAAAAAATTGCGGATCATTTTTCGCAACCTACTGACAAAACTTATTTTATTTTCTGCATTTTTTTTTTTTTTTAATGTAAAATTGATGAAATTTGCAATTTTTCACTCAACTGATTAATAAAATTTGCATTTTTTTAAAATGATTAGTAGAGTTGTTTCTGAGAAACATAAAAACTTTTGAATCAATTTTTTGGATAGTAATTTTTTTTTTCATTTTCACCTATTAATTCCAATTTACAGCAGAGTCTCAAATTTGGACGTCCTACATCTAGAATTTTCCAAAATTCGGACATTTTCCTACGAATACCTTTTACAAATGTCACGGAACACAAAAAAGAAAACTAAAAATCGCTGTACAAAAATAAATGCTACGGAACCCAGGGTTGTTAAAAAACTCGTTTAAAAAAAAAAATAAATAAAAAAAAAATAAACCAGGTTTTTTTTTTGCTTTAAACCGGGTTTTTTTAAATACATTTTCCTATTACATATACATGCATATTTATTGATAAAAATAAACATTGTTTGATATATAAGTAATATAACTTCATTAAAAAAAAATTTTAATTAAATAATTACAATCAATTATGTAGAAAATTGAAATCATTTAAAATTTAAACATTTTAGTAAAAGCCATGTCTTATGTTCCATGAATAAAATGCTCTACATAGGGAAACATTGATACATTGAAAATCTTAATAAACAATCATTTGATTACTACTATAAATAAATATATTGTATAGTTTCATGAATATAATATACTTTCCTATGGCTATTCAAAATAATTTCTTTGAAATATTTGCAATCTGAGATATATGACTTTTTGTCCGAACACTATATGAACAATTATTATCTTTTACTGAAAGTAAAGCTTTTTATAAATTCCAGGAATGATTTGAATTTAGCAGTAGAATCTTTACATGTTTCAAGTGTATCACATTTTCATGTTCATTTGACACTTCTCCTCAAAAACTGCCAGGTTTAAAAAAAAAGAAAAGGAAAAAGGCGACAGTAAAATAAACAAAAGTACCTATTTGCTTTCTAGACTACTGAAATGGTGATTTTTTGAAATTCGTGAAAAAATTCCTGTTACAACACTTTAGACTACTGTAGTACATTTTGTCCCCTACCCTTTTTCAGCTTTTAACGATTTTTAAAGGGTTTTTTATTTTGCAGCAATTTTTCCAGTCACTGAAAGGAGACTAAAGGGACTTTTTTGGGGGGTGGGGTGGGGGGGACCATTTGGGAGCCCTGCACGAAAGAACCTTTCATAATGGGAATAGAGTTTTCGTGCAGTAATTTGGAGCATCTAAAAATGGATTTGATGGTTGAAAAGAAAAAAGATGAACAATGTGAATTTGGAGCAGAAATATGACCATGAAAACAGTCTATCAACATTGCACTTGAATAACATTTTGAAGAAATAAAAGATTTCTGTATAGACAAGTTCACAAGCACTGATGAATATTTGGATGTGACTAAGGAAGCTAACTTTCGAAAGCACTATAGGAAAAGGGTTTCACCAAAGAGCACAGATAAAAATAACAGCACAGCAATGAACATTGATACACATATGTTTTACAGGAAAGAATTTAAAGAAATTTTCAACAATTTAAAAATGGGCTTAAATGACAATGTTTCCTATATCAGGAGAATATTGCATCAATACATGTCATATTTTAATTACAATTCTAGAAGGCAAATTTAACTATCACTAATTTAGAAAAGTTATTAAAGTTTCCTTTTGGATATGAGAAACCAGATATACATTACTTGCAGAGTCAAATGGAAATAATATTTATGTTCAAACCAAATGTTAACTCACAAAACAAACTTTTCACTCATGCCATGAATTTCAAAGACTATTTGGGTCATGCCATCAAACTATATATTTTAACATTCACAGCAGCTTATCCTTATGGAGTTGCATTTGCCATTTAATGAAAGAATCTTTAGTCAATTAAAAATTTAAAAAATGTATTGCAAACTACTATAAGTGATGACAGACTTGACAGCCTAATACTTTTAAAATGTGAAAGTGAAATAGAGGATTTTATTAAACTGGATGAGGTTATCATCAGATGGGCTTCTTTGAAGACCACAATAATTAATTTTAAGTGAAAAAAAGTGTGTTTATTTGAGAAATTTGTTTCAAGTTGAGAAATTTTCGAATCACTCCCACACAAACACAAACATCACCACCACAAAAAAAAAAAAAAAAAAAAAAAAAAAAAAGATCTGTAGCTATGTCTCTGAATGTGGAAAGGAAAATTTTTGCATATTGTTGAGTATTTATTAGTCCCCCAAATCCCAGGATTTGGAATAGAGTTCTGGGATTTTCGAAAGTAAAAATTATTTGATAATCTTGGTATTGTATTTTCTATGAGTGGAATTTGTGAAGATCTCAACCACACTCAGAACCTTAATAGAGAACAGCAGAATACTTTAGAAAATTGAGTCTTCCTGCAGCTAAACATAAATTTAAATAGTATTATCTTCCAAATCCTTTACATTAAAAAATAACTCGAAAAATTCTGTTAATATAATAAAGGTAAAATTTTATTATCTTTCCAGCATTTAACAGAGTACTCACTCAACAATTTCTTCTTTGGAGGCAATATTACCATTCACCATTTTTTGTACAATATGTGTATGATCTTCATCAGAAAGATGCTCCCGAGATATCAAAGGCAAATGATCAGCAGGCTGGATAGCATCTCCTCCATTTAACCATGGATCATTAGCAATCTTTTCTAATGAAGCACGTTTCTCAGGATCTCTAATAAGCATCTCTCCAATCAATCTATGAAAAACCAAATTCAAAATTAAAAAATAATAAATAAAGTAGGTGAGAAGCACATACAAAAGTATTTTAAATTAAACAAAAATATGTTTTCATTATACATTTAATAAAAATGACAGCAAAAGTATCAAAAATACAGGAAAGAAATGTTTGTCTCAAGGGACCATTAAGAAATGACAGATAAATACTTTATAAGACATAAATTTTCATTTTTTAATTTTAATATCCCTTGTTCCATCATTAAAGTATTACAATATATTTAAAAGTTTTTTAAAGTGCTATTATAAAAATATAGCAGCTGAATTTGATGGGTAAGTTGGCAAATGAGAAATTATTTGTACAAAAATCCTTTGAAATGTCACATGATTTTGAGATACTTCTCCATTACTTGTGCACATCAATTTTCATTATAACTTCTTTTGGAAAGTAAGAGACCGGAAAAGGATTTTCTTTTAATTCAAAGCTAATAGCACATGGAATAAAGTCCAGATTAATTTTTCCCCAAAAAAATTTTCTCAGTTTATTTTCATTCATATTTGAGGTAATCATCTCTATATCCAGGAAGTAGTATGCAGCTACAGCAAGATGGCATCGCAACAGTGCTTGCTCAAACTGTTTCTTTATCTGAGAAAGATATGGTTTTAAATCATTATTTTTCAATAGAGTACATCATACATGGAAAGCATCTGGTAATATTGCTGTATCCTGAATGTCTAAGGCAGTCAACACAGGTTTTAGTTGTTTTATGAGATCTTTAACTTGTTGATACAAATTAAAATCATGTACATGATTTATATTTTTCTTTTTATACATCTCATTAAAATTGCTCATTTACAATTGTTATGTATAATCTGTAATTGCATATAAAAGTTTCTAAACAAGTCAATTTGGCCATTCCATCTAGTATTTTCCAGGTGCTGAAGGAAAAAATGAAAAAAAAAAATTAAAAACTTTCCAACAAAGTTGAAAAGTGTTTATGCATTTGGTTTATCTGTCAGTCTGTCCACGTGCTAACTCCAGTAAATATACTCGGATTTTCATGAAATTGATAAATGTTATTTATGTCACCAAAGCATGTTTGGTACGGTATATGAAGTACGTGGGATTAATCATTCATTTACAGGGGCACTCAAAAGTATTACATTAAATTATGGTATATCAGTAATGATAATTAGCTAGAAAAAGAAAATTTATGTATGTGATGGTTTAAAATAACAATGACAAATCAAAATAAATAAACATTTATTAAAGATTTAAGAGACTAACACAAATAAAAATAAAATATAAAATAAAATGTAGATACCTTAAAATAAACATTATAAATATACGTTCATAACTGCTTAACATTTACCAAGGAAAAACAATAGTAGTAATTAATTTATCAGGGAAATGTAACAGAACATCATGATATAACGGAATAAACTTCAGCTTAAGTTAACATTTCAATTGAATGCATTATGTAACACTTGAATAACAGCTGACAAAATTGAATTATTAAGACGCTCTGGAACTCCAACATGATTTTATACTATAATATGACAAAGAAAACTTATCAAAGCTGATTTAAAGAATTACTTATTCCAGATCTGAATATAAACTTTATGCAGCTTATCATAACTTAGCCACAGAAAGTTCAGGGCAAGTTTAAATTCTAGCAGCTTAGGTTTGGGTTAACTCAATTTAAAAAAAATTAGTTTAGTATATTGTTATTTTTATATGAAAAAACTCATGGCCTTACAATTACATCATTGATCGTTTCGCAAAATTTCAGATTTCTTTCCACAAAATCTTAATTTTCTACCATCACTTGACAAACTTCACGTTTCCTTTCAGTGACCTCTGACCAAATCTCCCCTCCCCCAGATCCTTTGATAAAACTAGTGGGTTTTTTTTCTGCGATTGATGTGCCTTTTTTTTTAGGTGGGGTGGAGGGGGTGTTGGCTGATTGATGAAATTAATTTTTTCCTCTGCGAGAATTTGTCAAAATTCGCAATCTTTTTCCATGACTGATTGACAAAATTAGTGATATTTTTCCATGAGTGACAGACAAAATTAGCAACATTTTTCCACAAACAATCGAAAAATTGACCTGATGTGTCTGTGATCTTGATGAAATTTGCAATATTTCCCCAAATTATTTGTTGAAATTTGCAACTTTTTTTAATGTTATCTTTTGATGAAATTTGCAGGTTTTTTTCTTTTTTGTTTTTTTCCCCATGAGTGATGGACGACTTTGATTTTTTCCTGTGACCGAATGTTGAAATTTGAGATTCTTTTCAGCGACCAATTGAAAAAAATCACTATTCGTTTCTGAGATTTTTGACAAAATTCATGACATTTTTTCCCGGTCGTTTGAAGAAATTTGCGATGTTTTCCATAACCGATTCACGAATTGATTTTGCGAAATTTCTCAAAAGAAAAAATAAATTGATGACTTGTACAAACATTAAAAAATATTCGCAGAATCACATGCCAGTGAAAGAAGTTAAAGGAGGTTAAAATACTGCACAGCATTTTTTATTATGTGGGAGTTTCCAATTTTGTGCATGATTAGCACAATCCCATACTTAACTTCTGTTGGCAGGATCTAGGTCCACTTAGGATTGCAGCTTAACCCTTTACTGCCCAACCCGGCGATACAGAGTGGGGGAGGAAAAGGAGAGAGAGTGGGGTAATATTTAATGGGGAAGATCTCTAAAAATAAAAGAAGTGGAAAGAAGAAGACCAACTCTCTATGAGATTAACCAAGCCCTAAAATTAATCCCTCGTATAAACCTGTTGTCAGAGTCAGATAATATAGACGAACACGTGAACGCCGTTCGCAGAAAATGTTCAAAGTTTGTAGACAGTTTTGATGGGTTTTTTTTTACAAGTTTCTTTATTTAAAAAAAGAAATTAACAAGACCCCAGGCGGAGAATCGGTGTAACGCATGTTGCAGACTATTGACAAGGTCTGTAAACTATTTTTCATCTGGAGAAAAAAAAAAAAAAAAAAAAGTTTGCTAAAAAGTATTTGCCATGTATTATAGTACAGTATTTTTTGGAAGAAGCGCTGCGGCTCATAGGAGTTAAAAACTTAGAAATATTGTAAATGCGGTGCTTATGCCGGAACGGCGGGTACAATTCCTTTTTTCCCCCTCCTGCCAGGGCCGGTAGCAGAAACAGTGCAGCACCGACGCGGGTGCTGTAGATTATGTTAGGTTTGGGTTTAATGCAGATTAATTTAACAGATTAAAAATAAATTTTGTGTTAAAAAATAAATGTTAAATGTTGATCTCTTTTTAAATAAAGTTTATTTAGTTGCAAATTTTAGCGAATGTTTATGTGCTTGTATATAACTTTTCATTTTTGCTGTTGGTGGCAATATAGGACTCGGGAGGAGCACAGCGTTTTTTTTGCAGAAAATTTTAAAGAAATTATTTGAGTTCGCAGACAGTTTTACATTTTATCTAAGTCTGCCTGTTGTTCATAGTAGTAAGTGAAAATAAGGGTTAAAATATAAAATACGTGATCATCATGAGCCTGGTCAGTCTTTGGAGATAATCATCAATCCATTTATATCAAACTTAAGGTGGAAAGCCATGTTTCAGTTTCAACACCCCAGTTGTGTTGGTTGATTTTTCGTGAAAAGACCAACACTTAGGTCCCACAACAACGTGTGCATTATTAACCAAAATGCACCGCTCACAATACACTAAGCAAAATTCTTAAAATCGATAAAGTACAAAGTTCTCCATTGTTAAAATTATATTTACTCTGAAAGATAAGCCTTGTCATTAATAAAAGAGAACATACTCATGATAAAAGGAGGACTAAAAATTAACATTACTAAATATTTATTTACATTACCTATTACAATTTTATTCAACAAGTTACTGCTAATCTCGCACACCTGTGAGAAATTATTAAATTATCTTTAATTAATCTCATCATAATTAATTTTAACATAATCAGTTGACCATTCATAACTTATATTAAAATTGGGCATACAACTCCTACAGTACTTCAGTACACTTTCAATTTAAAACAATATGGAACAATAGTAGTAAATAAAATACCTGTGAATCATCACACAGAAAAGTAAGACATCATACAGGGTGGTCCAGAGGTAGGTATACACAAAGTCTACAGTAAATCCTTTGCTGCACACGCACACAATTTTTTAAACACATTGTTCCACTTATTAAATATCACTTAAGTCAGACAGTATAGACATAAGTCCGCCGATTTAATACTCAAGAGTGCTGATTTAATACTCAAGAGTGAAGAGTTAAGGCCTAGGATCAAAGACATAGGTCAAGCTGTGAGAATACTTCTCACAGTATTTAAATTTGGTTTATTTTTATTTCCTTTCAGCTAGTTTTTTTGCATCGATGTCCATTTGAACCCAATCTTTACGCCGCGATGTTGACGCTTTTATCTCTCACCGTAAAGCAAGTTCATTTTTCCCCGCCGATATTGATATCTGCTTTGGGAGCGGATCGGCAGCTTGCGCATGCGCACTCCGCTATTTTAGGAGCATATCTTGGAGCTCTCGTTTCGTCGGAGTCGATTTGATTATGATGACATCATTGAATTATGCGCCGCCCTCTTTTGACGCTGATCGCTGACAGGAGAATATCGTTTGGTTTCGTTTTCCAATCAGTGAAAACATTTTTAATTCTGTAGCTTGTAATTCGTTTCTCATTAATTTCCCGTAAATGTTAATTTAGCTAATCAATTTAAATTCTGCCTTTTAATTACTTTGTCAACCCCGTATTTGTCATTTAAATACTAAAACTCATTAATTTTAAATTCAGAATTTGGTTTGATGTTGTCTGCAAAAGATGTAGTCTTTTAACGTAGTTTTAGCGGAGCGCCAGCCCGCTGGCCGGCCGTTCGAATGCCGTGCCGCTCTTTTTGACCGAAAAAGTTTGCCGTACTATGGGTCATATTTTTATTATGTGGATATGTTCTTTCTCAAAGTTTAATCCTTTAAAGTTGTGCTGCTCTCATTAAAAGGAATCCCATGGATTTATTCCATGTTGGCCGTTATTTTTCTCTTCTTAAAAGATTCAGTCCTTTTATTTAAAATGGTGACCAGAAGCAAGAATTTCATAACCTTCTATTCAACTAACGTATGGAATAAAGAATATTATTTGTTTTCATCAAATTGCCTCTTCATTGTCTACATTTCAAGTAAGACGTTTCCAGTTTTATTATTTCTTTAACGATCAATAGTAATTTTATTAAAAGACCTTCGCAATTTGTACTAAACCACCTAAACGATCATTTAATTACCGTCACATTTGGCGCCGTAGTACCTTTCGAATTGCAACGTGGTTGCTTTCGGATTATTGCAATTTTAAAAATACTGATTCTTGAAGATAATTTTTTTAGAACTTTTTGTTCTTTTTTTAAGAATTATGAGAGTTTTGGTTGAAATATTTTAATAGAAGCTACATTTTCATGAAACTTGTTCTAATTTTTGAAGAAAATTAAGATCGTTATTCAAGAAAGTCAACTAAAATTTTTTTTGAGGAATTGTTCTCATTAGTTCAAAAGAAAATGGTTTCTTTAATTCAAGATTTATTGGATATAATTTATGAAAATATTTTAAAATATTTGATGTTCTCATTCTGAAAAATTCTTGAGTTATGCCATTTTTTTTTTTTTTTTGTTTGTTACGTAGTTACAATTTTTTTTACAATATTCTAAAGAATTCATATTTAAATTTTAGTATATTTTGTAGAATATATTATTATTCAAATCAAGAAATGAATTTATATAATTACAAAATTGAAAATGAATTTTATGTTGTTGCAAATAATAGCAATATTCTGTTTTTAAGAATAGAATTCTGAGGCAGTTACATATTTTTTTAATTGATTGAAAATTTTGGAATTGAAAATAATTTTGAAGAATAATTGTTGAAATTGAAATATTTTTACAAATGAATTTATGTTTTCAAATAATTTCTATGAATTTGAAGTTTGGCAAAAATTGTTCTCAAGAACATAATGTGATATTTTAGGAGGCATGGCTTTTGGGTTATTTTTTTATTTTCTACTTATTAATGGCACTTTAAATGAATTATAAATTTGAATTTCAATATATATTTTTTTTTAAAAAGATTGAAATTTTATTGAAGTATTATTTTTAATTCTTGTTGCTGAGAAATTTTGTTCTTCACTTAAAGTTGTTCTCATCTCATGATGCCTATTTTATCCAACTGAAGTTTGGTATTCTTCAAGTAATTTATAGTAGTAATTATCCTGTATGATTATTTTGAAGTATTGCCTGCTTCTCTTAATAACAAAAATATAATATGAAAATTTATGGACAGTTATCCTTTTTGAAAAGTTCTTAGACTTGCTCCTCAGATAATTTGTGAGATATGCTGTATGTGTAGTTAGCATGTTGTCTTGTGGACTAGTCTGATTTCATCTCTAATATTTAAAGAACTGTTTCTACATTTCAAGAACTGTTCCTGTTTTTAAATTTACCTATTGATGTTGTTATAGAACTCTCAGCTAACAAATTGAAAATATTCAAAATTTCCATTGCTTCAATTCTCTTTGGCAAATTCAATTCTTTCACAAATTTATAAGTCTATGCATGACATATCCACATCGACATCATCATACCTTATTCTCATGTTGCTTTATAAAAATAAAAAGAGCAACATTATTTTTTTTTTTCATTTAAAATGAAATGGGGCTTCTTCAATCCTGTAACAGTTCTACTTAAAAATTCCATTCACCATAAGAAAAATATTTTTTCCTTGCCAATAGTGAAGATTACTTTTATATATTAACTATCAATAGTTCTTAAGTGATGTGCTTTTTGCCATATTTGATGATGACTGTTCCTGTATATGCTGCTAGAAATTTTTTTTTTACCTGTAATGACATTCTTCAGACTTTTCTTCCATTCATTTGTTGCTTACCTGATGAAGGTGGTCAGTGGTTTTGTGTGACATCCATTTCTTCTGGTCTCTTCTCTGTTGTTGCACATGTTATCATGGAAGCTAAAAATTATAAAATTACCTACCTACTTCAAAAGTTTCCTACATCTACAATAGTTTAATTTTTTGTGTGTATGTTTCGTATCCAGCCATAAGATGCCTGGTGAAGATGTTGTTCATTTATAGGCAAAATATCCATTTATGAAACCACTTCATTAGAGTTCTTCGGTTTGTGAAGCTACAAATAGTGTTATTTAGTTCTCTTCAAAAAATAAATAAATAGCTTTCATTACTGATTATAATAGTGTGCCAGTTAACGTTTCTCATGTGAGAGCAAATATCCTCATCAAGTGAAATTGTTGACTTGTCTGCTGCTAGAACTCAGTTACTCACACCATATCATTATTCTAAGTCTTCTCAAAACAAGGAAGTTACCTGAAAATTACAGATGCATTTTACCTTCAATAACATAATTTTATGCTGCATTTTCTCCAAATATTCTAGCAGGTGCAATTTAAAGTATTCAGAGTTAATTTTTGCTTGTGTGTAGCAATTCTTCCTCACATTGCAAAATTTTTGCTCATTGATAATCAAGTGTAAATTCTCAATTAACATAAGAAGTTTGTGAATATTTGTTACAGTGTTTATGCAAGATCAAGTTATTTTGAAAAGTTCCCATATTTATTTATTTATTATGTGCATAGTGCCTTTTACTTTAATCTTATTTCATACCCAAAGCCTCTAAGTTTTTATTTTGCCATTTGCCTCATTGAATTAAAAAAAAAAAAGAAAAAAAAGATTCGTTCATTTTCAAGATTTTTTATTTTATGAAGAATTGAATAGTAAAAATGATCTTCATTTTTTGAAGTTTTCAATGAAGAAAGTGAAATTTATTAATGTCTTCTCTTCATACCTACAAATAATACAAGAAGATTACAGAAAAGCACAAGTCTAGATGAAAATTTTTTTTACCAACGCATTTATATATATATAGAATTTTTTTCTATAAATCATCTAGTGAAATTTTTTTTTTTTTAAGTGCTTCTTGACCTCAAATACCGATTATGTCCTATCATACTACATTTCATCATAAGTGCACCGCCGACTTCTCATCCTTCTTCTGCAAAAGTGATTCAGGTATGTGTCGCAGGAGTATGATTGCTCTGCAGTAATGAGTACGATGTCGTCAGTTAAGTGCTTCAAAGAGAATGCAATGCATTCTCACTTTCTACAAAGTGTCTCGTCATGTTAAAATGTTCTAATGTCATCATGCAAGGATCATCTATATTTTGATGATTATTGTGTGAATGTTCCAGTTTTTTTTCGACAGCATCTGTTTTAGTGTATGCAATTATCTATTTTAGTGCTTGTGTACAACCTTAGGATGTAATGCTAGTACCAGTGTACCACCTCATATTGTGTTATTAAACTTTCAGTGACATCAAGTTATCTTTAATAGCCTTGTTCCATATGGCTCTGGACTCAATGAACATCATTTTGAATCCAAAAACATTGCCTTTACCCACCAGCAGTTACACAGTGTTATTATATTTAAAATTTTCTTTTACCTAAGATGTTAGGAGATCCAAGCCACCTAAAATTTTACGTAGGAGCTCTTATATGTGTTTATTTTTGTTCATAGACATGCTGGTGGCTAGAGCATGATGGTCATTGGCATGGTTGTGGACTTTGATATTTACATATATATATATATCTAATTTTTTTGTTTGTTTACAGTGTTGCTGATGATTTCATCTTCGTCATTGTGAGCTTAACATTGAATTATAATAATTTTATTTCTATATTATATTTTAAATGATTATTTAAAAATTATATTCCTGGTACATGGTATTTTAGTTTTATAAACTCATGATTTTGTCAATTTTTTCTTTCATTCTATATGGAAGTACTTAAATTTTTTTGGTGATCACCAGTCTCTCACATTTTAAAGAAAAACCATGGTATATGTATATTTACCTAATCTTTAGAGTCTCATATATATATATTAAGAATTCTTATGACTAATACATTGAAATTTTTATTTAGTAAAGTATAAAGTTCAAAGAAATTGTGTCTAAGATGGGATTTATGACATGTCTTTTGATTGAAATAGCAACTTGTTTCTATGGGATACTTTGTTTGGGTGATTGAGTAGTGCACGACTCAATTACACAATTGGTATCACATACAATTGGTTGTCTGTTTTATTTTGAATGAAATTATAAAGTTTGATACACTAAAATGATATCATTATGTTTTATGAAAGTTTATTTATCTATGGCCATTTCATTTCCTTTCATGTTAAGAGTAATAAAGAAAACTCTTTATTTTTTTAGATATAATTCTAAAATTAAAAAGTCCTAGGCATGTTGTAAAAGTCAAATTACAAAATATTTTTTCTTGACTTTTTTGTTGCTTTTGTATTTGCAACTTTTATCAGAAGTTAATTCTGTTTTTATTTGGTACCAAGATAGCAAAATTTGTTTTGACTAGTCAATGATCTCAATTTTGTTTGTTAACTTAAAATATGTTAACACTTTTGTCATGATAATTTTATGAGATCAAATAGAAGGTTTTGCCAATGTTACTGTATTTTTGGCATTTTTATTGTATACTTGATGTATTGTATACTTTTGGATTATGAATATACTTTATGCAATGTATATTCTTTTTCTCTCTCTTACTTTTGGTCACCAATATTTTTTTTCCAGCACCAATTTTTTTTCAACTGTTAGATCACCAATTTTTTTTCAACTGTTAAATCACCAATTTTTTTTCCAGCACCATTTTTTTTTTTCCATCACCTTAACTTTAAATTTTATTGTTCGACTTTAATGATTTTTTTTTCGCTTTGGCAGTTCAAAATTTTGTCATCCCATTTTCTGTAAAAGATTTTTGATCAAGTTTGCCTTTTACATCTCCTGGTCTAACAAAATTTTCTCGGTGAAGGGAGGTAATGTGAGAATACTTCTCACAGTATTTAAATTTGGTTTATTTTTATTTCCTTTCAGCTAGTTTTTTTTGCATCGATGTCCATTTGAACCCAATCTTTACGCCGCGATGTTGACGCTTTTATCTCTCACCGTAAAGCAAGTTCATTTTTCCCCGCCGATATTGATATCTGCTTTGGGAGCGGATCGGCAGCTTGCGCATGCGCACTCCGCTATTTTAGGAGCATATCTTGGAGCTCTCGTTTCGTCGGAGTCGATTTGATTATGATGACATCATTGAATTATGCGCCGCCCTCTTTTGACGCTGATCGCTGACAGGAGAATATCGTTTGGTTTCGTTTTCCAATCAGTGAAAACATTTTTAATTCTGTAGCTTGTAATTCGTTTCTCATTAATTTCCCGTAAATGTTAATTTAGCTAATCAATTTAAATTCTGCCTTTTAATTACTTTGTCAACCCCGTATTCGTCATTTAAATACTAAAACTCATTAATTTTAAATTCAGAATTTGGTTTGATGTTGTCTGCAAAAGATGTAGTCTTTTAACGTAGTTTTAGCGGAGCGCCAGCCCACTGGCCGGCCGTTCGAATGCCGTGCCGCTCTTTTTGACCGAAAAAGTTTGCCGTACTATGGGTCATATTTTTATTATGTGGATATGTTCTTTCTCAAAGTTTAATCCTTTAAAGTCGTGCTGCTCTCATTAAAAGGAATCCCATGGATTTATTCCATGTTGGCCGTTATTTTTCTCTTCTTAAAAGATTCAGTCCTTTTATTTAAAATGGTGACCAGAAGCAAGAATTTCATAACCTTCTATTCAACTAACGTATGGAATAAAGAATATTATTTGTTTTCATCAAATTGCCTCTTCATTGTCTACATTTCAAGTAAGACGTTTCCAGTTTTATTATTTCTTTAACGATCAATAGTAATTTTATTAAAAGACCTTCGCAATTTGTACTAAACCACCTAAACGATCATTTAATCATAGATGCCAACATTGTAAATACCGTATCAGGAGTAAACTAGTAAAATTTCAGGAGTTTTGGACACTCATCAGGAGTAAAATAGTCACGTTTCAGGAGTCATTTCAGGAGTTGCACATAATTTTTTTATATAAATTTTTATATAAAAATATAAAATATTTTTTAGGTACTTTATGAATCCTCACTCCCTGACACCTTATCCATACAAACATAATTTAAATACTAATTTACTTTTACTTTTTATGTAATTAACATTTTTTGTAATAAAGATTCTTCTTTCCACAAACGAATTGACAAAATTCGCGATTTTTCGCCGCGACTGACTGACGAAAATCGCGATCTTTTGCCGCGACTAACTGACGAAAATCGCGATCTTTTACCGCGACTGACTGACGAAAATCGCGATCTTTTGCCGCGACTGACTGACGAAAATCGCGATCTTTTGCCGCGACTGACTGACGAAAATCGCGATCTTTTGCAGCGACTGACTGACGAAAATCGCGATCTTTTGCAGCGACTGACAGACGAAAATCGCGATCTTTTGTCGCGAAGGACTGACGAAAACCGCGGTCTGTAGTCGCGAACGACGGACGAAAATCGCGGTCTTTAGCCGTGACCGACGGACGAAAATCGCGGTCTTTAGCCGTGACCGACGGACGAAAATCGCGGTCTTTAGCCGTGACCGACGGACGAAAATCGCGGTCTTTAGCCGTGACCGACGGACGAAAATCGCAGTCTTTAGCCGTGACCGACGGACGAAACGGACAAAAATCGAGGTCTTTAGCCGCGACTGACCTACAAAAATCACGACCCTTTGTCGCGACGGACTGACGAAAATCACGATCTTTTGCCGCGACCGACGGTCGAAAATCGCGGTCTTTAGATGCGACCGACGGACAAAAATCGAGATCTTTTGCCGCTACTGACTGACGAAAATCGTGATCTTTTGCCGCTACTGACTGACGAAAATCGCCATTTTCTGCCACGAATGGCTGACGAAAATCGCGATCTTTTGTCGCGAAGGACTGGCGAAAACCGCGGTCTGTAGTCGCGAACGACGGACGAAAATCGCGGTCTTTAGCCGTGACCGACGGACGAAACGGACAAAAATCGCGGTCTTTAGCCGTGACCGACGGACGAAACGGACAAAAATCGAGGTCTTTAGCCGCGACTGACCTACAAAAATCACGATCCTTTGTCGCGACGGACTGACGAAAATCGCGATCTTTTGCCGCGACCGACGGACGAAAATCGCGGCCTTTAGATGCGACCGACGGACAAAAATCGAGATCTTTTGCCGCTACTGACTGACGAAAATCGCCATTTTCTGCCACGAATGGCTGACGAAAATCGCGATCTTTTGCCGCGAATGAGTGGCGAAATTCGCGTTTTTTGGTGCAACTGACGATTTCCCGTTTTTTGCAACGCACTGAATGATTGACAAAATTCGCGATGTTTATCAACGGCTGATTGCCGAATTCCAGGATATTTTTCCTCAACTGATTAACGAAATTCGCGATCTTCTGCCACGGCTGACAGCCCAAAAAACGCGTTTTTGCAGAGCACGATTTTTATCAACGACCGATTGATGAATTTCACGATTATTTGCAGCGACTACTGATTGACAAAATTTGCAACTTTTTTCACTGACCGGTTAAAGAAATTCGCGATTTTCTGCCGCGAGCGACTGCCGAAATTCGTGGTTTTATCGACTGATAGGCAATTTTTGTGATATATTTCAATGACCGATTGAAGAAATTCGCGAATTTTTGCCGATATTGATCGAAAAAATTCACCATTTTTTTGCCGCGAATTTCCGTATTTTCTAACTTATTCCCGTACTACCGTATTTTAACCTACATTTCCGGAGAAACTCCGGAATTTCCGGAGATGTTGGCATCTATGATTTAATTACCGTCACACAAGCCCGATCCATTAGCCGCTTACTCCGGACTAGCAGCAGAGTCCGAGCCAAATAAAATCACAGTCATCATCTTAACCCGTAACTGGAGACGGGAGTCAGAATGACTCCGCATTGTTCTTTGGCTCTGATTATCATGTGTTTTTTTGTTTTTGAATAAAATCATTCCTCAGTACCGAAAAGTAGTTCTTTTATCATTACATGATTTCCAGAATATATTGCATTTCTAAAAAAAATTCCAATGCTGTTTACAAAAGACAAAAAAGGAAAATAACATTATATCTCTGAACACGTAAGAAAATTCATGTCTCCAGTTACGGGTTAACTTTGGGACATCAGGATTAAATTACCTTCAGTAGTAACATGTACGACTTCATCTCACTTGTGCTAACTTTAAACTATCTTCATACTATATTCATCTCTCTATATTTTTCTTTGTAAAAGAATGGGTGGGGAAATCCTCGGACGCTTTTTAATTCTTCAACCATTATGCGCCCATTATCGCTTTCTCATTATCACAACGCTCTCTGATTCGAGAAGCGCCCCCTCATCTCGATACAGTGACAGCTCCTCCTCTGCCGTGGGGCTGCTCTTTCTTAGCCCCTGGTCCTTTTTTGGTGAAGTCTCCACCTGCTTACCATAAATTCAGACTGACGTAAAGTGTCAATCTTATTCTGTTATGTATGCCATCCAGACTGGACACTTGGAGTCAAAAAGATTCATAGGAATCGATAAGGATACTCGCCCAGACCACCATGCTTGTCGACTTATTTACTAAAAACAACTACCTTCTTTCTACATAAGTATGTAGAAAGAAGGTTAAATAAAAAAAGAAGGTCCTATTAAATACACATTTTTAATCAAAACCATAATATAATAATAATACTAGTAATAATAATAAGAATAATAATATTAAAACAATATTCAGCGTATAAAACACCATTAGAAACTGCTGTACGATTATACAACGATAAACTTACAGCAATTTCAAACACTGCTCTTTAAAGAAAACTTTGCCCATCCCAAAAATGGCACCCCTGTATCTGGGGAAGGGAATTTATGATGTTATTTGCAGAAATGCAATTCACTTTTGGTGAATAGAATATCTATTAAGAGGGTTTTATGTTTTCCATTCCAGACTTTTTTTTTCTTGAGCACTTTTTTAATGTCCAAATTTTTTGACTGATGACCAATTTTTTC